>PVJD01000868.1:0-338105 GCA_004026545.1 Mormoops blainvillei | reverse complement strand
CATGTAGTGTTAAGTATAAATTAATAAGAAAATAAGAGAACCTAATTTAGAAAAAATCCAATATTTTACTGAATAGTAAAACCTATTATATAAACAAATGGAAAGATATACAATATTCTGAAATTAGATGCCTTTGATACATAAAGTGTTGAATTTTTAAATGTAATATATAATCTCAATTATTATATCAAGTTCTATTTGAATTGTATGACTATAAAGTTTATGAGAAAATGTCAAACAAAAACAGCCATGAATAATTTTGAATATGAACACTAGGAAGAGAGTGATTTGACTTATTAGGTATCAGGAAAAAAAGCCATTAAAATGAAATTAATATCTAACTAGCATAGGGATATTCTAATAGATAAATAAAAAGTATGAGAAGCTAATATATAATATGGGTAGTATTTCTATTTAGTGTAAAAGGGATTATTCTTAATAAGCAGAGCTGGCAAAAATAACTACATATCTAGAAAAAATAAAAGGGGAACATGATTTTGCTTCATATAAAAATAAATTCTAACTGATGAGTACTTTAATTAAAGCAATGAAATAACATGGTTTTGGAAGAAAACCTAAGTGCGAAGAGACAAATCCAGTTAAGCTCTCCACTTTCAGCAATTTATTAGGACTAACTAGGGGCTTGGCTCCCTTGGTTCCTATGACAACAAGGATTCGCTACTAACTATCTCCATATAGATGTAGAGTGACCTGGGAGTCCACGTTCACTCTCCCCAATCACAACTCTACAGGACGGCTCTTATGAGTTACAGATGTCAAAGTAAGCTACGTATATTTTTTCCTATGTTATGCTGTGTCACTAGAGTTGTCTGTGTCCCTGTGTACTTTGCATAACTCTAGGTGACCACAGGTATAATCTAAGGATTGGAAAATCTCATTAAACAAAGATTGAAATCTCAGAAGTTATAAAAAAGATACAGATATGCTATTTCATGAAAATAAAACATTCAAATGATAAAATGTATTATGAACAAAGTAAATAAAAAATAGCTGTACTCAGCCAACTGACAAGTCTAAGTGCATTCTTCATCTATATCCTCATAAATTTTTATTTATTTGGTATTCTATTCAATATTTAACTCTTATCACTTCCATCTCTCTTCTGAAATTTTCCATCTCTTCATGTGCACTGTCCACCTTTTCCACTAGAGCCTTTAACATATTAATCATTGATATTTTAAAATGTCTGTCTGATGGTTACAATATTCCAATACTGGCCTCAAACAATTTAGGCCTGTGTTTTATTAACTATAATAAGAAAATTATAATAAATGTCTTTATAAGAAAACATATGTAAAGAACTTTAAACAATGCTCAGAACAAAATAGGCACCTAATAAATGGAAGTTCTTATTTCTCTGGCTATGAAGTCATTTTTATCATGCATTTACATTCTCAAACAACTAAGCCTGCTAAACATCACAATTTACATGCAAGTTATAAAATCTCTTTCCCTGGATAGTGAGTTAAATATGGTCCAGGAGAACTGTCCCAGCACCAAGGAGACAGACCATCCTCCTGGACCTTGGATTTTCTCACTAAGTGAATATGACCTTCTAAAGCCTCCTCTATTCACTCCTATAAGAGGGCTTCTAAGAGAAGATGGGAACATCCAAATATAGTTGTATAAATAAATCAGGTAATAATAAATTTGCAGCTAAAATTTGGGAAAGCATATACTGATCTACTTAATTATAGGAATGATACTGTCCTATTAAGCTTCTGTGAGGAAGAATAAATAAAATATTTTAATAACCTAATAATAAAAAAAATTAACCAGCTAAATTTGAATCTAATTTATGTAAAATTAGAGCTCTGATTTGATTTTTTCTTGTTCTCTATCCTTGCTGTACATTAACTATATAATATTAGAGTTAAAAATGATTTTGAGCAAATGGTAGCGTGTTAATGGTTGGACATATCTGAACCAGTCATGTAAATATGAGGTAATAATTAATTTCAACTGCAGAATAGCACATTAATCACTTGTGCAAACTTAAACTTGCACGTAATTTGTCATTGTTTATGTCAGGAAAGCTCTAGAGTAGCTTTAATCCACACACCTGCATTAAATTTATTTAATGACATTTCAAATGATATTAATCAAATATGATTAATAGAGAATAGAATAGAATTTTGGCTCACATAGCACTTTTTGTAGTTGAGATAGCTCCAAGTGCTTGGCAAATTAATGACTAAGGTGTGTGGCAACTAGTAAATATTATAAGGTCAAGGACCCATTGTAACTCACAGCCAGCCCTAGATATTAGAGCTTCACTATTTCAATAGTCTTTTAATGTCATCATTTATAATGGCCATGGAGGACGTAAAAGGAACACCTCATTAAGAAATAAAGCTATGACAATGAAGAAATATTCAGATACCTAATCACATTGGAAGCCTTACTCCCTCCATCCACAGTGATGGAGAATGTGTGGGACATGCTTGTTTACAGACAGAGGTCTCCGAGTTCCTAACATCCAACTTGATTGCCCATGGTATTGTCATTTCCTTATAATTCTAGAATTCTAATTACTATTAAACATAAGCAAATAAATTTGGGGAATTTTATTGTAGTATAGCTCATGTACTGAAAAATGCAAAAATCATAAGAATGTGCACAATTGGAGGGTTCATACTGAAGGATTTGCGCAAAGGCAAACACGCCACCCAGATCAGGAAGTAAGATACCACTATCACTCCAGATCCTCCCATGTGCCCCTGGTCACTGCCCTCATCAAAGGCATCCACTTCCCTGATTTTAACACAAGTTGAGTCTTTTCATTTTAAAATAGTAAGGAAAACTATCCCATTATTTTTAGTATACCACAACCTATTTATTCCTTCTACTCTTTAAATGTATTGCTTGTTTGACCTTTGGAGTTGTCATGAAGAAAGTAACTGTAGAGTTTCTTGTATATACCTATTGGTGAACATTTGTCCTCATTTTGGCAGGATATATTCCTAGGAGTAGAATTGCTGGGTGTCACTGCATGTGTGTGCTCATTTTACAACGGAACCACAACATTACACTTGTGGGTGTTTCTACAACGGTGCAGAGAGTTCAAGTTGCTCCTTGTCCTATCTACTTCCCGCCATTGCTGGCCAATCTGCATCATTAACAGTTTCGGTTAGTAGATGCATTTGATTTTAAGTTGCATTTCCCTGTGACTAATGAAGTGAGCACTTTTTCTTATGTTTATTGGTTGGTTGTATAGCCTCCGAAGTGGCTGCTTAATTCTCTAGGCTTTATTTTAATGGGATTATCTGTCTTTTTTTATTGATTTGTAAAACGTCTTTATGTATTCTGGACGTAGTCTCTGGTACCATATGAATTGCAAATCTCGTCTCCCAGTCTGTGGCTTTGCTCTTTCACTCTGTAAAGGTATGTTTTGATGAAAGTTCTTAATTATAATAAAGGTCACTTTATTAATTTTTCCTGTATACTCAATGCTTTTGGTTTTTTTATGAACTTTACTCACACCAAGGTCATGAAGATATCCTCGTATTTCCTTTTAAAGGTTTTACTGTTTTCCTTTCACATTTAGAGCTGTAATCCATCCAGAATTAATTTTTATGAACTACATAAGGTACAGTCAAAATGGGTTTTATTTCAGGGAAACAATAGCGAATAAACCACGATGGCTGACCTCGAAGACCTTGCTTTCTAATGGGGGAAGTGGACAATTAAACAATTAATTACAACATGATAGATACTTCTAAGTGATACTGTAAATAGAAAGGGAAATGGTTATTTTAAAAACTGCCTTGAGTTTGCATTCATAGGCCTAAGGAAAATATCTTAATTGGTCTGTCTGGTAAGGAGAAACAAGGTTTCCTGGCTTAGGTCATTGAGGGCTGTGGTATTCAGAGCAACAAGAGCTGTGTTGCTCTGCACAATAATAAGGCCATGCAGCCTTCCCCTGAGGGGTAAATCCAGGGGCTCAGACATCCTGAAACAGTAGAATGAGGCTGTTTCGACCAAAAAGGTTCATGAGCAAGATGGCAGCCTAGACCTGAGAAGGAGGCTTCCACTGAGAAACTGCCTGTGGCAGGGTAGACATGGGAGTTTAGGGATTGTGATGTTGAATAGTCTCGTTCAGTGTTTCCTGTTATGGGTAATGATGTAATCTCCTCCAGTTATTCATGAGGCATTAAGTGCATGCTTTTATACTCAAAAGCCCAGAAAGTGTGTTTGTTCAACTGAGTTCTTCTACCTTCATAATCTCCTTCTTCCATGTTGGTTTTTGTGTCTGTTTTGACCACTCTCTTGTTAAGAGGATTTACACATCTGGTGATCTCTGCCTGTCTAAACTCTCAGGACCTGTGCTCTGCCCACGTTTTGAGATACTCACTTGGGAAAGCCACAACCATGTGGAATACAGCTCGACCTGTGTTTGTGATACCAGGAAAAAAAAACACAATACAACCACATTGAGTGGTGTCACTTTTAACTGACTATCGTAAACACAATGCAGCCTGAAGACTCCCTGACCATTGCTATAATAATGTTATGATAAATCCCTCATCTAGGCTCCTCCCATACACCTTGGCTTGCTGTTTATACCTTCCCCTTCCACTGAAATCTTTGCTGATCCCCAGGTCCCATTCTCAGTTTCCATGGATGGCTGTGCTTTCTGCTTGACTGAGATAATTGAAAGATTCAGAAGCAGATTTCTATAACTTCATAACCACCCACTTAGCACCACCTGTAGCCACACATTCTAGTTCCTTTTATCATGGACAAATGATCCATGCTCCTGCCCTAGGTCATTCAGTCCACCTGATCTCACCCCCTGTTACCTATTCAAGAGTATGGCTGCAGGAATTCTCCATTTTCCCTTCCACATCATTGTGTTTTCTGTATCTACCCAATCGTTCCCACCAGCATGCAATCATGCTATAATTTATTCCTTCTTGGAAAGCACAGGTCCTCTCATTCTTTTCCCTCCTTTTCTGACCTCCCTTGAACAGGACTCTCATTTGCAGCAGAATTTCTTAAAAGGGGTGCCCTCATGTTTTGTGCCCAATTCCTCTCACTGTATTCTTTATCGAACCTACTCCAACCTGGCTTTCATCTTGCTCTACCTGACATTCCACCAAACTGCCCTTGTTCAGGTCACCCTCATTTCCTCACTGTGGAATACAAAGTCTGTCCAGAAAAAGTCCAGTCATTGTTAATATGATGAGAATGGTTTGGTTTGCATAACACTGATGTAACCTGGCAGCCAAGTGAGTGGACTGGAATGCACATGCATGAACAGTGATGACTTCACTATACTAGTCAGTGGGGGTGGTAGATGCCATCGAGTGAGCAGGTGTACTGTGTGGCCATCGCATTCAAAATGACTGAGCAAGTAGAGCAATGAATCTGCATCATCTTTTGCATTAAGCTTGAACACTTCTCCACAGAAACTATTTGGATGATTCAGAAGGCTGCAACTATGGGCAACTGGTGATTGGCAGCTTCATCACAACAATGCACCCACCCATGCATCATGTCTCATGCAGAGTTTTTGGCAAAACATCGAATCACCCAGGTGACTCAGACCCCCTACAGCCCGGATTCGGTGCCCTGCAACTTCTGGCTTTTCCCAAAACTAAAATCACCTTTGAAAGGGAAGAGGTTTCATACCAGTGATGAGATTCAGGAAAATACAACAGGGCAGCTGATAGCGATTGGGAGAACTGTGTGAGGTCCCAATGTGTCTACTTTGAAGGGGACTGAGGCATCGTCGTCCTGTGTACAATGTTTCTTGTATCTTGTATCTTCTTTGATAAATGTCTCTATTTTTCATATTACATGACTGGGTACCTTTTAGACAGACCTCGTACAGTGAGCATTTCTCCATCTAAGTCTTCACTTAAGAGTGGCTCACCCCTTCTTACCTAAAACTCTTCTCTTACTGAGCTCCTAGGGCACTACCCAGTCCTGGTTTTCTTCGAAACTCATTGACCTTGTCTTCTCAGCCTTTTTTGTTTGTTCTTGCTCCTCATTCCAGTCTCTCTTTTTATTTATTTTTTATTTTTTAATTGTATTTTTTCCATTACCATTTAGTCCCATTATACCCCTCTCCCCCACCACAATCACCACACTGTTGTTCATGTCCATGAGTCCTTTTCCTTTTTGCTCAATCCCTCCACCCACTACCCCCGCTTTGCTGTCATCCTCATCTCTAAGTTTGTCTCTATTTTGCTTGTTAGTTCAGTTTGCTCATTAGATTCCGCATATGAATGAAATCACATGATATTTGTCTTTCTCTGACTGGCTTACTTCACTTAACATAATATTCCAGTTTCAGGTGCTTGTGCCTCAAGGCATTACCTTCTTCCTTTGCTCTTTCTATCTATAGATCTCTCCCTTCAAGAACTCATCCAGTCTCATGTTTTGAAGAACATCCACACAGCAGTGACTCTCATAGTTTATCTTTCCCTCAGGCTGCTTTCCTGAAGCTGGACTTGTACATCCAACACTCTGATTGACTTTCCATCTGGATTTTAACAGACCCTCAACATATCCACAACTGAACTTCTGATCTCCCCCTTGTACCTGCTCCTTCTGTAGCCCTCTCTACTCACTCCCAATTGATGAAAACTCTGTTCTGGTCTTCCCATTGTAAGGTTAAAAACCTTGGTGTCATTCTTATTTCCTTTCTCCCACTTTCAACATAATTCAAACTGTTGGGAAACTCTGTTGTTTCTTCCTTCAAGGTGTGTTTAGGCCCACACAACTTCCCATGTTCTAAATGTCTCTGCCATTGTCCAAGGTTCCATTGCCTTCCACGTGAATTGTGTTATGTGGTTTCCCAGCTTTACCCTTGCCCCATAACTCTATCTCAATATAGTAAACAGATGGATCTCTAAAATGAAAGTCTAATCATGGGATTCCCAGCCTTCAGATGGCTTGTACCTCATTCTAAGGAAAAGCAGACTGACAGTGATCCACAAGAAACTAAATAGTTGGACTTCCATCACTTCTCTGGCTTTATCTCAAACTTGCCCCTCCACCCCATTCTGCTCCACCCCACTCTGTTCCTTGGGCTTCCTCATGCTGTTCCAGGCATGCTACTATATTAGGGACAATACCTGGACCCACTACCCACAATGCCCTTTCTACACATGCAAAGCTCACCAATTCACCTCTTTTTAGATTTTGCAAAATAAATCTTCAACTATGAGGTCTAATATGAATAGTTTATTCAAAATTGCAGCCCAGTCTCTCAATACCCAGCATTCCAAATGTCTTTCATCCTGCTACATGTTTTCTTAGCTCTTATCACCATCTAGCAAACAATAAAATTTACTCATCTGTTATGTTTATAGTTAATTGTATACAATATGAACTCCATGAGGAAGAAATTTTTGTCTGTTTTTTCACTAATTTTTTCAGAAGTGTTTGTAATAAAGACCACACTAGTAAATACTCAGTAATATTTGCTTAAGGAATGCATATGCCAGAGGAGGTGACATGGGGCGCAGAAAAGAGGTTCAAATTGTATCATAATGAAGACTATTCTGTTGTCCACACAATTTAAGAAGTACTAGTAGTTTTGTTGAAAAGTTAATGTCAGAATCCAATATATATTTTACTATAGTATACTATATATTAAATATATGTAAAATGTGTATAGTATATAGTGCATATATACACAAATAGCCATACACACAAACATGGGTAATTTTTATTCAATTTAAAAATTCTCAAGTTTAAAAATGTCTCTAAAGATTGAATATAGTAATAGAAAACTTAGATTGATCCTATGTGATGGCTAAATAAAGATTTTAGCTTTTAGAGTATGCATGACCCTTAAAGAATTATATTTAAATTGGGATATGTTCTGCTTGCAAGTGTGACATACTTCAGTTGACAAAAAAAGAATCATTATATTTTTCCATGAAATCCTTTTGATAGGAATCACATACATACAATATTTTGAAACTTTTCTAAATAAGGTTCACACATCAAGTTTAAATTATTATTTTAAAAGATTTATATGTTTTTTCTGTCTAATAATTACACCTCCTCCAAGGAGAGATACAGATCATTATCTTTTGATTCTTCCTTTCCTAGATGCTCTTATAGATGATCCAGAAATGTATGTGTCCTTATCAATTAGTTGAAAATATCAAACTTACTTCTATCCACCTAGCTCCCAAATTTATTACACTGTTAGAACTAAAACTTAGCTAATAGTTGTCCACAGCCTAGCTGAAATCATTTATGGTTGATTTCAAAAGTCATTCTCTGGAAAATCTCCTTGAAAATGGTCTTAAAAGGGTTGGTGCTGTCACGTAACCTAGGCTGTCATCCATTTGCTCCAACCAAGAGCCAATGAGGCAGCACACCTGAAGCTGAGGCAACAGAAGCAAGATCCAATTGTGGTTACATACACGTAAACATGACAGAAGCCTCTCTAGGGGCAAAAAGATGGTAGAACAAGCAATGTAATTAAGACTCAAGTAAAAAGATGCCGGAATTTAGGAAAATGAGGACAGACTCATAACTTGAGAGCAGATGACAGCTGGGAAGGGAGAGGTTAGAGCGTGGAGGGATTGAGCAAAAAGGAGAGAGGACTCATGGACATGGACAACAGTGTGGTGATTGCTGGGGGGAGGGGGTAAAAGGGGACTAAATGATAATGGAAAAAATGTGAAAGTGGTTAAATTTAAAAAGATGCTGGAATTTTAAAAGCAGTGAACTAGAGCACAATCATTTCATTTCACTTTTGAACATAAAATGAGCTACTGTGTTGAAGGAAGTACTAGGTTATTAGTGTTACTATAAAATGGAGTGGAACTGCATTTATCTTTACAGAGTTAGCTTGTGTGAGTCTATGTGTTGCTGTGTGTTTGTGTCTCTGTATGTCTGTTTCTGTGTTGTTCTGTGTGGTTCTATGTGTGTGCCTGTGTTAACTATGGGTGGGCCTGGGTGAGTATCTATATGTGTGTGTCCTTAGTTCAGTGAAGGCCACTTTATTTTGTAAGATGCAGATACTTCTTCATTTTTCCTTTCATAGTATTTGCAAATTTTAACTGAGCTCTAATTTATTGTTGGAAGTGAAACTGTTCCACTAATATGTAGTGCTTGGTGTAAGCCATTCTCATTCTTGGAATTATTTATAATTCCACTGAAAGAACTAACTTAAACAGAGATTTTTTTTTTTTAATTGAGGAACCCAAACTGGCAGAACTGAGATCTGAAATCTGCTGGTTTGTACAGATTGTACCCTAAGATAGGAAGTTAGGGTTTGGGTTGATTTAATGGAGGGTAAATGACTCATCAGTGCTGGTAGGTAAATAACGGTCCTAAATTTAGCTTTCCTTTTAGAGTAAAGCCTAATATTGATATTGTTACATGAAACTGCAATGTTCTCCTTTCTTTTTCTTATCTGTCAATTAATTATCACATCTTTCATTAAGTACCTGCTAACACATATTTAGTACATAAAGCCTTATAAAAAACTGAGCTGAATTTATAGAACTTGCTGACTTGGGACATGTTGCACAATCTATGAGGTTAGAATGAAGGATCTCAAGTCCATCAGATTTGGGATGACATTACCAATGAACATATATGCTTTTGCCTTTTTGGAAAATGGATATCTATTTACAAGGAAAGATGTTTCATAAATAGACTTGTGTTTATATTCTGCATCCTTTACTAAGCATTATGTGTTAGAAAATAAGAAGATACATTTAATATTGAATAAAATAAATTTCAACATATAAACCATAACTGACTATTCTTACTGAAAAATAAGAAAAGGAAAATGTGGAAGATTTCTGACATTTATACTGAGATCCCTTCACAAAAGTGCACCTGAGAAACAAAGAGTAGGAAACAATAGTTCGTGTCTCTCGGGTAGTTTTGCTGCTCCGTGAGGTACTTGAGATGACCCAAGATAACCACAGGAAAGCAGACCAGGAACTCTGTGGGAGGGTGCTTGACATGCAAAGTGGGCTTTGGCTGTTAGGTGCCCTTGTGATGTTGGTTGCTTTAATAAGTAAAAGATAAAAGAAACAAAATTTTAGTAAAAATATGCTTCCAGGAGTTTTATACTTGTTTTGAGACATCCCTATGTTCATTTATTATTTCTCTTAGTTTATTATTTCTCCAGAAGTTTTGAACTCATAAGTAATTCAGATTTATTTAGAGATTAATGCACTCAATCCATTATCCCTTGATAAATTTCTCTTTTAAACATTTTTTTAATATGAGGTGCTATTTTTGCTATTAATATCCTACAAGTAGTAATCCAGAGAAAATAGAGCTTTCCTTAGTGTTGATACTTTATATTAACATGAGCATTACTGTGAATAAGCCAAAGATCTTTTGTACCTGTGGTTAGGTTTTCTCAGGGAAGTGTGAGGAGGCTGGCTTCCAAGCCCAGATAGCAATGTCAAAGGGTTCTCCCCACGCAATGAAAAGGTTTTTGTCTGAAATGACTTATTAAAAAGATGAAAGATATTGTCCTTTAACTCTATTTTTAGCAGTCTTTGTCTGAAATGACCTTAAGCATAGGACTCATGACAAAATGTAATCCCTTTTCAAACACTGCCTGTGCTCACTTCATGCATTTTAAACACAGAGGCTTCAAGATCTGACCTCTCTCTGAAACTAGTTCTTCTAAAAAGTTCCTACACTAATGCAAATATTTAGTTCCCTTTTTATTCATAGCCATTAAGCTTATGGGAAATCAAGTTCAACAGCAACATTAAATGCAAATAGAAAGAAAGAGATGGGAGGGAGGAGTGTTAAAGGAGAAAAAGGAGCAAACTGAAACACTAGCAGTGATCAGTGATTGCCACCAGAAACCAGGTGATGCAAATTAAGACAGAATGCTGGAGACTAATCTGATGCCATCTTTAAAATAAATTTAATCCTTTTGCTTCTCTAACTCTGCCAGAAGAGATGAAATTACCTATCGAGTATTATTCCACTTTCTACAGATTTGCTTCTCAATCATTTTATTCTGATTTCAACACAGGGAAAAAAATCATTCTTTGGGATAATTTATAGACTAGTAGAACACTGACCAGAATTTCTGAAATTGAGTGTAATAGAACACACAGAATTTGATCACTAGTTTCAATATACTTTCCCATTATTTATACCATGTGTTTAAAATACCATATTTAACATATCTTCTCCTGAAAACCTGTCAAAGCACAGGTCAGGCCCCTCCTCCTTTCTTGCTGGAGACCAGAAGCGGGTTTTATTAAAATTAAGCTCCAAAACACTTTTAGTACCAAAAAAAGGATTATATGATTTACAGAAGGGCTGGCTGGATAGGTCTTGTAGGGCAGGGGTTTAGTCAGATCAGCACCAGAGACCTTCCTGGAATCAGCCCGTCTCTAGGCAAACCCCGTCTTATCATAATAAAGCTGAGTGAGTCATTGTCCTGTCGACTGTCAGAGGCACCCAAATTAGGGTAGCGGGCACATTTTTGTATTTCTAAGATGCTTCTTGGCAACCGCAAGAAACAACAGGTGTGGCTCTTGTAAATGTGATGATTAACATTGGTCAATTATTTTAAAGTCTAGAAGATTCTGTTCCATTTTTAATTATAAGGTCACTTTAAATAAGATATTATGTAACCACAGAATAGAACGTTAGAAAAATAAGAAAACACCTCATAATTCCACAACCCCACCATGGCAAATGATATATCAATCTGGGTAAACTTCATCTGCGTGCACTGGGTATAATATAAGTGCATATCAATTGGGATAATACAAATATCATTGGGGGCCCCCTGCCCTGTGAAATTTCTCTTAGTGTCATCAGTTCTACTGAGTACCCAAGGCCCAGGGTCTTCATGAGCTTTTCTGCTTCCAAATCCTGCCCCAGTGCATAATGCCCCATTTTACTCTGTGCCAACACAGATAAAAACTCAGCTCTCTGCCAACTATTTTCTTCTCCTGCCCATCCCCCCAGCACCACCAAGTATGAACACACCCACCCTCAGACATTGGTATTCCAGGATTACTCAGTTTTGTAAAGTACCAAACCTGTGACACTCAGAATAC
Source organism: Mormoops blainvillei (assembly GCA_004026545.1). Lineage (NCBI taxonomy): Eukaryota > Metazoa > Chordata > Mammalia > Chiroptera > Mormoopidae > Mormoops > Mormoops blainvillei. The sequence goes on along the minus strand of PVJD01000868.1, from coordinate 326,055 downwards.
TGAAACCACAAAATCAGAAAGTCTTTAAGTTTCATAATACCGTGCCACGTCTTACTTTGATATTCGGATATGACTTTCCTGGGTGGATTTCATTGTACTTGGAATTTCTAGTACATTAATATCTTTCCCTCCGCCTTCCCTCCCTCCCTCACTCCCTTCCTTCCTTCCACCCTCCCTTCCTCCATTTCTCTCTTCCCCCCTCCCTCCTTGCCTCCCTTCTCTTTTAACAAAAGTAATACATATATGCCTTTATGTTATAGTGAGCTCATATTATTTATTTCAGGAGTTCCACTTCAAAATATTTCTTTGGAGTCTTTTGATTTTCTGTTATAATATGACCCAGTTGCTTTCTAAGTTTACTACAAAATCGAATCCTAAGTTTTTTTCCCTTTCGTTCTTAGATTACACTCCCAATTTCCTGAATCTCCTTTGCTCTTTATTTTCAGATATTCTGACTGGTTTTGCGGATGATTATTTCAGGGTTCATCTATGGTCAGCTCCTGGTGGTTGGCAGGCCTTCTGGTTGTTTCGATTTACTTTCATGGTGTCTTCTCAACTTCATCTACATTTAGGTGGGTCCTGCACATTCTCCGGTCTCTTCCAGGTTCCATCCACTCTTATTGTCTTGCTCCAGATCAGGTTCATTTCCTAATATTGTAGCTGCAGGTCTCTCCATTTATAGCCCCAGGTGAAATTCATTGTTTCTTTCCCCTTCAACTGGTTGACATTGTGATGACAAGATTCTGGATTCAAAATGATTACCCTCAGAGCTTTGGTACAAGTTTCCACTAACTTCTAATGAGAAACCAGAAACCCATACTAGTCTGTTCACTTTTCTATATAATACCTTTTCACCCTCTATCTGTTCTGGAAGCTTTAAGATATGCCCTTTATCCTTGGTGTCTCAAAATTCAAGAAGCTCTATGTGTCGTTCATTGTTTTTTCATTGTCTACTCAGCACATTTAATCAGAAACACAAGCCTTTTTTCAGTTCTATCAATTCGTACTCTCTTTTGTAGCATTTCCCCTCTATCTCAAAGGTTCTCTTCTTTTTTGAACTAGATTTGTATTGACTCATTGACTTTCTAGCCTCTTTTCTCATATTTCCTACGTCTTTGTCTCTTTGTTTATTTCTTCAATCCTTTCAATGAATGTTTTTTTCTGAAATATGTTCTATTAAAAGTTCCACAAATTTAAAGAGAAATAGTTCCTGGATTAGCGTGAAAGCAGCTTTGAAGTTACCATTCCCAGCCATACAACAAGAATACAAGCTAAACAAACAGGAAATCAACAACTCTGAGGTCACAGGGTAAACTGATGACATAACAAATGAAGAGGCAGGAGGATACAGAGAATCACAGCTCACTGGGTCAGAAACCCACCAGCAGGAAGTTTCTTGGGAACAATACCAACTTTTGCTTTTAAATTAAAAAAACTCAAAAATTATTTTGGAGTTTTAAAATCCCTTTTATTTGTAGTCTCTTATAGTTGAAGGAGTACTATCATCTCGACTCTTTCTTTGGATACTACTAATAGGAGATTATTTTAAATCCCTTCTCTTTCCTAAATTTTTGGATATTATTTCCACTACCTATAACAGTATTCATCCTTGTAAGTTTTGGTGGGGGGCACTACTGGTGTTCTTCTAGTGTCTAAGGACCGTTTATTGTCTATTTATGTTTAAGAATGAAGGACTAGAGTAATTATAAAAGGTTGGTCAGAATTTCTTCCACACCACGGTAGTTTTTGCCTATCCCGGTCTTTGCCTTGAATTGGTAGGCTGGATGTAATTTCTGCTCATCTTTGGTGAGTATTGATGACTGGAAGTTTCAACCTAGGAGACACAGGTGGGGAGCAGGCAGGAAAGCTGGGGCCTCCCATCTCCATCCTTGATAGAATGAAGAAGGCCTCACTCTGGCATCAACACCTAGGGCAACTTCAACCCTTCCATTCAGTGGATGTACATCAGTTGTAACCTTGAGATAAGTACTGCTCCAGAAAGGTATGTGTGCATATGTATGTGTGTGTGTTTCTTTCTGTCTGTAATGAATTGCACAGCTCTTGCGTTGACAGCTCTACAATTAATTGTATTGAACTTTGTCTCACTTCCCACTCTCACTTCCCATACCTTTATGCAATGTGATTAGGGTTTCGAGAGAACACTTCGGAAGAGTGGGACTTGTCCCTTCTCTAATGCTATTTCCTGTGCACATTCCAGGCTAGGGTTAGCCCTGATTTATTTATAAATTATTCTAAATGTTTTCCATGTCCTAGATAGTTATCAATATTTATGACTAACTGTTGGCTCTCCCTTCTTTTTCTCATACCTTTTATGAATATACTTCCTTGTTCTTTACTATTACATTAGTGAGATTTTAGGAAGGAAACAGCCACATGCACCCTGGCTCCTGACTTGAGCTTAAAGAAAGCAGAACTCTCACATGAGTGTTTGTATTAAAGGCCTTCTACAACTTTTTACGAAGGCAAAATATTCCATTCAGTACCTGCTCCATCATGTCTTTACCTATTTTCTGATTTTGTATACCATATTTTTAGTTTTTACACTTAGAAACATGATACAATAAATATTATTGTAACACGTGTCCTGAGATATTCCCCGCAAGCCTTGGTTGGGGGAAGGGGACGATACAGCGGTTAAGACAGTTTGCACAACAATAGCAACTTAATAGTTGTGCTGCTGCCCCAGGCAAATGGTGTACATGACTTTAAGGGCATATTGTGACTTGTGGCATAGCCAGAGGAAGTGGATGCTTACACGGGATGCCCCTGTGTTACTGGGAACTCTTTTCCTGACAAAAGAGGTCAGCCAAAAGAAGGTAAGAGATACAGAGGAATTGGTGAAAGTAGCATATAATAGGAGGGGCCAGGTATGAAGTCACATAGGAAGTTTCTGACTGAGTATTTAGATGAGGGTGTGCTGAAAAAGAAAGGAATTCTGCCATGAAGACTGAAAGAGAGGAGGAAGAAACCACATGAGGAAAGCGTATAAGGAGAGAGCTGATGGAGCTGTGTGGGGGCCTGACTAACCAAGTGCAGGTTCAGAGAGGTGTTTGGAGCTGAACTGTGACTGGGAATGCAGACTTCTTCTTCTCTGAAGGATGTAAGGAGAAGCCACTCTCTTGGGATGTGCACCTCCCTGGACTCCACCATGATCCAGTGTGACATGGCATGTTTCCCTGAACTACTACATGGAGGCTGAGGACAACATACCTCAGATCCTGAAGGAGGAAGCTGCTGTGAGAGGATGGCGACTCAGAACCCCACATGTACACATCCAGAGGGGATGGAGACTTGTGTGCACAGCCAATTAAGAACACATAAAGATATGGGGCTCTTCTGGGCATGGTTTTGGTCTATAGTTTGGTGGGAAACAGGGGAAGTGCTGTGTCTCATGGGAAAAAGGAGGTCTGAGCAGGAGTACTCTCAGCCACTCCCTGCCCAGAGGTTGGAATACTATAAATAAAAACCTGTTTCCTTCAACACTAATTGTTGGGTCATGCATCATGGCGCCACATGGACAAGCCCCGGTTTGCTCAGTTATATTATCTCTTCATGCAGTTTTTACCTTCGTTTAAATTATTTTCTTTGGATCAATTCCCAGAAATAGGATCGGTGAGTAACGGAAATATTTATTTGTACGATGCACTATTACGTGTAAATGAAGAGGAGCACAGCACCCTGTGAGTTCCCACAGAGGCTGCACCCCCCTTACCATGCCAGTTGTCCCCTTCCTAGGAACAACAGGTCCCAATAGAGTTATTTTCTGGAAAACTTCCTTTCTAATATTGTTGGAGAAAAGCAAATAATTGATTTAAAAAGGTCTTCTTTTGGATATGAAGTGCCAATATTACATGTGATTTCCAAGACAATCTTATAAGGCAGGTACTATTAATATCTCATTTTTCAGATGAGGAAAATGAGATCCAGAGAGTTTAAGGGTTTTTTTTCCAGGTTATACACCTGATAAATGAGAGTATATTTGAACCATGTCTAAATTTCAAAGATAATGTCCTTAACTATTAAACTATATTGTTCCCCTAATGTGTTTGAAAGTATCCACATTGGTCAGTCAAGTTAACTCTTGTTACCAATCAATAATTGATAAAAATAAATAAATAAAAATTAGTCAAAAATAAATATCCTCTAAATTTTCTCCAAACAAAAGAAATTTCATGCCAGAGGAGACTTTGACATCCTCAGCCTTACTTTTGGATGCTAACGAAAACTCAGTTTTAGACTTCTCACCAGCGTATGCTGACAGGAGGGGTTTGTCTCTTTCACCAAACACAGATATTGTACATTTAAGAAATACATGAAAATCTACGACTATTCTTTCGGCATAACATTTCCTCTGCCCTAGACAGAACAATAAAACCTGAAGAATACGAAATGTTAACGGGAAGTAAGGTTTGGCTTCTTTTGCCAGAATTCTTTGTGGTCCAGCTTACAGACACTCCTTAGTGAAGCAGTTTCACAACCCCAGAGATGTACTGAATGATGAGAGCAGTTGTGGATCACCCGGCTCCCTGTTGGGCACTAGTTGAGTGAAACTGTCATCACATAGACGTTATAAGCTGAAATCTCATAAAACTATCAACATGGATCATGTGTCAGCCACACTATGGAATCATGTCCATGTTCACATATTTCAAAATTTTAACAACTTTTTCCTCAGCTAGAAAAGCAAAGTTTTAAGGCATCATTCAATGTTATCTTTTGAAATTTATGAAAATGAATATACATTTCATCGTTTACTTTCTCGCCAGTAACATACTGAATCACCCAGGACCTGAAAATTATGCAGATGAAAAGGTTCTGGAAGGAAATAAGCCAACTATATTCTTTTAACAATTAAATGAATAAAATGTTTATTCAGATGTTGGTGAGTCAACCCTTTAAGAGAGATTATATGACTTAAGTATTACTAATTTATTACTAAATTCTCCACCCTCCTTTCAGTCTATCTAAAGTAAACCCCATCTTCTGGGTATAACTCCAGTTCCAATTTTTTTTTTTTTGAAGCTTTTGTTGTAGCAAAAAAAAAATCCATGACCTCCTTTTCTCAGAAATCCGCATATGCTTCATAGTACTAAATATGTCTTGGATCCCATTCCCATGTTTTCACATCAATTTTAAGTTTTATTTAAAAAATTTGGCATGGCATTACCATTGTATCTATCAAAGCAAGAATGGTACATAATAAATGCATATTAACTGATAAAATTTATGCACATATTTTAGTGAAAGAACTAATTGCTGGATAGTATAACATCTATGATTTATATTTGGAGAAGTGTAGGTTGTATTGCCATATTGGTTCATACTAAGAGGAGTGAAGATATCTGAAATACAGACTTAGTCAGACCTATAAATGGATATTTTAAAAATTGAACTGTCAATCCAGAAAATCAATTTTTTAATTTACTCTAACCCTTGTTCCCTTATTACATTCTCTTTCTGGACTCATGGGAGGGGTGAGGATAAAGGAAAACATCTCCAAATATATACTGATACATTAAATTTAGGATAAGAAGGACTCTTATCTTCTTAACAAGTTTATAACTTTTCACTCTTTCGACTCCTGCCCCAACCCCAGCATCACACGGAAATCCCTCTGCTAGTCCGGAGGGAGCTGAGATTGTCTCTGTGCATTATGTAAGATAGGCTAAGTTCAATTTGGAACATGTGTCACATTCACTATTTTCTTAGGGTTAATATTTTTAAGCTTCACGTATCTTCTTTGAATAAATATTTTGAAGAATATTAACTTATACCTGTTCTCCTAACTAAAAAGCAACATATTTCATAAGACTTGCAAAGTCAGGTAATTGATTGCAAAGGGAATTTGGAGGTTAGAATTGCAATTTCCTCTAAAGGAAACACCATGTTTGGAATCTTGAGTAGCTGTCTCTACGTTATTAACAGCCCTACTTATATTTGACAGACAAGTAATAATGTGGTCATCCATCTCCAAGACAGCAGATATGAATATATTTCTAACTTTATAAATGAACTTTAAAAGCCCTACAGACAAATTTCATTAAGTAAAGAATGGAAATTTAGTAAATGGAGTCTTTGGATTTTATTGATGGCTAAATCTTTACTTTTCTACAACTGCTAATAAGGATCTTGAATGTTAACTAAATAAAATAAACATTTCCCATGTATTAGAGGCATGCTCTTTGAGCAAGGTCATGCAGAATGCTTTCGGGATGCCTGTGCTTACACTTCCTTAAAGATGAACAAAGGCTTTCCATCACATCCTGTAGGAAAAGCACCAGCCGTGACAGACTTCTGACTTTCCATAAATGAAACAGCTGTTCTTCATGTTCCACCATGGATCCGTCTTGCTACGTAAGCATGTCAAAGGTCAACAGAATAACATATTTCAAAAACTTCATCTCAACTAAATATTATAATTCAACATTGAACCTCTGATGTTTTCGTCAGGATAAACAAACTGGTTGATTATTAAAGACAACTCTTTCTTGATATAGTGCAGAAATTGCTCTTTTTTAGAAGAAATTCTCTTTCTCTTAAAAAACAGTTTGGGCTATATTTTTACTCTAAGTCAAGAACTTCCAGGCATTCTTGATCATTTACACATGGACAGTCCCAAGTTTGTTGTCAGCTCATCTCCCAGAATGGCTCCATATTTAAGAGAAACTTTCAAATATTAAAGAGGTTGTTTAGCTTAGTGTTGTCTTTATTGTTTTATATTTTTTGGTTTATTTTATTGAGTATGCTATTACAGTTGTCCCATTTTTCCCCCCTTTATCCCCTCCGCCCTACACCCCATACCATCATCCCCACACCTCTTAGTTCATGTTTATGGGTTGTACATACCAGTTCATTGGCTTCTCAATTTCCTATATTATTCTTAGTCTCCCCCTGACTATTTTTTTTGTCAACATTTTCCCACCACAACTTTCCCCAGCCCCACCCCTGACCCTTCCCCCATTTGTCTATGTCAATGGGTCCTTTATGTACGTTTCCTGATGACTCTCTCCCTCTCTTTCCCCTGTTATTCCTCTCCCTCCTCCTCTCTGGTTACTGTCAGTTTGTTTTTTATTTCAGTGTTGCTGGTTATATTTTGCTTGCTTGTTTATTTTGTTGATTAGATTATACTTATAGGTGAGATCATATGGTATCTGTCTTTCGCCACCTGGCTTATTTCACTTGGCATAATGTTCTCCATATCCATCCATGCTGTTGTGAAGGGTGATAGCTCTTTCTTTCTTTCTGCTGCATAGTATTCCATTGTATAAATGTACCAATGTTTTTTGATCCACTCATTAATGTTTGACACTTAAGTTGGTTCCAATTCTTGATTATTGTAAATTGTGCTGCTATAAACATTGGGGTGAAGAGGTTCATTTGAATTGCTGTTTTGGGATTCTTAGGGCAGAATCCCGGCAGTGGAATTGCTGGGTCAAAAGGCAGTTCGATTTTTAGTTTTCTGAGGAAATTCCAAACTGTTTTCCACAGTAACTGCATCAGTCTGCATTCCCTCCAGCAGTGTACTACGGTTCCTTTTTCTCCACAACCTTGCCAGCACTTGTTGCTTGTTGATTTGTTTATGATGGCCATTTTGACTGGTGTGAAGTGGTATCTCATTGTGGTTTTAATTTTCATCTCTCTGATGACTAGTGATGCTGAGCATCCTTTCATATGTCTCTGGACCCTGTCTATGTCCTCCTTGGAGAATCATCTGTTTAGGTCCTTTGCCCATTTTTTAATTGGATTGTTTGTCTTTTTTGAGTGGGGTCTTGTGAGTTCTTTATGTATTTTGGAGCTCAAACCCTTGTCTGAGGTATCATTGGCAAATATATTTTCCCACACAGCTGGTTCCCTTTTGATTTTGCTGATGTTTTCTTTGGACATGCAGAAGCTTCTTATTTTGGTGAAGCCCCATTTGTTTATTCTTTTCTTTATGTCCCTTGCTCTAGAGGACATATTGGTGAAAATATCACTGCGTGGAATGTCTGAGATTTTCCTGCCTATGTTCTCCTCTAGGATTTTTATGGTGTCACGACTTATATTTAAGTCTTTTATCCATCTTGAGTTGATTTTTGTGTGTGGTATAAGTTGGTGGTTGAATTTCATATCTTTGCATGTAGCTGTCCAGGTCTCCCAACACCATTTGTTGAAGAGGCTATTTTTACTCCATTTTATGCTTCTCCTTCCTTTGTTGCATATTAATTGACCATAGGAACATGGGTTTAAATGTTGGATATCCATTCTGTTCCATTGATCTATGTGTCTGTTCTTATGCTAGTACCAGACTGTTTTGATTACAGTGGCCTTATAATGTAGTTTCGTATTAGGTATTGTTATCCCTCTGACTTTGTTCTTCTTTCTCAACATTGCTGCAGCTATTTGGGGTTATTTATGGTTTCATATAAATTTTTGAAATGTTTGCTCTATATTTGTGAAATATGTCATTAGTATTTTAATAAGGATTGCATTGAATCTATAAATTGCTTTGGGTGGTATGGACATTTTGATGATGCTAGTTCTTCCAACCCATGAACATGGTAAATGTTTCCATTTATTTGTGTCTTCCTTAATTTCTTTCCCCAGTATTATGTAGTTTTCTGAGTACAGGTCTTTTACCTCCTTGGTTAAGTTTATTCCTAGGTAGTTCATTTTTCTTGTTGCTATAGTAAATGGGATTTTTTTCCTGATTTCTGATTCTGATATTTCCTTGTTGGTATACAAAAATGCCTTTGAATTCTGAATATTGGCTTTGTATCCTGCTGTTTTGCCAAATTCACTTATTAGATCGAATATTTTTTTGGTGGAGTCTATAGGGATTTCTATGTACACTATCATGTCATCTGCAAACAATGACAATTTTACTTCCTCTTCTCCAATTTGAATGTTTTTTATTTCTTTTTCTTGTCTGATGGCTATGGCTAGGACCTCTAATACTATGTTGAATAGAAGTGGTGAAAGTGGACATCCTTGTCTTGTTCCTGATCTTTGTGGGAAAGTTTTTAGTTTTGGCCCATTCAGTATAATGTTGGATATAGTTTTCTCATATATAGCTTTTATTATGTGGAGGTATACCCCCTTTATTCCCACTTTACTGAGTCTTTTTATCATAAATGGATGCTTATCAAATGTTTTCTCTGCATCTATTGATACGATCATGTGATTTTGTCTTTCGTTTATGTGATGTATTACATTTATTGATTTGTGAATATTGTACCATTCTTGCTTCCCTGGGAGGAATCCCACTTGATCATGACCCTTTTAATGTATTGCTACATGTGGTTTTCCAATATTTTGTTGAGGATTTTAGTGTCTATGTTCATCAGCAATATTGGCCTGTAATTTTCTTTTTTTGTTGTGTTTTTATCTGGTTTGGAGATTAGGATGATGCTGGTCTCATTAAAAGAGTTTGGGAGTCCTCCTTCTTCTTGGATTATTTGGAATAGTCTGAGAAGGACAGGGCTTAGCTCCTCCTTAATTATTTTGTAAAATTGTCCTGTGAAACCATCTGGGCCAGGGCTTTTGTGTGCCTGGAATTTTTTGATTACTGTTTCAATTTCACCAGCTGTGATCAGTTTGTTCAGGTTTTCTGCTTTTTCTTCATTCAGTTTTGGAAGATTATATTTTTCTATAAATTTGTCCGTTTCCCTTAGGTTTTCATACTTCTTGGTATATATTTGTTCATAGTAATTTGTTACCATGTTTTGTATTTCTGTGGTATCAGTTGTAATTTCTCCTCTTCCATTTCTGATTTTATTTATTTGAGTCCTCTCCCTTTTTTTCTTGATGAGGCTGCTTAAAGGTTTGTTGATTTTTCAAAGAATCTTTTCAAAGAATCAGCTCCTGGATTGATTGATCCTTTGAATTGTTCTTTTAGGCTCTATGTCATTCAATTCTGCTCTGTTTTTGATTATTTCCTCCCTTCTGCTTGCTCTGAGCTTTTGTTTGTTGTTGCTTCTCCAGTTCTTGCAGATGTAGGGTTAGGTTATTATTTGAAATGTGTCTACCATTTTTAGATAGGCCCGTATTTCTGTGAACTTTCCTCTCAGGACTGCCTTCACTGTGTCCCATAGGTTTTGGACTGTTTCATGTTCATTTTCATTTGTTTCCAGAAACTTTTTGATCTCATTATTGACCCATTCATTGTTTAATAACATACTGTTCAGTCTCTATGAGTTTGAATGTTTTTGAGCTTTTTCTTTGAGTTTGCTTTCTAGTTTTAAGCCCTTGTCGTCTTGATATTATTTGAATTTTTAAAAACTTGTTGAGCCTTGTTTTGTGTCCTATTACATGGTCTCTTTTTGAAAACATTCCATGTGCACTTGAAAAGAATGCATAGTTTGCTCCTTTGGGATGAAAGGTTCCATATATATCACTTAAGTCCATTTGATCTAAGGCATCGTTCAGTTCCACAATATCCTTGCTGATATCTTGTTTGGAATATCTATCCATTGTTGACAGTGGGGTATTAAAATCCTCCATTATAAGTGTGTTGCTGTCTATATCTTTCTTGAAGTCCTCCAGGATTTTCCTTATATATTTGGGTGCTCCTTTGTTGGGTGCATATACATTTGCAATATTTATGTCTTATTGATTGATTCTTCCTTTGAGTATTATGAAGTGTCCTTCTGTGTCTCTTTTTATGGCCTTTGTTTCGAAGCCTATTTTGTCTGATATAAGTATTGCTATCCCCGCTTTTTTTCCTGTCCATTTGCTTGGAATATTTTTTTCCAACCCTTTACTTTCAGTCTGTGTAGGTCTTTGTTTTGAGGTGGGTCTCTTGTAGGCAGCATATGTGAGGGTGCTGTTTTCTTATCCATTCAGCTACTATATGTCTTTCAATTGGAGCATTTAATCCATTTACATTTAAAGTTATTATTGATAGGTACTCATTCATTTTTCCCTTTGTGCCTGTGTTCCTCTCTCTTTCACTCTTTTCTTCACCTTTTTGAATCAGTCCATTCAGCATATCCTGTAATCCTGGTTTGGTATTGGTGTATTCTTTTAGCCTTCTTTTGTCTGGGAAACTCCTTATTTCACCTTCTATTTTAATTGGGAGCCTTGCTGGGTAGAATAGTCTTGGTTGCAGGCCTTTGCCTTTCATTACTCAGAATATTTCTCTCCATTCCCTTCTGGCTTGCAGTATTTCTGTGGAGACGTCAGTTGCTAACCTTATCGGGGTTCCCTTGTATATTACTTCCTCTTTCTCTCTTGCTGCCTTTAAGATTCTTTGTCCTTGATATCTGCCATTTTAATTACCGTGTGTCTTGGAGTGGGTCTCTCTGTGTTCCTCTTGATTGTTACCCTCTGTGCTTTCTGGGCTTGTGTGACTTTTTTTCTCCTAAAATTAGGGGAGTTTTCCATCATTCCTTTTTCAAACACATTTTCTATCTTTTGCTCCTCTTCTTTTTCTGGTATCCCTGTTATATGGATATTATTATGCTTCATGTTGTCCTACATTTCCCTTAACTTCTCTTCATTTTTTTTTTTTTGCACCTTTTTTCATTTTCTTGCTCTTTCTGAGAGTTTTTTCCTACCATGTCCTGAAGTTTGCTGATTTGATCCTCTGCTTCATCTAGCCTGCTTTTGAGTTTGACTACTGTGTTCTTCCATTCAGAAATTGTGTTCTTCATTTCCTCTTGTCCCTTATTAATAGTTTTTATGCCCTTTTTCAGGATGATATAGCTTGCAGTAAGTTCCTCATAGTTTCCCTGTAGTTTTTGGTAATTTTTGCTGAACTCGCTGATTTCATTGAGCTTCCTTATAACCATTGTTTTGATCTCAATATCTGTTAGTTTACTTGCCTGTATTTCATTTAATAGTCTTTCTGAGGATTTCTCATTTCTTTTTGATTTGGTGTTGTTTCTTTGTCTTTCTACTATTTTCCTACTGGGGCAAAACCACAAAGTCGAAGAAATGAACCCACAACTGCAAAAATAAGAATTTTTCTGGTATTGAAGCCAAGTTAGAGAAGACTACCATGTATGGTTCACTCACTTCCACACACGCTGAGAATTAGCACAGGTCCATAAACTACTTGATGAACGTATACTGCAGGCTCTCCACAGCCAGAGTCTTAAATTCCTGGGAACTGCTCTTGAAGACATTGTGCCCATCTGAGAGCAAGACAATTTCTGAGAAAACATAGATGTTTTTGAGATCAGGAAAAATATTATGCATCAAAAGGGTGAGTAATTACCTTCAATTTTTATAAAATCATTCCCTCATTCATCATTTATGGCATGCTGTGTGCTAAGCCCCTGAGACTTTTGGGACCTTGAGACACAATGATAAAAAAGACCCAGGCTCTTTCCTTATGAAGCCAAGACTTACAAAACATACAATGCTAAAAGTTCAGCAATTTTCTTTCTCTCTTCAACATCTTTATCATCAACAGGAATAGAATTTTTAAAAACTACATCAGTACACCACTCTTTTTTGTCAATAAACAATGAATAAATCCTAGGCATTAAGCCAATGTCAATGCTTAAGGAATAAAAGGCACGATGTTGACCACCAAGAAATTGTCATCTAATTGGGAGAAAAGGCAAACACACAGGAAAACACATTGAATAATGATAAATTGATTCTGCTATGAAGTAGTAAGACCAACAAGGAAGTTGATTTCTGGTAAAGAATTTGGACAATGAGCCCTGGCTGGGTGGCTCAGCTGTTGGAACATTGTCCTGTGCCTCAGAAGGTCATGGCTTTGATCTTTGATCAGGGCACATACCTAGGTTGTGGCTTTGAGCACTGATCAGAGTGCATTCAGGAAGCAACTGATCAATGTCTCTCTTGCATCTATGTTTCTCTCTGTAAAATCAATTGGAAGAAAACTGATCCTTGGGTGAGAATTTAAAAAATATTATAAAGAATTTGGGCTATGAATTAAACTGGGCAAAATGTTAACATACAAGTCACCTGGAGGCAATGTGACCAGGTGATAAATCTGAATTACAGTCAAGGATGCAAGTAAAACATCATATCCCAGCCAATATTTGAATCAAAAGATATTTCAACCACCAAATGCAACTGAAAATACACTAAGTGCATTGTAGGACTGAGCAAAAAGAGAGTGGGTCTTGGTCAGCAAATAGTTGCTCTGTGTGGTTAATTACTATGAATGCCATTTGAAAGACTAAGAAACTGATCATCAGATATGGTAAGTAGTTTGTTCAAAGTTCCTCAAAAAAAAAAAAAAGATGACTGCTCTGCAATTTAAACCCTGGCCTGTTTCTGAGACATTCTGATGCTCTGTTGTTTTCTCCTTTACTATGCAGACTTTAGGTCAGATCCATGAGAAATAAGCTAAACATGAAATAACTCACCAGGTCGAAAGGTAGAAAAACTGAGAAAACAGTCAAGAAACAGGCCATAAACCAGGTCAGAGAGAATCAGTCCATGTTACGTCAGGGAGTCAGTTATATTTGAGCATGGGACACCTGCTATTAGGTGGGGCTAGCTGAGCGGTACCAGGGGAATCACAATGACTCAGAAACTTAGAGAAAGACTGGTATGGTCCCCGGGGCTAGGAATTTATTAAATAGACAGGGACCAGTGAAAGTGACTGTTGTCAGGGAAGTTTTCTTGGTAGTAACATTTTTTTTTCTCAATTGTAAAAGATGTGAAGGATTTGGGTGTGAACTAAGCAGAGAGGTCACAAATAATTCAAGGGTTAGAATGAACATGACATGACCGAACAGTGGAAGAAAAAGGAAAGAACTGTGGGGCAATTCCATGGTAACATCTGCTAATTTCGTACAGTTGGAAGATGTCAGAAGGGACAGTGTGTATACTTTGTTTTTTTAATCAGTTAGGAAACTCTTGATAATGTTCTGCATTTTTGATTTGTTCGGTCCTTGTCTTATGATGTCTTAGAATAATATTTTAAAATTACTTCAAATAGAAGCCCCATACTATTTATTTAAAATCCATTTTCAAAATTCTCTTAAAAGTAATTATAGGAAATTATCGGCCTTTGTATCTTGCTGGCTGACACGTCATATAAATCATCCAATGTGTCACTTCTGATAAAGCCCATGTAATCATATTATATGACAGGAACTGACGGTCATAAATAGACATGATAACCTAATTTGGAAAACTCAGACAAATGTAATTTCTTTTAAACTTGAGTTAAAATATGTGGGTGAAATGCTACAGAGGATTGGCATATTAATGTGACTTTGAAGAATGTAATATGTTCTTTGAAACCTGAAATCTATTTCCGTTTCTTACTTTAGATATAGGATCATAAAAATGTGTTACATAAAATATTTAAAGCAAATGTTGAAAAGAAGGAATGATGTGATTATTTGATTTAGTCTATTTTTACTTGGGTCACTCAGGAATTAAAGTTTTTTTAAGATGCAGTGTGTAAACGGAGGTCTCTTCTATTGGCATAGAGTGAGAACTTGCCCATGATCCTATTTTGAGAAAAACAGAAACATTTAATAGACAGAAGGAAGATGTTACCCAAAATTGTGTCTACCTGGTGTGGTTGCCAAACTTTGAATTTCACAGCCAATATCAACGCCACAAAAGCAGGAAACTGTATCTTCTGGATTATATAGAATATTGGCAGGAGAACTTGACATTCCTAAGGGGGAAGGAGCTGGGAGTTCTCGGTTCTTAATGCTGGAGGCTGGAACGTGCAAGGCATATGCTAGAAGTTGTAAATGTAATGAAGATGGGGGCCCTTAGGCAAGGCTTGGGTCAGCCCAGCTCTGCTTTGGACAGATACCTCCCGGCTGCTCTTCGCCATCCCCAGAGCCCCAGAATGACTGTAGGTGTGGATGTGTGTGTAGGTGTTCCTGACATTGATTACAAACCACGTCTGATTTCTGAAACAGTAAAATGTGAAGAAACCATGCATTTATAATTTATAGAAATAGTGATGAGAATGTTTAGGAAGATGGATGGTTACAAAATAAATACAGAAAAATCAATGTTTCCTTTATGTCAGCAATAAAAAGAAATATTTTCCTTTGTGACAATTGGGAAATGTATTTGAAAAGATTATACCATTATAATCTTTATGCTTTTATAACAACAGCTTCGTGATCAGAAAAATACCTCTCAATAAACTTAGGAAGCAACTTTCTGGCCTGCTAAGAAAAGTTTGCTCCAGAGTCCTTGCCTTTTTCTGGGAACTATGTTAAACTCTCCACATACATCATCTTATTTCATCCCCACAAGAACCCATGTAGGAGATGACCTGCTTTTGAGAAAACTGTGACAACTGAGGTTTAGAAACAAGTTAAGAAATTGTGAAAGATCATATTAAGAGTCAAACCTGAGATATTTTGTAAGTGGCTATCCTGGGTCTTGAACCTCAAATCTATGTCTCTCTAATTCTGAAGTTCCGGTAAATTCTCCATGATGATGTTGTTTCAAGACAAATATTTTATCTCAGAGAGTGAACCCGGAAGTGTGTTCAAAAGGTAACAAATCATTTTCTTACTTGCTAGAATTCTTTTTTAATTTGGTTGAACTTTTTAGCAATTATAAGGGAATAAATGAAAGTATATAGAATTTGATTATAATATTTTTCAAATACTTCTCTGAAACATATTCAGATTATTATAACTTTCTGAGATGATAAACCAGAATCAACAATCTATGAGGAACTTTTACATTTTTCCATTGTTAAATTCAGGATTCCAGTTACAGCTGTAAAAATGATCTTAACTGGTTTATCCTTCTCCAATCCCCATGGTGAATGCAGCCAGGCACCAAAACAACACCTTATGGTATACTCAGTAAAAAGGAAATTTTTAAGTCAAGATAAGGCACAAATATCAAAACGCAGGAAACTGATAAGGTGATAACAAAAAAAGTCCTCTTAAGTTAAATTAGAGAAGTTCTAAAGAATGCTCGGCCTTACCCCCCGCCCCCCCCCACCCCAGTTAGAATAAGAAATGCTGTTAAAACCTTGATGTTGGTACCGTTGGTTTTCTACATTTAATTCCTTAAGTTGAGCCCATTCTCAAAATGTGGATTGTTGAATCGCATGTTTACTGAACTGAATTTGAAAGCAAAACCATGTAAAATGAAAACATTACTGCATCAATGATGTAATAAGCAATGGGTTTGGTAACTCAAGGGGTTTGTGGGAAACTCAAGGATTTCTTTTGCTTTATCCACATGCTAGTCAGTCACTGCAAACCTGATCCAAGTTAAATTGTTGGCAAGATTGCCTCTTTCCAACTCGGATTAGTTGCCGCAGTTGGGAATTACTGTAGTGATTATGTCTGCAACTTCATGTAGAACTTTGGCATCACTACAATGAGAACGTCTGCATTACCTTTAAAAATACATTAAAATAAAGAGTCCTTTTTTGCCACACCAGTAACTCTAACCATGATGCCATTAAAAGCTTCCTAGAACTAGAATTTCCTGCTCACATTCTCTTCTTTGTCCTTCCTCTCAGTGTCCACTGGGGCTGCTTCTTGTCAAGACCACCCTATGAGCAATGTACCTTGGAAATCAGTTGAAGGCACCAGGCTCACCTGGGATCACTGAATAAGAGGTATGCTGAGGCAAAGAACACTGACAAATGCACACTTGAAATACCCACCCAGCAAAGATGGTGGCAAGGATGGGACTTTGAGTTCCAGCTGTCATGACTAATGTCACAGAGGGGCTTTCTGACCATGTGGTATGCCTAGAGCAGTGGGTTACTCATCATCAAATACAAAATGCACCTCCAGGGACTTCCTGTGCATCCCATTTCCTGTGAACTGGTGGGTTGTAATCCTATCTGTAGATGACAAAGTACATCACATAAAATTGCCATCCTAATAGTCATTGGTGAAACCTTCTGAAATAATCAACACTGCTGCTGTTTAATGCGGATGCCACCTGCAGACAATCATTTGATGCAACTAATTGATTTGATTTCTTACTAATGATTTTACATGCCTACTAGAATAAAAACAGGAGTCAATTATTTATTTAACACATATTTATGAAGCACCTACTATATGCCATACAGTGCTTTAGAAACTTGGATATATCATGGACAGGGTAGAAGAGATCCTTAATATTGTCAACCTTACTTCTTGGTAAGGGAGACAGGTAATAATCAAAATTATACTGTGTGTTGGAAGGTGATAAATGCTCAGATGAAAGGGAAAAAATAGAGCAGGAAAGGATTTGGAGGTATGAGCACTTGGGGAAGAAGGGAGGTTTAGGCAGAGCTCATGTCTGTAAAACAATAAATGAAATTTTTAAAAAAACACAATCTATGGCAAACCATAGGTTTTAAATACTACGCGATGCAAAATGACAGGCCCTCTGCTCTCCACATCCCCATGTGCAGCCTCTGCACCCCACCCTGGGGAAGCCTGATTTCATTACCATTGCAAGCATAGCAAAGAAGGTGGGATTCTGTTCCTTCCCAAAAGGCATCTGCTCTGTGGTTTTAATATCATTTTTATGAGGCAACTTTAGGTTTATGTCATTTGAATAAAATAAGAATTCAGACAATACACAAAGGAACAACCACAGAGATAATAACTGCCCTTTGAGGAAAAATTAGGTGACAGCAGGAGGGATTCCACACAAAACTCAGACACGGATGGGGTTTTTATGTTTCTAATAAGGTTGAATTTTCAGATTGTGCCTCCAAGTAAAAGGATGCTCTTTGTATTTTAAAAAAGAAAAACAAAATTCATTTGTTTCCTTCATAGTGAAGAATCTTGCATGAATTCATAAAATATATATTTAAATGTAAGCAACTAAAATGGCATGAAAAGAAAAGAGAAATTTCAGTAAATTCATGTGGAGTGGGTAGCAAGAGTTTAATTATAGGTATCTTAGTTCGTTCAGGCTACGATAAAAATATGCTGCAGCCTGGGTAGCTTATGAACAACAGAAAGTTATTTCTCACAGTCCTGGAGACTGGAAGTCCAAGATCAAGGTAACTGCAGATTCAGTGTCTGGTGAGAGACCACTTTCTGGTTCATAGACGGCGTTTTCTCACATGGAAGAAGGGGTGAGGGAGCCCTTTGGGGTCTCTTTTATAAGGACACCAATCCCACTCATGACCTCACTACCCCTCAAAGCCACCACCTCCTGATACTACTGCATTGGAGGTTAGGTTTCAACATGTGAATTTGGAGAGCACAAACATTCAGTCTATAGTAATAGTGCACACTTTTCATACTTGAAATAAATAAATATCAGCCTTTGGAATAAAAGACCCTGTAGCAGAGACGGATTTGGGGTGCTCTTGGCCAGGAATCGAAGGATTTAGTCAATGACAGGGCAAGGACACTACCATGGGGGTCAGAATTGCTCATGTCAAGAATGAAGAACTACTGCCCTATCTGACATAAAACAAAACTGAGTCCGTCAGTAGTTGCTCAAGGCTGACCCATGCAAAGTCACAGATTGAGTAAATGTGGGAGCCATCAAGTGGTCAGGTCCTGAGCTCTGGGGGACAGTGGCTGGGCTGCCTCTGCACACATCTATCCAGTCAGCTGGTGAAGGGTGTGAGTTGGCATGGATTGACTAGTTGATTAATTAGGACACAGCAGACAGCTGGGAGTCTCATGCTCACACCAGTTCTTTCTGACATCAGTTCCCATGGGCAGAATACAAGGTGTGTCTAGAGGGATGCCACACCCACAGGTGTCCGAATCACTATTGAAGAACCCTGAGTTTAGAAACCCCCCAATCTTATACTGGGGCTGATGGCACACCTGTCTATCCTCCCCTCCAAAGAGAAACATTTAGTTACTGGGAACGGAAGCAAATATTTTCTGGGAAAAGGAGGAGGAGGTCTTTATCTTTGCTATATAAAATGTGAATAAATCTAAGCACATCTCTATTAATGTGAAGACATACATGAGATTAATCTATGTCTCCCAACAAACGCACCTGGATCGTACCCTTGCTAGACTTCTGGCAGGTGCTCCCATTCTCTCAGCCATTCTGATCAATCTGACCCACGAGAGTGGGGCCAAATGCACTTGGTTTGTCTCATGCAGTATTTACTACAATCAACAAGGTTACAAAAATTGTAGAAATTCAGATGAATACATATACATTGCATGGAATGTAAAAAGTGCTCAAGAATGTTTTTAAAGCGAACTGGCATGTTACTTTGTGAGAGGGAGGTATGCATATTTTAAAATTTATTTTACCTATTTAACCACAAAGTTTTCATGAAATAGAACTTTGCCCACATTTCACAATTTCATGGATTTATTGTTAAAATAAGTAGGATTATTTTCACCTACTTATATAGCGATCACTGATATCAAACTTATAGGCTGGCTTGGAGGAAGGCACCATGTAAAAATCCAGTCACACTCATTCCATAAATACTTATTAAGAGTTTACAATGCACTAAGTACATTGTAAATCACATGAAGTCATCAAAAGCCTTGCTTGTTAGTGTTTATATACAGACATAAAGGCAGTGAGGGAAGTAAAAGAACAGATTGTAACACGAGTCAATGATTCCTCCAAAGTCTCACAGAAATCTGCCTTGTTTTTTTTTAACCTTAAACATTCTTGCCCAGAAAATGTTATTTTACCCAATATTTTATTTAATGGTTAAAAATATCTAGCCATCACTTTGAGAATAAAGTTAAAACTTATTCTCGTGACATAAGAAACCATGCCACTCAGCCTCTCTCCATCTCTAACTTACCGAGTTTCTTCCCTTCCCCTATGTCCTTTCACTTCTCCAGTTCTGGAAATGGAGCATGATATCTCTTTCCTTTGGGCTTTGTAAATACTTTCCGCTGTCCAGAGTATTTCTGTTTTTCCCCTTAAAATACAGGTGAGTTTTTTCTCTCACTCTTCCAGACACTTTAGATGTCATTGTTCTTGACTCTTCCCAAAACCCCTTTGAAATTATGTTCCTTGTGCTCATCATACCTTAAACTTGCTTCCAGATTGCACATCTATAAATTATAACTATTTTTAAAGGTTTGCTTCCTTTCCTAGATCGTGAGCTTGTTGAAGGCAAGACCGATATTTTACCTGTATTTATATTTCAGCTTCTAACCCAATATCTGGTACATAATAGATAATCCATAAATGTGTATCTAAAAGATGGGTAAATAAAGGCAATAGAGTAGAAGCCTGCTTGCTTCTGCTGTAGCAGACAGCTTCCCAGGTTTGCCTCCAAGCCAGTCTTCCTCTTTCCCATAATAATGGGATTTACTGAGACAAAGGACTTCCCATCTAGAGACTAAATGTACCGACCTCCCTTTAATGAAACTGACTATGTGGAAATGTCTGGGCCAGTGGAACATAGGTGGGTGAGAACTGTAAATGTTGAGGTCATCTCCAACTTGAAGACAAGCCACTTGTCTGAATTCTGCTTCTTCTCTTTAATGAACCCAGGACCCTCCATATGGCAGTAACTCAGATTTGACAGGATGTGTTGAAGCAACAAAATCAAAAGAACAAGCATCCTTCCATGAATCCATGGAGCAGAACCTCACACTGAGACCACCACCCACCTCCATGTGGTTATGAAATTGAAAAAGGAGTTTGTTTTATAATAGACTATGTCTAAGGTTTCTCTGTGGTTGTAGGGGTCTACTGCTCACTGAATACAGGAATCATCTATACGACACTATAGACAAGTTTTTATTGAACTTCTTCCAATGATGTTCTCCACCTTTTAAGGAGGTCCCTTCCATTGTTGGAAAGTCTACATATCAGAAAATGTTTATCTGTAGTTGAATTAGCCTTCCTTATAATTCCTACCAGTTGGTTCAGTTTAGAGCATAGAACTGCATACATTATATGGCAAAACCACACTTTTAGTGTATAAGGAATGCCATCATTCTAATAACCTACACTTTTCTAGACTGTACAATCATGGTATTCTGAGCCACTTCTCCTATGACTGGTTTCTGAGATCATTTTTACATTGCTGTTTGTTAATATCTATCATTAAAAGCAACTTTGTGGAACTGATACAAATATAGCCTAAGTTGAGCACAGGAACTGACAGCACCATGCACGTAAATGATACTTTGCATTTTTCATCCATTTGAGAAAGATTTATGGCGTGCCTATTAAATGCTTAGCATGTCTTCTGGTGCTGGAGATGAATTAGACAAGTCCTGACTTCCAAAAAGAGTACCATACTGAGAATGATTTTCCTTCAAAATCTTTAGATCTGATAATCCTGCCTCTGGTCTGGCAGAACTCTGCTCAAGTGGGAACCTTCTCTGCCCATAGATATCAACAGAACTCAGATTTTAATGCCTAAATTTCTCCCAAATATAACCTTCTACTGCATAATAAGATTGCTTTTTTAAAAGACAAAAAGGTAACAGGCTGGTTGTATTTTTTTTTTTTAAATTATCTTTACAACTATACAGCCATTACATCTTCTTTGCAATTATGTGGTATAGAAGAATTTCAGGACAAAGACTTCTGAAAGTGTCTGAACACCCATTAGGCTAGTGCATTTTTGACATAAGCCATTACGGCAACAGTATACGAAGCAAACTGGAATATAAAGAGCCGTGCTATTCCAACCTTGATAGATGTCTTTTAAAACTGTGCCTGTTTTCTAGTCAGCATAAATTTGGGGTATGAAAGGATAATGGGACTTAATGTTCTGTTCTCTAATCATACTATGTGTGTACCTATGCTGGGAGTATTCTATCGGATCCTATCCAGTGGTTCCTCAGTCTAGTTTTGTGAGAAACTTAACCTCTCTTTACGAGTGACTGTGTTAGAAGACCATCTGATTGATCACCTTGAATGAGTGCAGTAGCTGAAAATGTTTAGTGTAGGTCACCCCCGTAAAATGATCTATTCAGTAAACAGCCCTTTGATTAATGTGGAACACGTAGTCCCCACTTAGCCCTGGCTTATGTTCCAATAGTTCATTTTTAATCAGTTTTTTAAAAACTTCTTTTATAGGAAAAAATGCTAAAAGGTTATTTTAACCCACAGTTACTTGAATAAAATTTTAATGACATCTATACTATGCTTTCTATGGAAAATAAGTGGGGATCAAAGTCATAGAGACACAAGGTGAGATCTAGTGGCAGTAGAGGAAGGAAGGGAACCTCCAAGAGCCTGGTGACCCACAGGAAATTAACTTCACAGGCTTACATAAGAATAGATCCCTAAAAACCCTATGTTTTGGGGGGTCTTGTATAAAAGGGTACCTAACACCATGGATGTGAAAAGACACCTCTAAATTCAGACCCTTTTGCTGTCCATGCCTAAGAATGATGATGTGCTATCATCTCACAGGTTCATGAGGGAAACCGCCCAGCAAAGGAAGGTTATCCTGATACAGGGTCTTCTTGCCCCTTTGATTTTCACTGGACAAGTGTAAAGAGAAATTTCATAGCTTTCACAATTCTAGTATAACAAAAACCACCATGAGTGAATGATAAACCCCTTGGTAAGGCAGCATCTAGCAGGTTCTTGTTTAGGTCATTTATTGTCATTCATTTTCATAACATTTAACCAGAATGATGCATTTTTTAAGTTATAAAATATATTCACTAGTAAATTTGTGTCATGGATAAGACTGATAAAACTTTGAGTGCTGGATTACCTATTTAAGACTGTTTTACCCTTCTGAATCTAATTTTACATGTGAAAATCTGGTCAGCCTATTTTACTTGGGTCTTTTACACTGGAATATACAAAGATCTTTTCTGTTCTGCCTAGTGGAAGAACTGGATTAGTTCCTAAGAGGGATCTGAAACCAGCATTCCCTTCAAGGTTTTGGGGTCAATAAGACATGTTTTAATTAACATAATTTCTTTTTTAAGCCAATGGATTTTTTTCTGTCCTTCCCTTTCTTCATGACATGTCTGCTAGTAGAATAATAAAAATATATGTAACAGAAAAGAATGATTGGCTTTGAAAAACATAGGCCCTGAATTCCCTAAATTGTGCAAATCTCAATTATTTCATTAAATATTCAGCAAATGAGCTAAATAGTTGGCCAATTAGTTAGGAAAAGTAAATCAACACATATAGAAGCTAAAGAAATTCATGAGTATGTTTTGTTGTTTTGTTAATAAAAAGAGTTTTCAAGCAACTAAATATTTTGTGATGGTAGTCACATTGTAAGCAATTGGTGAGAAACTTAGTAGCCCCAGGAGAATTTTCTTTTGTTACCATAAAGTCTTATAATTGCCAATAGACATTGCAGAATGTCAGCCTGGCCCACAGTTAATGAAAGCTCCTGAAATGATCATTGTATCCAGGGGAAGAGCTGAGAGAGAGAGTGAATGATGATGGTTGCATGTCTGCATGCTTGCTGAAGCACATGGGTGAGGAAATCTTTATCTAACCTACCTTGCTCCTCCTACTCTACTAATGATGCCACAATACACCAAGAGTTGCAGAGACCTAACAGTGCACAAAGCAAGACAGTCACCTTGGATCCTTGGACCAGAGCTGAACTTACCTCAACCAACCTCTAGAAACAATCCAAGACACAGTTTTCCTACACACACTCAGCTCCTAGAATCCCCATTGGTGGGGTGAGGAGGACCCCCTTCAGTTTACTAGGAAAATGCACTTCAAAAATAGCACCCTACCCATTTCCACTCAAAGTGCTGGTGCTTATCTCTTGGCCCACTGCCTAGAGAATGTAGTGAAGTTCCGTAAAGACATAATAACGCAAGATATCAGAATTTGCTACTCCAAAGGCATCTGCTCTTTGTCAGCTATTATTCCGTGCTAGTTTCTCATCTGGATGTCAATGGCAAATGACACTGGCAACTTCTAAAACCAAAATTCCAGGGACAGTGACAAATCTGGACTGCTGGCCAGTGTCACATGTCTGTGCTTTGCTCAATGCCCGCTTGGAATAATATGCCTTTAAAGTTTCTTCTACTTTAAATTACATGTTTGCATTGGGTTCACACATTGATTTTCAAGGCCTATCACGATAGTTGAAATTCTGCATGCATTTTTCCTAAATAGTTATAATAATAACAACACATATACAAGTATTGCTATTGCTACTTAACATTGTTTGCCCTGTCTGTAGTAGCTTCGATTTCCTTCTCGCTAAAGCTGTCAAATATGGTAAGAAAAGTACAGGGTGCTTGGGGAAAGTCTCAGGGGAAGAGGTATTTTGAATATTCTTCTCTAGACTGTAGAATGTCATCCATGTCATCCTTGCTCAACTTTTCAGCCAAGCATTTGATCCACTGGTGGGAAAGTTGATTCTAAAAGGTCCGCTTTTATTCCCCTTCATGTAAAGTAATGATAAATAATCAAGGATGTTTAAAAAGTAGGTGAGAGAGCATGTTAATGTTGGCCTGATTATTATTCTTACCCATAGCCCATGTTACCGAAGGTCTGCAACGGAAAAACCATTAGAGTGAAGGACTTAGGAAGAACAATACAAGCCAAATGACAAGGCAAAATAACCAGACTTTATCTCTTAATACAGATTATGTACATTATAATGTCCTTGGTATTTTTCTCTGTGCATTGAGTAGAGTTGGTTTTGCTTTGTTCTACACATTTTTCTGTATTTTCCAAATTTTTTATAATAAAAAAGCACTTGGCATTCTTACTTTGAAAAATTTTTTTACATTAAAGAAATTTAAAGAGATTCCACCTAAACTGAAACTTGACTGGAAACATAAAATCTGAAATGAAAATTAGAGTCACTGATTTACTTTAATCTATTTTCTAAAAAAGTATAAGACATCTATTAATTTGAATAATGAAACTTCTAATTCATAAACAAATGTTTAAAAGTAGCTAAATGGACCTTACCAGTGTGGCTCAGTTGGTAGAGTATCATCCCACAAAGAGAAAGGTGGCCCGTTCTACTGAGGTGTGTGTACGAGAGGCAGCTGATCAATATTTCCTTCTCTCTCTTTCTCCCTCCCTTACCCTCTCTCTAAAAACAAATAAATAAAATCTTTTAAAATAAATAGCTAAATATTAATCTTAAGACATAATCTTTCTAGTCTTAATTTTATGATATGTCTAATTTTAAAGCAAGATTTCTGATTTTTTACTTTTTTACTACTTAAATAGTAATAAAATATTAGTAATAAAAATGAAAACACATTAGATCTTAAAGATAGAAATAGAATCCTGCAATTTTCTTAATGGAAAAAATTAGAATGTGGAGGGCCAAAGAGGCGCATGATTTAGCAAGAACAGGGCCATGGCGTCCTTCACATTTCTTGATACAAGTCACGCTCCTCTTTTGGCTCCAAATCTCAAGCCTTCTTCCCATGCAGTAGGTCCCCAATTAAGATCCTAAAGGCTTGGAGACAGCACAGGATTAAACCTGGTCATTCATTACATACCCATCAAAACACCATGAATAGTGGGCACCTGGGCCCACACAGGCACAGCTACACACCCACAGTACATACAAACACTCTCTCCAAACACACTTCAAGAATTCGTTATTAAAACGACACATATATTTGGAAATGGAAATAGGTACAAACTTTCTAGAGATATAATTTTACTAAAGGGAAATTTGACCTTGAAGTTGCAGAGAGCATAGAGTTGTCTCTTTAAATATGGGTTCTCACTGAAGAAGATTGGATAGAGACCACTGGACCAGTCCTTAGATTTAACCTCTGCCTCTCTTCTGCCCCGTCAGATATTAAGTATACATTAATCTCCCGGTGCTCTGTCTGATATGGTACAGAAAGGGAGGATTTAGAAACTGGACAAAGATGATATCCAAGCCTGTTCTTGCGCATGTCATCTTTTAAACTTGTTTCTGTCCAATGTAACTTAGGGCTTTATTGTCAAAACTATATATACAATATAAATATAGTATCCCCCCAAATTCATATGTTGAAGCCCTAACTCCCAATAACTCAGAATGTAAGCATATTTGGAGATTAAAATGAGGTCATTATGGTGGGTCCTGGTCCACCAGGACTGTGCCTTTGTAAGAAGAGGAGATCAGGACACAGGCACACACAAAGGGTCGACCACGTAAGGACACAAGGAGAAGATGGCCGGCGGAAAACCAAAGAGAGAGGTCTCAGGGGAAATCGACCCTGCCAACACCTTGATTTCAGACTTCTGTTCATTAGAAACCTTTTTTAAAAGAGTCCTGCCTGTGTTTAAAGGCAGGACTCATTTGTGGTGCCTTGTTATGACAGCCCTAGCACCCTAGCAACCGAAGACCTAGCCTTAAACAGAGTAAGTGTTCAACAAATCACAGGTGTTACCTTAATAATTATTTCTAGCCATCCTTTGGTACAGAAGAGCATCAGCTCTGAATTATATGTTTAATGAGCAGAGATGAAAGATCTATGCAACTCAAATCATAACTTATTTTATTCGCTTCCTGTTTATTTCATCTTTGCTAAGTTAAAAATTTCCTGTTTTTGCAGAAATTTTATTATTATTAACTACAGAGGTATTTTTCTTCAACTTTATTTTTCTCTTTTAGAGAGGAAGGAAATAAAAATGAACGAGGAAGACAAATATCATTCACAAATTATGTAAGAATCTGAGCCAAAAGATAAACAAATCAGCTATACCATAAAAGCATAAACTCAGCATATGAGCACTTGTGATATTACTCGGAGCAGTTTCGGACTTGTTCCAAGACCTTAGTAAATCATTCATCATGGTGGACTTTGGCTGCCTCATCTATAAATTATGGAGTTAGGTTTAATCTCTAAAATCCCTTCGATCTCTGGTTTTATGAGTCAGTATTTGAGACTTTACTTAAATTAGCAAACTAAAGATATTAACCAATATTTCTGATACTTTGGGGGTGACATTGCCTGGAGAGGAAATTCTAAGACTGGATAATGAGTGAAACATGGGAATATGGGATATGGACAAATGAGAAATGCCTTTCTGCCCTAAAAAATTATGTTGATGAATAAACAATTTCTGAAATTAAAAATTATATAATATTATAGTTTGTATAGCTGTCGTTGGACTATTTTTTATGACTTTACTCACCGTGACTTATAGAAGATGGCTTCTCATTTAGAAAATGTTATTCCCAACCAATGAACTTTTCCTAGTTAAATAATATAATATACATAGAAAAGTATACATTTATACATATGTGTATAAATGCACACATATATACATATAGCATATATATATATAGTTCTATGTACACATATATAACATATTGAGATTATTGTTATCATAGTTATCATGACTCCGAGAAAAATTATATACACTACTATATACATTACATACATGCATATATTTGAGTTGAATAAATCTGGACTAAAATCCAGGCTTCCTACTTAATATGTACATTTTATGAGTCAGACAGCTTGTTCATTGTACTTATCCTCATATGAAGAAGATAATACTGCTTAACTCAGATACTTTTGTAAAAAAATAATTCTATCTCTATAACTATAGTAGTGTTTTTCTTAATTTGCTTATAAGATGTATTGAATACTAGAGTGTAAAAATTCTTCCCCTACAATGCTTGTTTTATAAAATTGGTTCATAGCCAATTATCTCAGAAACATTTTTTCTTATTCTTTCTAGATCTTTCTCTTTCTTTTTCTCCAACATTTTCACCACCCTTTCCTCTGTTTCCCTGTTGGTGATAGAGTGATTTTACATGCTTTCACTATCTAATATCATAATTGCTAGACACATGTGGCTATTTTAATTTATTAAAATTAGGTACAATTTAAACATTGTGTGTGCCAGTAACATTAGTCACATTTCCAGCGCCCTATAGACACATGTGTCTAGTGGCTACCATACAGGAAAAAGCAGATATGGAAAATTTCCACTCACACAGAAAGTTCTATCAATCAACTGTGTTCCAGCCTGTTCTGGTTTTCACTGCCACACACAGCTGAACTCCGAGGCTAGCCTCTCGGATTCTAACTAAAGTGTTATAAATACACATTTTTGTGCTGGGTTATACTACAGTCATTTCAAGTTGGGATTAAGTCAACTTTCAGATGTGTATACCGGAATACTCACTACAAGCCAGAGCCATAGTTATGGATATACAGAAGTTAGAATGGTGGAGGCGATATTGCTGCTCCGCTGTGGCCGCTCGGCCACCAGTGAAGTGTTACTCCTGCTTCTGAACAGCACAGTTTAATCAGAACCCTGACTCTGAAGCGTGTCCAGAGAAAAACAGAACAAGTAAGGGATGAGAAACTGTGCTACCAAGGATGGCTAAAGGAGACTAAGTATTTGATGCAGGACACAGAATTTTAGAGGGACCCATTACATGGCCTCAGATAACAGACGTAGTCATGACAATAATGTGTCAGACGTGTTCAAGGGGGTCACAAAACAGAGCTGGGAGTAATGGCCCAAGCTATACAAAAACAGGTTTTCTGGCTGATACAAGGAAGGACTTCCTACAATGACTAGAATTATCTGAAAATAAAATTAAACTCTTCAGGAAGGCTTCAGGTTCTTCTTAAGAACACTTCAGTTGAGATGGATAGTTTGTTGTTAACAATATTGTAGAAGAGATTTGAGCCTCAGCCTTGTCTGTATCAAGATTAAGAATACTGATATCACTTCCAGGCCTGAGGGCCAGGGTGTCTATATCTTCTGGAAAAACACTCACTATGTCTAAGTATTAAACCCATTCACATCTCTGACATGTTACTGGTTTTCTTTAATGCAGCTCAAATCCTAAAAGCATAAATAACTATTTTTTAACAGATAAAATTGCCAAGAAGCTAGCCTGGTCCCAGGAACTCAGCCAGAGTTCAGAAAATAATTGTTGGTAAAGAGCCATCATTTCAGAGAATCCGTGTTACTGAGAGGAAGTTCTTCCTAAGTCATCTTAAATAAAGGAGTGGGGAAGGAGGGGAGGGAGAAGGAGGGAAGCTAAGCAAATAAAACACCATTATTGTACAACCAGAGAAAGTAGAAGGAAAATAAACACAAAGAGTAACACTACAATTAGAGAGCTTTTTATTGTATGATGAAAAATTCAACCAAGTTTATTTGTTTGCTTGAAACACTTTGGTTGCTTCCTGTTTCCCTCAGAATGAAGTTCCAAAGTCCTAACTTTGATTCTGCTGCCTGGCCCTCCATGACCTGCCCCACTTATTTTTCCTACCTTACCTCTTCCCAGGCCCCCTCCAAAGCTCCAACTTATTGACTGTTTCAGTTTCTCGAACATGCCTGGACCTCTCTGACCTCAGGACTTAGGAGTTGGTGCCTCTGCCAGAAACGCTCTTTCCCCTCCCCACTGTGTACTGGAAACATGCCTACTCTTTCAGTTGCAGCTCAGATAAAAGAGATCCTTCATGATCCCATCCGCCCACCTGTAGTTGGGGCTAGGTGCCTCTCTGGTGAACAGTGACAGTTTTGGATGGTCACCATGTAAGAGGAGATGTAAGCTCATCTTGTATCACTCCAAACTGAAACAACCCCATTTCCATCAACTCATTACTTAGTAGGTAAGCAACCCATGCTACAGCCATGCACTGACATACGACTCAGCATGAAAAAGGAACTATGTACACATATGAACCACCTTGATGCATTGCAAGTTTATAATTTTTAAAAAAGGAGCTAAACAACAACAACAAAAAGTACACAACATTCTGTGAGTCTGTCTATGAAATCCAAAGGCATGCGAAACTGAGGTAATAAAATCTGTGTTCAAAAGGGGTTGGTAGAGGTTGAACGAAGGGGTGCATGAAGGGAATTTCTGGGAGAAATAAGACTGTCTTTTATCTTATTTGAGCTTTGGTTACTTGAATGTAGGCAGTGATCAAAACTCATCCATTTGGACATGGAAGAGAAAAAAGGACTTAATACTGATTTTTACTATGCTTGTGTTTCCCCATGCCTATGCACCCAGCCTCGTGATGCATTCGCTCTCTGTGGAGGCTTACATCTGCAACCCTAGCTGTGACCAAGAGCATTTCTTGACAATGCATACTACTAAACTGCCCCCATGGTAGTGACTTCTGGTGGCAGCTCCTGGATTGAGAACATCCACCAGGATTCCAAAGTTGATCTGCATTGCTGTGAACTGAATATTTGTGTCCCCAAAATTCATGTTGAAACCTAACCCATGGTGATGGTGTTAGGAGGTGATGATGACCTTGGAGGGTGATGAGGTCATGAGGGTGAAACCCTCATGAATGAGATTAGCGTCCTTATAAAAGAGGTCCCAGGGAGATCTCTCATGCCTTCCACCATGTGAGGACACAGCAAGAAGGCACAGTCTGTGTACCAGGATGCAGGCTCTCACCAGACATTGAATCTGCTGGTACCTTGACCTTAGACTTCCAGCCTGCTAACTTTGAAAGATGAACGTGGTTGTTTGAGGCACCCAAGTTTACTGTACTTGTTAAAGCAACCCAAGTCAACCAAGACATGCACTATCTCAAATTGCATTAGAATTGCCTGCTGGTTAACTCAGTTTTATTTTCACTGTACTTTTGGGGAACAGTGAATTGCAGTGCAATTTAAGAAAATGATTCCACTTCCTATTAGATTGCATTTGGAAAATAATTTGGAGTGTAAAAGGGGGTAGTTAATTTTTCTTTAGAATAGTTGGTACAAATTAGCTAATATTTCACAGGACCTACTATTTGCCATTTAATACTCTAAACACTTTACTTATATTAATTCATTTAAGCCTCACAAAAATTCTATAAGGTAGGTACTCTTATTATCTACCTTTTGCACCTGAAGAAAATGGTGCCCAGAGAGGTGAAGTAACTTGCCCATGTCACAGGACCAACAGGGGCAGAGCTGGGATTCAAAGCCAGACAGTCTGGCTTCAGGGTCCAAGCTTTTCAACACCATTTATGCTGCCTTGAGACCAACTATTCCATTTATTTCAAATTTTTTTTATCTTTAAAAAAATCATGACTGTATCAAAATTGCTTCTGGTGCTTTATAAATTATAATTCCATCACAGTACCTAATTTCCTTGTAAGGCATTTGTATTTCTGTGTGTCACTGATGAAGTTCTACTGATTATAAAACTATCCATGCTTCTAATAAGGGAGTTGAAGCTGACCTTCCATGGGACGGGAAGAATCTCTCTAACGGCATTTTTTCATGGTCTTTGTGATGGTAACAAAGCCTGTCTGGGGACTACAGATACAATTATTACTGAAGAGGTCATCTGGAAGAAGATAGAGACAAAACAAAAGGGTTTGGGTAAAGCAAATTAAATTGTCTGTCAGTGATGGAATAGGATGAAATTGCCCATTGTCATTCGCTGAGTCAAGCCCAGGCTTCTAGAACAAAAGTTAGAGAAATGATCACACTGCAAGATATGAGTCATTGTGAATTGCATGCGTGAGGCGATGGACACTCTGACAGTCCAGAACACTGGCAGAAAGCGGGGAGAAGCCAAGGGTAGGTCAAATCCACCTCCCGGAGAGGTCTCATGATGGAGGAACACTGCTCTCTGAGTTATTATTAATATTCTTCTGGCAATGATAAAAATGTCCTTCCTAAAGCCTTTCAACCCTCTCTCTCATTCCCAGGGACATTTGCTGTGTGTCCACACTGCACTGTGGGACCAGAGCTGCCATATGCAGTAGGCTTTGGCAGAGCTGGAGATGCAAGTGATTGGTGAGCGTTTTAAGGAACAGGGAAAGAAATTCAGGAGCATATTTGATCATTTCTACTTCCTCTTCTTTTCTAGAAAACATTCATATTAAACAATAGTATAGACAACTCAAAGGAGGCTAGATCTATAATACATACATGTGCATACACATACACATGTGTCCATGCACAGATACATGGAATATTTGCATGAATATGTGCAGCAAATGCAAGGGTGGGCTATTGAGGTTCCCAAGCTTCAGAACCCCTATTTACCAGAGACCTGCTAGGGGACAGTAGTTCCTCTTGCCCCTTTCTGAAAATTACCCTCAGCTGAGTCCAAGAATTGGTCACTGCTCCAATAAGAATGCCCAAAGTCAGGACTCTGAAGGGCATTCTAACTGGTGTTCCTAGGGTCCGGTGGGTGCCTTGTGTGATGGTGTTCCCTCTGCAGGAGTCCCATTTCCCTCCTGCCTCCTCACTTCCTGAATCTCCTCAAGCTTTGCTCTGGACGCCATTGTGGGGCAGAGGTACTGCATGCAGAACTCCAACTCTAAGGCCTGTTTCCTAGGAAACCTAATGTAAGACCAAATATTAATATTTATATTCTGCCTCTGCTGGGGCGAAGATAGGAAACCCTTTCCAGCTGTGGCAGGAGATCAGTGCATTCACCTTCGTCTGGCTCGGGTGCTTAGAGATAAGGCCACTCTGATTAATACTGGAGAGGTAGCAAAGCTCAGAATTCTAAACCCTCATCTGTCCCTGATAAAAAGTGGACAATTGGAACCACAGTTACTTGTTAGAATTCAGAAAACTAGTGGGAAAACTTATAAAAACATGTAAGAATTATTTTAATATTTTCAAGTAAAAGTTAAATGATTTCTGCTATTTGTATTATTTTGTGCCTTAAGATATTTTCACAAGGACATGTTTTCTACTGCTATCTGTAGTCTTTTTAGATTGAAATTATGAAATCAATGCTATAATTTATTATTCCATGATTTCTTAAATCAGCAGAGCCCTCTAAATTGTGGAATGGACACAAATGACAGTAAGTGTGTAAGAAGATGATCAGAAAAAAACGACACACAATAACACATGTTAGGCTCATGTACTAGGTGCCCTTTTGAAGGAGAGGAGAAAGGAACGGAGAGATGACCCTAAATGACTTTGATGGTTCTTTCTGACATGGAGGGGCATGGGAGTATGTGTGCTGTGTGTACAGGGTAAATTCCTTTGCTCTCAAGGAAGTGGGGCAGTTTGCTACGCTATTTCCAGTCCTTTTTGGTGTGTGAGATCTGTTCTGGCTGATTTGGGTGCCCGTGACCCAGCTGCTTCTCACTCTCTTTGTTAGTCATAATGAAGGGCAGGATTGTTGGGAAAGAAAACGGCTTCGAATGTGGTGAACAATTGTGAACTCAGATGACAATGTTTCAAAATACAGAATACAAAAATTAAGAACTCCAAACATGGTGTCTTCACAGCCAGATTGCTATTTCTAACTCTGCAAAAAGCTAAGGATTCATACTGTAGAATTTTAAATATAAAGAGACCGCCACAAGCTGTGTGGCATGTTCCATTGAAGGGATGACAAAGACCATATACTGCTTTTAGGAATCCAGACATCATGACAACAAAACCTCATGAGTGGAAATTTTCCCCATTTTGTCACTCTACTGTTTTTGAAGAGCAAGGGACACTCTGTAAACGAGGGGTTGACATTCCATTGAACCACTCCATCAGGGCACGGAAAATAGAGGAATTCCCTGACCCTGTGTTAAATGTGCTTATGCACCCACATGAGCACATGCACACACACACATGGTAGACGTAAAGAGAATCTCTAAAGTGAAATGTCGGAAAAGAAATTCATGCCTCTGGAGGTTCTCAACAGGAGGCTTTCAGTATATGTACTGCCAAAGTGAACATAGCAGGATGCTTTTGTATTAAGTTTTTGCTAAGACACATAGGAATTCCCAATGCTGACAATTAGAATACTTTTGTGCTCTGCTTTATGTACAGAAAAACATCAAAAATGCATACACGGTTGCTTGATGTAACTCTTCCTATCTTATGTAGTCTTTGAACAGATTTTACTTGATTTCCCACCCTCAGTAAAGCACAGAGGGAGATGAGAATTTCATGAGGAGTCAGGCCACTCCTACCGTCTACCCTGGGGCTGCAGGTGAGGTGGTTAGTCACCTTCCCATGACAACTTCAGGGGTCCCTCAGATGGATTATGTCCCACTGTCTTACAGTTGTGCTAAAAGCTTGGAGGCAGTCTTGTTGACTCTGATTATAGATTGCATTAATGTTAAAGAGTTTCATTCACTCAGCCTTTGGAAGCTATTAAGACTCATCAGAATCCCGTGAGGCCCCCACGGTCCCTGATCCCAAGAACACAGAAGCATGTCCCTGGAGCAGCACCCCCGGGGCCACTCAGCATGGCTGCTGGGTCAATATGGCTGTTTGTCCACCACATAAACTGCCTATGTCCAAATCCACTCTACATCAAGAGTGGGTAAATTGGGAGCGAAAAACGTTTTAAAATCAATTCAAATAAGTGGAACACAGAATGCACTCTTTAGGGAGAATTTTCCTAATGGGTAGGTTTTCCTATTCTGACTTGTCAGAGCACATACAGCGGACTTAACGTTTCCACTTAGCATGTTTTGGTTTGTCAGTATGTATGAGTTCAAGTTTCTCACTCCTTAAATATGTACCACCACATATTTTTATTCACAAATCCTTTGCTTTAATAAAAATGTTAAAATAGTTCTGCAAAGAATAAATGAGACATTTTTAGCTATTAGGGAAGAAAGCTAAATGGATATTTTCCTACATTCATTACTTAGTACCTTGGGTTAGGTCCAGGTTTGAAATCTTGGATGTTAAAAGAGAGAGTTCTTTATGGAATTTTAGTTTGGAAAATGTATATACCCTCAAATTTTAGGTCCTGGTCATATGCTTACTTTGTCCAATGATTGGTACTGTTCAGAATCCTTATTTAAATATTTTCATTTAGAATTGCTACCTCGACCTTTAAAAAAATGAATAGATGACCAGGAATTAAAACAAGAACCAAGAAATGATTAACAAAAAACAAAACAGCTATCGTGGCCGGGGAGTGTGACGCGTAAGAGGAAACAAGACACGCGTGCAGAGATGGGCCTGGGGGAAGGCTGGGTGAGGGCTCTGGGCGGAGGGAGCAGTGCAAACACAGGCCCCGGAGAGGCAGGTTACGGGCACCTGGGCCATGTGGAGAGGCAAGCGGCTGGGGGGCCCCGGGCAGTAGAAGGCAGAGGACGAGTGCGTGGTCTGAACTGGGCCCTGGTTTTCCCTTGAGTGAGAAGGGAAGTGATTGAAGAGGTGTAAGCCTAGAAACAAAGTCATCCTGCTGTCTTTCAAAGACCTCGTTCTGGATGCCTTGTTGAGAAACAGAGCTGTGTGGGGAGGGAACGAAGCGGGGAGGGAACGAAGCAGGAAGGAAGGAAGGAGCCCATTGCAACAATTCCAGTGCTGAATGAGGGTGCTTCGACCCTGTGTGGTAGCCGAGGAAGTGGGGAGATGCGAGTGGATTCTGGATATATTTTAAGCGTTAGAGCCCCTGGAAGGGAGAGAATGAGAGAAATCATGAATAACCCCCCACCACACTTCTGAGGAAAAGGAAGGAGAGAATTATCATTTCCTGAGATATAGACAGGACTGTGAAAGACAAAGGTTTGGGGACAATCAGGAATGTCATCTTTGGACATGACATGTTTAAGATGCCAATTCTATAGCCACTGCTAATGCCAAACAGGCAATGAGGTATGGCAGTCTGGAGTTAGAGGAGAGGTCTGGGTTGGAGATATAAATGTAGGTTTTCTATGATGGGGCCATTTCTTGATGCCATAGGGCTAGATAAGTTCACCAAGATTCAGGAGATGGGTAAGAAGCGGAAATATGGAGAAGGAGCACAGGTACAAGGAGGAGACTGCCCAAGTGGCATGTAAAGAACGGGTTTGGGGATGAAAGAAATAACCATCTGTGCCCAATGCCACTGATGGCCAGGCAAGGTGGAGATGGGGAATCGATGCCCGGATTAGCAGCACGGATGTTAAAGGTGACCACAGCAAGGGCTGTCGTGGAAGCCTGTCTTCGGAGGTTTCAATAGGAGAAAAACCGCAGTTGGCAAGGATGGCAGATGGAACCATGAACTAAATCTGACAAGTGGCCAGTAAAAAATAAATAAATAAAAAATAAAAATTTAAGTAGTTTGGCAAACAGAGGAAGACTAATTGTCATAAGAACCAGAAGACTGCAGCCTCAGAATGAAGGCAGGAGTGTGAAGAAGGAAAGGTCAGCAGTGTCACCCTGTGCTGTGGCCTCACGAGCTGTGGCTTACCTCAAATGCCATCCTTGGATTTGGCGATTACAACAGGTGTCGTGATTTAAAAGAGAGGCTCTATTTATGAGGGACCAAACTGCAGTGGGTAAAGCAATATCTGAAAAGTTGGAAAGAGGAAATCAACAGCTGGGTCTATTTCAAGAAATTTAATATCTAAGGGAAAGGAAGATTAGGAAGTGTCTTGGCACCGATCTCACAAATGCCATTGCTTTTTATACGATAAGATGCATATTTTTCCATATTTTACCATCTCTGAAAGCAGAATGCATCTTACAGGGGATGGCATTTCTCAATGAAAATTGGCAGCATATTCTCCTTCGATGCGGTGCACGGTGGAATAGCTCATTTTATGATCGCTCTTGCTCGGATTTCATGAGATATGGGCATAGCGCGAGTGAGTAAGCCAAGGGGAGGAAACGAGGTAAGTAGATGTAAAGATGCAAGAGAAGGAAGTGGAAAACTTTGAATGGCATCGCCATTTAGTAAATATTTGTTGAATGAGTGAGGTAAGAACATTGACAGGAGTAGTCAAGTAAATTTTTACTTAAAATCCTGTGTTCAGGGTTTTAAGTGGGGGAGAGGGGTGTGGACTAGTAGAACTAGGGGTGATGAAAGTGCTGGGCAATGCCATGGCAGTGGACTGACCTGCTCAGGGAGGGTGGGAAAGATGGAAGGGGATGATAGGGGTGTCACAGGAGAGGAGCATTTGTGACAGATCAGTTCCTGGTAATGCCCAGATCCCGGGTGTGTCACTTGAATGGAATCTAGAAGTGAGCAAAGGTTAAGGTTGTGGGAGTGGAGGAAATCATAAACCTTGAATGTAGGGCGTTGAGAGGGTAATCCACCCTCACTGTGGCAGTTGGTGGCAGGGAACATTGGAGGAAAGCCAAGTAAGCTCTCAAAGACCTCAAGGCCACAGCAGAGTGACCCCAAATGTAGTGACAGTAATAGGAAGAAGATGGTGAGCTTAAGAGCAGAAAGAAAATAATTTATAGGAGGAAGGTAGCTAAGGCAGAAAAGAAATCCAAGCTATTAAGCATCTACTACACCCCAATCTGGGCTGGTCACCAGCACATGGTGTTGCTTACTCTTCATGGAATCCTGTGACAAGCGTCCCCATCTCCAGTTTGCTGGTGAGAAACAGAAACTCAGAGAAGCTGTGCAAACTAATACTGTGTAACAACTCAGCACTGGAGGCTTCTCTCTCCTAGGAAGTCATTGTGTCCTGAGATCTTTACCACTAAGCCAATTCTACAGTGAAGATTCCAGAGGAGTCAGGAACCCACTTCAGAAATGGGCATCACTCTTCAGATGCCATGGCACTTTCTCAAAGGGACCTTGTATCTGCACCCAGTGCTCAGACCACAACCTACCCAGACCTACTGCCATAAGGTTAGAGGCTGTTCAGGACAGGATGGAACAGGGCAGGTGGCCTTCTTTTCTTTAAGGGCTTTGTTTTCTACGGGTTGTGTGAGTGGTACTAGAATAAAGATGTCCCTGCCCCGTCACCTTTGTCCAGACCCCCTTCCTGACAAATCCATATTAACAGGACCTTCCTCTGCAAGGCAGACACCAGCACATGCAGCTCTAAGAGTCCCAAGGCCACCAGGCAGAGGACATGGAAGACTCAGGGGGTGACTGCCCAGAAGCGGAAAGCTGATCATCATGGCTGGAAATGTGAATATTCAGGGGCCTGTGTTCTACTGAAACTCTGAGTAGTGTTAATACTGAAGGCAAGAAAATATTCAAGATGCCCCTGCATATAAGACTCTTTTGAGTGGTGGCCATTTTGTCATAATCATAAAAAGATGGTATAAACCATTGTTGATCTTTTATCTCAGAAGAGGTGTGTTTGTTTTACTTACAGTCCCTAATGTTGTTTTCTCTAACATGTAGTGTTTCACAAACTCAATGTTCGATTATAATGTTTTCCTCATCACTCTGTATTTTCATTTCCATCATCTCAGTCAACCTCACAGCCAGTTGTGAGGTGGGTCTTTTGATGAGTCCTGGTTTCAGGTGCCATGAAAGAAAAAATGATCCACTGAACTTCATGTAGATAGTTAATGGCAGAATTAGAGCTTGGCTGGCTCTTTCCCAATCCAAAATCCATGGACTTTTGACCAGACAGCATTGCCTCTGTTAATTATGGTCTAGTATCTTTAAGTCATGCTCTGTTATTCAGTCCAGTCTTGTGAATATAAGCAGTCAGGCCACCAAAGGAATTAGTGGGGGGTAGGGGGGTGGGCGGAAACTAGTTGTGTTGTGTTCCTGCAAGCTAGAAATACAGGATGCAATCATCGAGGCTTCCAAAGGTCAAATTAGTGGAGATATTAAGAGCACAATGCCTTCTGTTAAATTTAAATGATCATCCTGTACTATGTTAGCTGAGAACTATACTTATTTATTATTGTTTACTAAATCAACCTAACTGAGACCCATATCTAATGAGTCACAGTCAGATGTGGAAGCTTCCATTAAAGATCCACAAATTCAGGCTGGGCATGCTTCTTTTCCATTATAGTATTCTCTGTCATCTACCTAAAGAGTATTTATAGGTAGATATAACTGAGAATCTATGTGGCAGCTCCATTCTGATGCTCATGTACCCACAGTTCATGCTGTACAAAGGAGTGCACCCCCAGGACCTTGGTGTTAGCTCAGACACCAGCCTGGCCAGGGGATGCATGTTAGACTCTCCCCCCAACTTTGTTAGCTTTGCATGGAGGGCAGAGAGCGGGGTTCTCTCTGGGGTTCATCCTCAAAGCCCTGAGGAGTTGGGCCCCTGGGGGATGGTTAGAGAGTGAGGAGGGAGGTATGGAATACTGACGTGACCTCATGTGGACAGAAAATGCTACTTAAGTCATGGGATATCAGGAGAGAAAGTGGCAGATGTAGAGGAGAGGAGTGGTTGCTGCGAATGATAGAAGGACAATTATTTGATGACAGTACAGCATATGTCTACATGGGACACATTTATCACCACTTAATAGAAGACAAAAGAAATGTAAGTTACCCAGATCTTTCAGTGTCTATGCAGGGAAGAAATGTAGGGCATGAATTCTCAGGCTTTTATAACCACACACCTATAGTTCTTCTCAAGTGAACATGAAGGGATTCCCAAAAGAATACAGGTCACTACTGAAGACAGTCTCTTATTTATCCTCCATTGAGTTGCATTTCCAGGAGGGATGTTTTCTGGGCACAAAGAAGTCCCCTTTCTGGTTTTTTCTCCTTGACCCTAATAATACCAGTGGCCTTAAAGAAGAATCTCTGTAGGATGGAATCTGTCTGATGGGGGGAGACGGATATAAACATCTAAGAAAAACGACCTTCCTGTCCTATTCAGACAGAATTGCCATTCCAGTAAAAGGAATATCTCAGACTCATGTATTTGTCTTTTGTCTTTTTAGATAGTCTTTCAAATTTGTGTCTGTGTGTACACACACACACACACACACACACATGTATAAAATATATGCATGTATATATACATATGTATGTGTGTGTTCATATACATATGCATCTAAAAAAATTTAAGGAAAAGGGCACACTATTTTCTAACCCAGAAGTAAAGATTACACAGGAGATGATAACATGATTAAAAATACTTGATGGTCTGCAGTCTGCCTTCCAAGTTCAGCCAATTGCCCTGGAGGACACAGAAAATGGACAAAAAGAGCTGACGGGTGAGTGGAGGCAGGGCACCCCAAGTGCCTGATGTTTTATCATATGACGGCAGCCAGCACAGGATCTGGAACAGAAACAGACTTTATTCCGACAATCTTAGGCAGTGTTGTTTCATGATCAGATGATGGGTCTTTCAAGTAAAATGTCTCTATTTAAAACTTCTTTATTCTTCATTAGCTTTTCTTTTTTTTGAAATCAAATGTGTATACTCACAATTATGTATACAGACATCAAAGGGCCATTGAACTATTAAAAACATTTGGTTTAATATCAGGAATAACCTCTTCCAACACTTAAAAACTGTCACAGCCTTCTGACAGTTCCTATATCTTAAGCCCATGTGACCCAGGCAGGGAGGGCGGATGGAGACCCCAAGAGGCACAGAGGCCAGACCACCCTGAGAATCCTCATGCCCTTGAGTTGCCTTCTGGCTGAGCAAAGAGGGGCCAACTCAGAGCCTCCCCTTCAGAAACTATCCCATACTCTGAAATAAATTCCCAATTGCTCCCTTTTCCTTCGAAAATCCCTTACAGTTTTCTGTCTTAAATTGGTTATTTTCTAATTAAATTTTCCCCATGCATGGAGGGATAAGATGTGCTCCCAGTGACCACCGTGGCTCCTACAGAGCTCTCTCCCTCAGGGCGTGGGGCCACCTGGTCCCATCCTATTCACCTCCCACCTTGGGAATCTCCCTGTTGTGGGATTGGGCACCCAGGTATGTGCCTATTTTAAATGTAGATTTTATCATTTGGGGGTGGTGAGGTCACCAGATCAGGAGATGACTACCATTGAAAAAATAGCTGGTTACTCACAGGTCCAAGAGGAGAGGACATGCCATGCCATGGGGGCCACATGGGGAAGCCTTAGGGAGCGCCAGGAGGCAGAGGGAGAAGGGGGACGTGGGTGAGAGCTTTCATGCAGTCTCTGCATGAGGCAGGATGAGCAGGTTTAGGATTGTCTAGTTTAAATAATTCCAGAGAGCTCT
This sequence comes from Mormoops blainvillei, assembly GCA_004026545.1. Taxonomy (NCBI): domain Eukaryota; kingdom Metazoa; phylum Chordata; class Mammalia; order Chiroptera; family Mormoopidae; genus Mormoops; species Mormoops blainvillei. The sequence continues at coordinate 285,475 of PVJD01000868.1, read as the reverse complement.
GAGGCACAAGGGCTGTCCCCAGTTGTCGGATACCTGTCCTGGGGTGATCAGGGCAGGGGACGCTGGCCCTGAGTGTGAGAGCCCCACAGAGGGTGTGGGCTCCTGACTGGTTGATTTGCATATGAAAGGGGCTCCCTTAAAGCGGAGTCTTTTGCCAGGTTGAGGAACTGGCCAAACCCAGAGGGACAGTCTCTTCCAGGTCAACAAGCACCAGATGTCAAAGCTCCAGAAAATACAGAAAATAGAACCATGATTAATTCCAGGCCTGCATGTCTTTGAGCAGCTCACCTCACCCAACAATGACCTTGATCAAGGAGAATCACTCTGCTCAGTACCAATGATTCAGAGAGAAAAAAAATTCCTTAATACCATTAAGCCAGAGGGCGTCCACTTTATTGAGCTTATAAATCACTAAGAAATCTTGTTAAAATCGTTCTGAGTTAGTAGGAGGGGTGGGGTCTGACAGTCTGCATTTCTAATAAGCCCCAGGTAATGCAAAGGCTGCTGGTCCAGGGATGACACAAGTGGGAGGACATTCAACCACAGTTCTGGGTCCCTTTTTCTTCAGGCATATCCACTTGTTAAGCAAAACCTCAGAATATTATTTAATGTCTGCAAATGATCCTTAGCCCAAGACTTGCTTGCACTAAGTCAGTTACAATGAAGGCGTTTTTCAGTACAAGTCATTTTCCATCTTTGAATAAGATGTAATCTCACTGTAGAGTGCATCCGATGAGAACTGGCTCAGGGGCCTGATTAAGTCTCCAGTGAAAAGTGAGCCAGTTGCCCACTGGGACAGGAAAGAAGTGGCTTTGCAAGGCAGACAGATGTGAAGGAAGTTTAGCAACTATGCCTGTTCAGTTGTAAAACTGGGACTCTAAATCAACCCTCGGTTCAAACCAGCAAAAGTAGAAACCAAAATCATCCCTACTCATCACTTGGGACTCAGCTTAAATGTCAGTTCCTTAATAAGTGTACTCACAACACTCAAATCAAAGTTGGACTTTTTGGTAAACTCTCTCATTGGGCCCATCTTTTTCCTTCAAACTTTAACACACTTTATAATCGTACATCCATTTGGGATTTTTCCTGTGTAATACCTCCACTAGTCTACGAATTCCCTGAGGACGGACACATTATCTATTTTTTATTGTCATATATCTAACAAATGCTACAGTGCTTAACACCCAGAAGCCAGCTAACAAATCTGGATGAATACATGACTGAGTGAGTGAGTTAAGATGATTCCAAGTAGTCTAGAAAACACTGTGGTGATCACTGTCATTACCTTTATTATCGCTATTCTAAATTGGGCTCATTTTTATTAATAACTTATAAGTGATATTCTTTAAATTGAACACCAGATAGCACCATGTCTTATGTATTAATAGTATTTCTAAACTGAAGTTAATTCCAAGCTAATTTCTAGCCCATACATGACATTTCTCTAGATAGATGCAGAGACAGTTTATATTCTGTTACATTTTAGCTCAGAATATTTTCAGTCTCTAGTCAGTTTGGTTTTCTCAGCACGCTGTCTGCGAAGAACCATGTTTAACATTAGGTTCAGAGTAAATCATAAATATGTAGTAGGTTCCAACTTTGTGCCCAGGGAGGGCGAATGCTTTGTGCTGCCCTTCCAGGAGCCCTCCTGCTCACCACCACCAGGGCTCCTTTACCTTTGCCAACCCTACCCCTGCCCCTCTTCTCCACCTCCCCTCAAACCGCCCCCGCCCCACCCCCCACACTGGTCTGTCTCTTCTGCTGCACAGCCTTACCTAACAACAAGCAATGCAAAACTGAAAACTGTGGAGGCAAGAAGGAATATGCAATGGGTGCCCAGGAAAAACCAACAGATAACAGTTCAAGACAACGTGAACTAAGTAAACTTTATTGATCAGCACCTGGAGACTAACAAAAAATCTTAAGGGTATGTCAGCATTAGACAGGGAGGAAGGTAAAAACCAAAAATATTCCTTTCTCCTATTCTTCTCACATCACTCCCCAGCCACCATTCCACTGCTCATTTCAGGTGAACTTGGAGTTGACCAGAAGGAGAGCAGAACTGGAGTCAGGTGGTCAGAGGTTAAAATCAGAGCAACAGGATTAATGCGGGGCATTAACAGCCAGGATGATGGCTTCTTCTAGGAGGCATCACACTTCCTGTCTTGATGACTTTGTACCTCCCCAAGTGAACTCATCGAGGTCTTGCTCTGCACATTTCGTTTCTCAACCATGGCTGCCTCTCGGAATCACCTGGGAGCTTTGGAAACTCTCAGAAGAAGGCTCCAAGAGGCACCAAACACAAAATAAATCCAAGCCTCATAGGCCACCGCGATGAAGAGATGTCGAAGTTTTGCAGATTCCAGTGTGTAATCACGGTTGAGAGCCACAGAAAAGAGTCGCATCTGATGCAGGTAGAGGAGGCGACGCTCTCTTTAAAATAAGTGTCACCTGTGATGCCATTTCAAAAAGGTTTTACCTAGGGAAAATGAAGCATACATTCAATTCCACTCTTTTTTCTCTTGAATAAATTTTGCTTAATTAGAGTGAACATAACATCAACTGACTGTACATAGAAATTGTCTGTTTTCCTGCTCAATTTTCCAGTACCCCTGTCTCTGCAACTATAATTTTTCATGATGCCTGGCTGGCATTTGCAGAGCAAAACATTATATGTAGTTTCTAGTGCCAAAAAGTATAGGAAGTTTTATAAAACTATGGAAGAGCAGAGAGCAATAGCTTTATTTTAAGATCATAAAATTTTTATTTGATTTTTTTTCCTGCTTTACACCAGTTGCTGTTACTTTAAAAGTCTTCTGGCATTTAACTGGCAATAAACAGGGTGAAACAAACTGTTCCTTCCTTTAGATTGTGCAACTTTTATTGTTCTGTTTTAGAGCAACCAAATACGCCTTTTAGAAAAATGCCTGCTCAATCGCCTTCTGTCCGTAAAACAGTAGGACTGTTAGCCAGCACACCTCAAGGGCTAAGTGGTGGTTTTCTGTGTGTCTTAAAGACACTTAAAAACCATCTGGCATTAAGTGACATTAATAACACTAGTTCCCAAGCCAAGTCATTGCATGTAACTGAATCAAAGGCTGAGCACATTTTGAACCCATTCCTCGCCTAGACGGACATCTCCAGCAAATGCAAGGTCAGCAAGGCCACGGGTTAAACTGGACAGATCGGTGTAGAACGACCTGTTTACACAATAATTTGGAAGCCAGTGACCAGAGCAGACATTTACACACTACCTCAGTTGACACATTTTTGATCCCACAGGCAATGCTGTCTAATGGAACAGTGAGTTTTATTTTTGCTGACTTTATAGTGTGCTTCCGGTTTTCACATCTTTTCTATACGTCATCGCACTGTTATAAAAATCAGTAGCATAATGTGTCAGTGCCAAGGAGGGAGGTGCGCTCAACATATTACTCGGGTAGGACCAATTTTTTATTTTATTTTATAGTAGTACATATTTAAGCATTTAAAGAAAAAACTTGAACTCGGAGGGTTCCTATTCTTCTGAGGACATATGTATTCTTTTTTTTTGCAATGTATTTGAACTCCAAGGCAAATAGAGCCATAAACTCTACTATCGAATAGCTTTTGGTTTGCTTTTTACATTTCTGCATATGGGTTTCTTTATTTTTGTGTGGTCATAGCAGCAACCTGAAATGAAAAGGTTATTATTTCCCATTTGGGATGACTCAAAATAGCTTCCAGATGCCCCCACCCCAGTTTCCCTTCCTCCCGAGTTTCCTGTCTCCTGTGTAGTATTATACAATGCAATTAGAGTTGTTTTTCTCTAAGGTTACTCTACCATGTTGCCACCTTATTCAAGAAAAGTAATAATAATAACATTTAATTTTATGTTACATTTTCTTCACACCACACACTTTGCTAATTCTATTATACATGCCATTTGTTTAATACAAATTAGGAAGCATTTATTATTTTATTGTACCATTTAAAGCCAGACAGTTTAAGAAACAGCCAATTATCACATAGGCAGAAAGTAGAACCCAGCCTATTCTATTAAAAAAATCTCATAGCATAATGTTGAAATCAGTCCATTTCTTCCTGAAGCATTGACAATATTTGCTTTCAATACATTGCTATTAAGTGCACCTAAGTTTAGTTATATCTTCCATGGGAAATTAAAACATTTATGTTATAAAATGACCCTCTTTACTTTTAATAGTGATTTCTGCCTGTAAACCTCTTTTGCCTGATAAAATAGCGTTACACCAGCTTTCTTTTACTAAATGTCCATTTTGTATGTGTGTGTGCACAGATACTTAAAGTACAACTGGCTCTTGGACAGCATGGGTTTGAACTGTGCAAGGTCCACTTATGTGCAAATTTTTTCAATAAATGTATTGGAATTTTTTGGAGACTTGAAACAATTTGAAAAAAAATCACAGAGGAAACATATTTTCTTAATAATATTTTCTTTCCTCTAGCTTACTTTATTGTAAGAATATAATATATAACACATATAACAGAAAATATGTGTTAATCAAATGCTTATGATATCAGTAAGGCTTCCAATCAACAGTAGGCTCTTAGAAGTTAAGTTTTTGGAAAGTCAGAAGTTTACATAAAGTTCCCATTGCATGGAGGTCAGCACCCCTAACCTCATGTTTTTGTTTTTGTTTTTAATGTTTGGGAAAAGGTTTTTATTTAGGGTTAGTTTAAAGCCAGAGTATAGGACTGAGAATTGATAGGAAGTTAAAATCCTGGTTAGCTCTACACATAAGAAGGTTAATAGGCAAAGATAGAAACAGTGTTAGTTTCCAGTGTTAAGCGGTAGATGACAGCTAACATTTATTACTGTATTACACTTTGTGTGTTCTTATTTCTCTTTTTTTAAAGATTATTTTACTGTCGTTCAGTTACAGTTGTCCCACCTTTTTACCTGTTGCTCACCCCTACCCCTTTCCCCCGATTCCCACAGTCAGTCCCCTACTGTCTGCGACAGCGAACCCTCTATTCACATTCCTTGACTTGCCCCTTCCCCCTTTTTCCCCCATTTCCCCCCTCCCCCATCCCCACTGGTCACTGTCAGTTTTTTCTTTATTTTCAGGTCTCTGATTCTATTTTGCTCATTTGTTTGTTTTGTTGATTAGTTTGTTGATTTGTTTGTTTTGTTGCTCATTTGTTTGTTTGTTCCACTTATAGATGAGATCATAGGGTATTTGTCTTTTACCGCCTGGCTTATCTCACTTAGCACAATGCTCTCTAGTTCTGTCCATGCTGTCATGAAGGGTAGGAGTGCTTTTTTCCTGCTGTGTAGTATCCCATTGTGTAAATGTACCAGTATTTTGATACACTCATTTACTGATGGACACTTAGGCTGTTTCCAGCACTTGGCTACTGTAAATAATGCTGCTATGAACATTGGGGTGCATAAGTTCTTTTAAATTGGTGATTCAGGATTCTTCAGGTATAACCCCAGCACTGGATCAAAAGGCAGTTCTGTCTTTACTTTTTTGAGGGAATTCCGTACTGTTTTCCACAGTGGCTGCATCAATTGTGTTTTTTAAGTGGTCAACTGTAAATGCAAAAAAAGTATATACACACATATACCCACACATATATGTATAGCTATAATTATATATTCATATATATATATCAATTTATAAGAAGGAAATTTTTCAGTGCCTAAATTTTATAAATTTTCATATTTTGGATGTGTCTCCTATAAATAGCAATTAGTTGAATGTTTTTAAATTCAGTTTTGAGCCAGATGATTATTAGTATTACTAGTCTGCTTCCACATAAAGGAATCAAAGCTCATGTTTTCAACACTATGTGCCTTTGTTCTTGGTTCTGTCTATATTAAACTCAAATCTTGCAATTTAATGTGAAGCAAATATAAACCTGGGGCACTTTCCTACATGACACACTGAGTAATTCAAATGGCTAATCTCTGGGCAAGTCTCACACAGGATGAAGAAGAGATCTGCCAGGTGATCTCCTCCCTCAGGTGGTCTTTTCATCTTTTCTGATTGTCCTGCTGGGACGTGATTATATGCATGATTCCTTCCAGTTTCTAGACAAGTCACATTTTACTTCCCTGAGCTCATCCAGTTCATGTTGCCCACATATTTGCTCTGCAGTCAGGTCATCTTGCCCATTTCACATGACAGAGCTTTACACTGGCGAGTTTGCAGGAGGTAGGCCTAGCATTAAGTCCCAGCTCCATTATCAACTAACAATGTGGGCCAGAGTAAGTCACCTGCACTTGCAGTCTGACTGTAAATGGGGGTGGCGCTATGAAGCTACGAACCTTCTGATTCCTAGGGGAAGGGTGAGATAATACTTTGTGTGTATGTGTGTACGTGCCTGTGTGCACGTGTGGTATTTCTTTCACAAGTGGTGAATAGCTCATGAATGGCAGGAAACTGATTTTTTCCCCCTGCACCTGCCCATGTTTCCTGTGTCCTTGGAAAAGTGGTAAATATCTGGTTTTCAGAGTAAAAGTTCTGGCATAGAAATGCCATGCAACTAATCCATACTATCAATCAGCATGGGACATGAGACCCTGGAATCACTGAGCCTTCATCAGAGCCAAGGTGCTCTGCACACCTGGTGAACCCTGCCATACCTCTATTCAGTGCATTCTGTCGTAAGGATGACAGAGCTCCCTTTTAATATATTCACGGGTAGATTTGGAAAGGACAGTTTCTGTGAGTGTATTTCCAGTTGAGCAGAAAAAATACAGAAATCAGCTGATTCTTCCTTATCAAGAAAGACTTTGCCATTCCCATTTGAAGCCATTTTTAATAACCAGGAAATAAACTATGAAATATACTTGACTGTGAATAAGAGGGGAAAACATAAAGCAAAAACCACAGCAATCCTGGTTTCATTTTGTATTCTTTGGTTTTCAACATTTTATGAATAAAGAGGTTGAGCACTGTCCAATGTTCATGAAGATTTGAGAGTAAGTTTTTCTTTTACAATATTTATGTTTGCATAGATATACACATATATTGTTAACATTTATTTTTTGACTATGAAGAAAATTTATGGTTAAGTAAGATGGCCAGACCCAACCTGGTTGCACCAGTCACTAGTTTTGTGAACCTGGAAAATCATTCCAATTTGGCTGGTTTCATTTATACAGTGGTGACCTGAGTAACACCTACATCAGGAGCTTTCATGAAGATTCAGATGAAAATGTGTGGTAAAACTTTCTGTGCATCTTGGCATTTAGGAACTGCAACCACACAAATAGTAATTAAAAAACAAAGTAACTTTCTTTGGTAAAAACATTATATCGATAAAGAAAAAGATAAACAAGTGTAGCCATCAACAACTTTACAATTGGAAGTAGTTCTTCTGTAACTGCACACTGGGTTCTTGTCTTCCCAGTACGCAACACTTTCTCTGGTATTACTGTTTGCATGTGCAGTTTTGCATGTAAAAATGGAATATACAACATAAGATTTATTACTTCCTTTCATCAAGCTACACTGTGCTATTGTTATTATAGGTCAATAAATATGGATCTAGATTAGGTGATTGTTTTTATCGGTGCATAAGAGCACACACACATCACAGGATTTATCTGATTAATCTCCTACTGATAGGCCTTAATGGCTTTCATTTCCCTTTTTGCCATTTCTGTAATGATCATCCTTGCTTTTCAATTTCTGTACACTTAACCTGTTATTTTTGTAGGATGAATTCCAAGAATTGGACAATCAAATGGTCCACCTTGCTAAGATTTTGTGTCTGTGCTGCCAAAAGTATTGTGACAATTGACACTCCCATAAGCCATGCACAAGCACATTCACTTCCCCATAGTTTTTCAATCATTGCTGATTTGATGGCAAAAAAAGGTGTCTTTGCTGTGACAATTCATGTAGCCTGATCATCAGTGTAAGCGGGTGTCTTGGGGCAGCATCCATAAGAATACACCAGCAGATTTTGTGTCGAGTGAGAGGCAGCAGATCACTGTGAACTCATGGGGACACAGAGCCCTGCAGCTCGTTTACAGTAGCTTACGTGAGGAAGGCAAAACTTTCCGAAAGAGAAAGTACTATGAACACGGTTCCAATCCAGCAGTCAAAGAGAAGAAAACTTAGTTGAGGGCAAGCAGGCCATGAGAGGTAAATGGATCATGATAAGGGTTTGCTGATAGGAAAGAATACCAAAGTTTCAATGAGGAAGTCACCAACTGGAAAGGGAGTCTGAGGGAAACTCAACACAGAGCCAGGTGCACAGGGAGGGCTGGTGCCAGTAGAGCAGCCATCACAGGCTCCTCCCCCTTAAGCAGCTGTGTCTGAGCATGACTGTGAACTAGAGGGGTTACAGACCCTTAGGATCCCGGCAGGAAAGGATCCCTGACCCCATGAACATGTAAGTCAACAGGGCATTAGGGTGATTACAACAGTGTGAAAGTGACTCATTGCTAGTCACTGTTCGTCCTCCCTTGGCCTGAATTTGGAAGAAGGACTGATACTCTGGACCATGTGAGCCCCTGGATCTCTAGATAATTAGGAGGAGGTTTCAGAAGGATGGAGATTCTGTGCCGTAGTTTCTGGGCATGAGGGCATGTTGAAGTCTGAGCAGTTTGCTGGGAAATCAAGAAAAACCAAGTTGGTGAAACGTAACAGTTACACTAGTGTTGTTGAAAGAAGGCTTCACATATTTTCTGGCACTCCAGAATTCTTACTTTGAGAATACCCTATTTCTATACTCTAACCATTTTTTCTTGGGAATTCCTGTGTTCCTCAGTGACAGCAAGCCGTTCATGCATCAGTGTTGTTGCCTGATGTCATGTATGCTGGAGATACTAGTGAAGAAAAGGGCGAGAGGAGAGACCCTGGAATGCACGAGGAGGTAACTTCTGGCTTTTAAGTTCTTATTTACTTCCATTCTTACTGTAGTGGGAACCATAGGCCAGGTGCACAGGTTCCCAGAGAGGAGAGCCCCAGGTGCCCAGCAATAGATAAAATTATAAGCTCTTGCATGACCACTCCCTTAAGCCTTAAACCCTGGAAGATGACATCTAGGCTTCAGCTGTGCTTTGGGTTCAGGCCCAGAGAAGCAGCAAAATCAGATGGAGTGATGCCATGGCTGATACATCAGGACCAGCTGCATTGACTAATGACCCCTGGTGCCAACCAATCCGTGGAGACCATGAGGGTGCACAACTGGAAAGCTGATGAATGTTCTATTGGGATTGTCCCCTAAGGCTTCCAGATAAAAACCCTTGATCCAGGGACCCCCCATGTGTTCTCTCTCTCTTTTACCAGAAGCACACCCACGACTGTCCTCCATCTTGCACCTCTTAAGGCATGTCTCTCTCTCTCCTTCTCTCTCACAAGTTCCAAAGTCCCTTCTTCTATCTCTGTAACTTTCTAAATAAACTTTCTCTTATAGTTTGAGTTCCTAGTCTCTGACTTCTTTCAAGCCCAACTCAAGTACTGAGGTTGCTCTAGCAAGTTCCAGCCTCATTCTTCGCTAATGCCTATTGCTATTTTTCCGCCACTCACATTACCAATAAATTTTTAAACTGATAAAGCAATAAGAACATTATAAAAATTTTAGAAACCTTTCAGAGGATTAATATATCCTTAAATGGAGTTAATAACTCCCAAATTCTTTCGGGCTCAGAAGCTTCAGAACATTGGCTGGGCATCGGGAGGCCAGTGAGAGCAAGTAAAGAAAAGGAGGGTATCACCAAGGTCGTGTGTGACACAGAAAAAGGAGCAAATAGAGTGTGTGGTCAATTATCCTTGAACATGCTAGCACTCTGATACATACCCACAGTTGAAATGTAAACAAGGAGTAAGTTGACCCATTTTATTAAAAAAAGTAAACCTTGAAGCTACGATTTCAAAAGAAGTAAAAGTCAAAAGGCTGATTTCAAACTAGCGTGAATGCTTCCTAATCAAGAACCATGAGCGACCTTGATATCTTTGTGCAGTTCAGTAAACGTGTTGATTACAAGCTTTGTGCCAGGATGTTGGGTGGGTGCCAGAATTTTTAAAAATGTGAATGAAACAAATGATCTTCCTCAAGAAGCTCAAATTCTATAAAGAGATGGCAGATGTGTGAACAAACAAGTGTAATTGCATTAGGTGCAGAACTCTGACGACAAAGTTCAGCAGAGCAGCTAAGATCAGAGGCTCTGAAGAATGACGGGGTTCCAGTTACTAGCTGTGTGGCCTTGAGCAAGTTGCTTAAATTCTCTGTGCCTCGCCTCCTCATCTATAAATGGAGATAAACATGGAACCTGCCTCACACTGGTCTAATCTGAGGATAAAATTAATTGACACATATGAGTGAGCAGAACAAAGCCTAAAATACAGTAAATCCCCCATGAGTGTGAGCTATTACTGTGTTCATGAACAGCTCCGATCTCAGGGTCCTCACCTGTAACAGGGGGACGGTTGAAGGGATGAGCATGATGCTTGGGAACAGGAGCGTGCACACTTGCATCATGATAAAGCCCATTCAGTGACAAACTGTTACTTTAATAGTAAAGCTCTCCACATTGTGTCTTCCCCACAGAAAAATGATATGTGAGTTTCCATATTACACAGAAAGTGCTACTTCCCTTAACTGACAGTGACTCATTTTCTACTCTTACAAATATTCATTGATGCTGAGGGAAAAATTGTTATTTGCAGCCGACTGCCTGTTCCTGCTTTCCATGTCACTAAATCCAGATTGCACATGACTCCAAACAAAATCCTTTCAATGTTCCAAAGTTAGAACTCCCCTAGGAACAGACCTGCCTCTGCTGGGGGCTAGTTGAACCACACATGTCCAGCATAGAAGGATTAGGACCATAATAATGGATTTCCCATCACAAATCCGGGGCAAACACAAAGTGCTTCCACCCAAACCCGGGATTGTATGAATGGAGCAGTGAAGCTAAATCTGCTGACCCTTAGCCACTGTGTCCATCATTTGCTCTATTCATTAGCCAGCTCAGCTGATTCTGTGCAGAGAAGTCCGATTTGATGCATAAAGTCTAACCAAACTGACAAATGACCTGCTAAGGAGACCTGATCCCATTAAAGGACAAGGCCCATCCCTCCTCATTCCCCAATTTCCTCTTCCAGGCTTCTCACTCATCTTTTCTGTTCTGTGCCACTCAGGAAAGCCCACTTGGCATGCACATATGGAAAGCTTTAAAGCCTGAATGCGTGACAGGTTAATCTCTAAAGCCACACTAATGTTTTTCAATGAAACTTTATAAAATAGAAGATAATAAGTGAAGGCATAATGAACATAAGGTTCTTCCCCAGCCCCACTCCCCTGCCGAAAGATGCATGGAACAGAATGCAGCTCCTGCCCTGTACAAACAGCATTTCAGATCATTGTACTCTGTTAAAAATCCTAAATGAGACTAAAAATATGTGGTTTGATATTCCATGTTTTTAGGGTCTCCCAGTTGAATCTGGAATGTTTCAGGTACTGAGAATATTAGACAAAGATTAAGTTTCATTTCTAAGTGTCAAACCAGGTGCTTAAGGAAAACTTCTTTGGGGGGATGGGGCAAGGAAGGTTGGTTGTTATTTCATTTATCTTATCACTGAAGCAGGACTATGGAATCAACACTAGTGGAATCATGGGAGTAGTGGAGGTGATCCCAGGCTGTATGATGGTGGGTTTTAGGGTTAAGAATTCGAGAAGGAAAATTCCTGAGAGCTGATGTGCTCAGGGAGAGCTTCTTGGGTAGGTTCTGAAGCTGAACAGACCCTCCTGGATGAGCAGAGGGGACAGGAAAGCGCATTGCCAATTCAAACTGCCTGGGCCACCTTCCCATGAGCCTGGGAATAAAGGACGTTGCCTGTGGGCTGGTGAACGAGACGAGGTGCTTGTTCTCTAGGGCGCCGACTGGAGGTGGTGTTTGGGGCACAGTGATGCATGGAGTTATTGAGCATGGAGATCCACGAAAGTAAATTTTAAGGACAGTTAATATGTCCATTGTGCGTACAATGGGAAATAGAAGTTATCTAGTTCACCTGGGAGGCTGCTGCAATAATTTGGGGTGGCAGTTGCAAACTCTCCTATAAAGGCACATCTAAAATTTTTTTGAGGGGAAATAACAGGTTGTAGCAACCTACATAATGGTAAAGATATATATATATATATATATATATATATATATATATATATATATTTTTTTTTTTTTTTTTGGTTTGGAACATGTGGTTTTCAATGATTTCCATAGAACCAGGTGAGGCCACTGTGCTTAAAGCAGGAAGGAAGCAGAGGCTACATAGGATGGTGGCCACAGACTTCCTAAAGAATGATCAGTTTCTTTAAGAACACCTCATCATCCATCTTCCTGCCATTTGATTTTAAATAAAACACACTTGCATATTATTGTGAATGAGCTTCATAAAAAAGCCACAAACACCCTCCAAGTAAATTCACATCTTCCCTGGACCCTGCCCCAAAAGCTGCCAACCCTTGTATCACCCCCAATGCCGGAATGACTGGACAGCTGGACCCACGCAGAGTGCTGGCCTCTTTGTGATGGTCATTCAACCACCTTCATCTGCAGATCCTACTATGTGCCAGCCCTCTCTCATGGGTTAATTATAACTGTTGACAAAATAGCCAGTCTTTACCTTCATGGAGTACAGAATCCACACTCTCCCTTTATAGATACACACATTATAAGATTTCCTTTTAAAATCATCTCCCAGCTATTGAAAAGTCTTTTTCACTACTTTTGACATGATAGGATAGGAAGTACTTCTTATAACCTTGTTCACTCATATATCTAAAATGCCATTCTAGTGAAAATAATAATAAATCAATTTTTGTTTGTGGTTGGGTGCCTTTTAGATCTGGTGCATTTTGGGGTTTTATCATATATTCACCTGACTGAGCCCATTCTTAGGACCTAAGCTAATGGAGAGTTTCTAGAAAGGCCTCGCTTGCTATAGCTTCCATTGGCTGAATCCTGGACTGTGCAGGTAACTCTCATAAACCAAACACCAGAACCCTTTTTTCCAAACCTCGCGAGGAGTGGAGATGATTACCAGAGTACCTGTGCTGCATATACATTCCCCAGAGCTACACCTGCCTTAATTAAAATGGCGAAATGAAAATGGAGGTAGAGACCAGAAGAAGAAACAACGAAAGAAGGAAAGCAGTTTTGCTCATAATTCGGGTTTCCTGGCCATTATCATTTTGTAAATTAAAATGATGGAGGCTTGTAAGCTGAGAGCTTGCCCTACAAATCCTCAATTTGGTGAACTCTTACATAAGTGTTTGCAGGAACAAGTCCAGATACCAAAGGAGACTCTGTTCACCAATTTATCCCTTAGAAAACAGAAAGTAAGAACACTCTAAAATGTACTGTAAAACCTGCAGAAACAATGTTCACATTGAACCTTCATCTTCTTTTGGGCCACTTTATTTGGATATTATAGAATGACCCATTAAACTGAAAGATTTTTATATCAGTGAAAGAAATGGTCCTTTCTAAGTTGAAATGTCTATAAATTACTTTGAAAAATATGTCATGTGAGTTCAAGTTTAAACAAACTACTGCTTTCTAAAAGAGTATGCTTTAGAAAAATAAAAGGCATCTGTCACACATAGTAACAATGATGTTACTTAGAATTTAAACTCCAATTTGAAGTCTTAAAAATGCTACAATGTTCTTTTGGGACTTTTCTGAGCTGGCTGTGAGTGGCCATCTGACACCCAAGCAGCATCAGACACTGGCAGGCCGCTGTCCAGTCTCTCTTCTCTGGATCCCCCGTGACCCTCCCCACATTGACCTGTGGTTACAACTTTAATGAGGCACAGCTCCTCTTGGCCAACCCAAGCCTGGCAGTTCCTTCTTTCCAGTGGTAGGGGGCTGAGGCAGTACAGTTTAAATAGAAACCACTGCTGAGGCAAGAGGAGGAAATCTGGAATTACGGAGGCAGGTTTCTCTATTTGTTCAGTGGGAGCTGGAAATTATTCCTGCACTTGTAGGGCCCCCTCCCTCACCCAATCAGAACAGATTCCAGCCCGTGGTAAATGGGTGGTCTTGCATTTCCATGGCTTGATCCTATTATCTCATAACTACTATACCATGAACATAAAAATTACATGTGTCCATTTCAATCCTACTAGTTAATAAATCTGATGTAGACATACCTTTCAAAATGCTTCCTACTTGCTAGAACACCACAGTTTGACATTTTCTACAAAGGAAAAGAAGAGAAGCAATTTTCAGGCAAAATGGAGAATCGGCTAGCTCATCTGATATTTAGAACATGCTATCATAGACAGTCAGGTCCTGTGACTGGGTTTGCACAAGCTCAGGGATATTGCAATATGTGAAAGCTTATCAGAGCCAGGATCTCTTCTTTTGCTTGGATGTCCCAATACCCGGCCTGCTTATCACACTAAATCATTTTCAAAGAGGGGAGGAAAGGAGATATGAATGTGTTCCATCCACTGGACTAGATCTCTTTTTCTTTCAAAATATAAAGTTAAGTTCGAGTCATTAGGGTTCTTTAATTTAAAAGGAACTGTATATCATTGACTAAGTTAAAAAACATTTAAAATTTGAGAATCTCAGCATCTGGAAGAAAGGAACCTGATGGAACAATATTGTCCATGTCTTGAAGGTAAGAAAAAATAAGACATAAATATTTCACCCAAAGTGACAAGAGTTCTGGCTTGTGTGGGGGTATAATGTTTTCCAATAACTTCTGCAGACTTTTGAACTCCTTCATGAGTGAAGAATATTGTTTGCAGCATTTCAGTTCACCCCTGATCCAGTTTGGATGTGTAATAACATGCTTACTGAAATATCATACCCTGTTAAGAGTAGCAGGAAGTCCAGGCCTTTTTCAAAAAACCCTGGTTTAAGGGTTTAAGATCCCTGGTGTTATGAACTGACTCTAAATGTTGAAGTCATACCTCAATACCTGAGAATGTGACTGTATTTGGAAATAGGGTCTTTAAAGATGTAATTAAGTTAGAATGAGGTAATTAATGTGGGCTGGGCCCTAATCCAATCTGATCCGTGTCCTCACAAAGAAGAGGAGATCAGGACGCAGATATACATGAGAAGAACAATGCTATGTGAACACAAAGATGGCTGTCTACCTGCCAAGGAGAGAGGCTTCTGGAGAAACCAACACCACCTTGATCTTGGACTTTTAGCCTCCAGAATAAATACCTGCTGTTTAAGGCACCCAGGTGTGGTGTTTGTTATCACCGCCTGAGCTGAATAACATTCCTAGTGTGTGTGTGTGCCCACCCAGGCCTCATTTATCCTGTTAACATAAGAGTTCTCATTATCCCAAGTTTGACAAGTGTAAATAAAGTTACATAAATCTGGTAGAGGTGTAGACACCCGAACTTGCTGAGTCACTGAAGTTCTACTTCTTCCACCTTCAGGCTAGAATGTGCAGGGGACGGAGAGGCCCTGAGGTACAGGCGATCAGAGGAAGCTAAGCGGGAGACAGAGAAGGACAGACTCAGCAAATGTTTCTCTCACAGGCACACATCCTGCCTTGGGGAGAGCTATTTCTCCAAGCTCAGTGCCTGATTGTAAATATTGCAATGTGGGAAAATTAGATCAAACCGATGGATCAGAATTCACACAGTGAAAGGAAAGACTGAACTTGATTTATAGAATAATATAGAAACTTTTGTTTGCTTGTTTTTTTAAGACAAAAACCTTGGGAACTAATGTGCTAGTTTTTATCTTTATAAATAGAGTTTAACTGTCATATCTGACACTGGAGTGGGTTTCATGTCTGAAATCAAATATACCCTTATTTACAACCAGTCTTCCATAGTGATAATCAAAAGATGAAAAATTTAGTTTCTGGTTTTTTTTCCCTGTTCATATGAACAATTGGTTGCTTTATCTTTTGTGTTTTTTAAACTCTCCATGTACCCTCATTTTCTTTAAAACCAAAGACACAGTTTTAAATTAAGATGAGAAAGAAACATATTGTTGTGGTTAAAAAAAATCTAGATATTTCTCAATCACTGACAAACTCAGTGTATTTCTATCAGTTTAAATAGTTCAAGTATTTATTTACAAAATAGAAATCAACACGACCTCATCAGCTGACACCAGTTGGTTGTGGATGTCCAGAAAATGCTGATGAGGTGCTGCAGTCCTTTGTGTCTCCTACTGATGAATGAAAGGAGACAGAAATAGAATTTCTTGGCAATTAGTGGCATGTCTCAACATATTCAATCACTTCCTTCTATTGCAGAAAAAGGAAGTGCCAATACGAGTTGCTCCAGAAAGATAAGATGTACAGAGAGCTTTGTAGGGGAAAGAGATGGAGACGAGGGCCAGGAAAAGTGGTAAACAGAATCAACGTGGATGGGAGACTGGAGAGACCAACACTTAATATGTCCTGGTTAAGAGCTGTCGACAGGCTGACATCCATCAATAGTCAACAACTTGGACCAGAGATGCTGCTTCTGTTCTTATACAGTGTCATTTATTATTATCTAATGGTTGTTTTTCTTTCCTTTATTGATTATTTTAATAACTCTTTACTCATAATCTATCAGAGGTCAGGTTCTGTTTCAGAGTTTGGAATTGTAGCAGTGACCAAACAGACAAGAATCTCTGTCCTTAAAATCTACTCTGAGCATATCAAACCATGCAGCCTATGAAATGGCACCTCATAATCAGGTTTCCTGCATTTTATGGTTAAAAATTAAGGTCTGAGTTATGTTTTGACCTCATGAAAACTCCTAAATAACAATAAACGGTGTGCATATTTCCCCCTTGAGGGTAATACGTGCAACCTGACCAGAGGTGACTATACATTATCCCATCTCGTGGGCAAGTTTTTTTGTTGTTGTTGTTTTTCCCTCAGTCTCATCTGGAACCTCAAAGACATTCTGTCTCTTACTCTGGGATATAATGGAATGAGACAATTTTAGGAATTTTGCAGGCATTTCATCACCGTGAGGAAAAACAACATGATAAAGAACAGCCATGGGGTTAGATAAATCCAAGAAAATCACAAAAGATTGGAACTAGATCCCTATTCCAACTACACTTGAATCTTGCTCTAACTATAGGCTTATTTGTCATGTGGGCCCATAAATTTCATAAATTGCTAAAATACTATGTGGTTCTTTTAAAATAGATATACAAATTCTTTGACACTTCCTCTGCAGAGTTGATGTCTAATTTTCTCTTTCCTTGGAAGTGCACCAGGCTCAGTGACTTGTTTCTAATGAGTAGAATGTGGCAGAAGTGATGGTATGTGACATCTGCAGTGAGGCCATAACAACATTGCTACTTCCATGTTGTTCTCTCTTGCATGGCAAACCCTGGGGAGAGCCAGCCACCATGTCATACAGATGCTCAAGCAGCCTGTGGACAGGCGCCTGTGGAAAGGAACTGAGGACTCTTGCTAACAACCAGTAAAACTCTGCCCTCTGCTTGAACAGGCTACTTTGGAGACCGATTCTCCATTCCTAATTGAACCTTCAGGCAACACAGCCCCTGCTGACATCCTGATGGCACCCTCCTAAGACATTCCAACTCAGCTGGCTCTGAGAAACTCAGAGAAAAATAAATGTCTACTGTAACTTTACACTCCTAAATTTTAAGGCAATTTTTATGCAGTGGTAGATAACTATTGCAGATTTTGGTAGTAGAAGTGAGGTGAAACCAGAAATTGAGAAGAAGCTAAGAAGATATCGAGTAGGGTGAGAGTGAAAACCAGAAGGACCTCAAAGACCCTGTCCCTAGATATCTGTTGGCCTGGGAGGAGGCTGCAGGAAAAGGCTTAATGTAAAGTTAAGAAAATGCTGTTGAAACAGAAGGAAAGGGATCCTTGCTATGCCATGGCTGAAAGTTTAGTAATATTGTCAATTGCAGTGATATGAAAAACAGAAAATATACCTCATGTGCTTAGTAATAAGCTAAGAACTTTTCCAGGAAGCACTTTAGAGATGCCACTGTGCTGCTTCTTGCTACAAATAGGAAAATGTGAGATGAGAGAGATCAACTAAAAGAAGGATGGATAAGCAAAAAGGAGCAAGAACGTGTCATGATTAAAAACTGCCAGCATCTCATGATGGTAAACAATGCTGTAATAAAGAAATAACTACCAGCATGGGCCAGTGTGACTCAGTTGGTTGGAGCATCATCCTGTAACTGAAATGTTTTGGGTTCGATTCCCAGTCTTGGTACATACAGGAGGCAACCAGTTGATGCTTCTTCCCCATATCGATGTTTCTCTCTCTCCCTTCCTCTCTCTCTCAAAATGCAATGAAAAAATATCTTCAGGTGAGAATTAAAAAAAATGACTCAGGTGAAAAAAAGATCCAGAGCATTATCAAGGACACATGATACAAAGTTGAAGAAAAAGTATGATTTCAAAATCCTTTATTAAGGGTCAGAAAGATCTAAAATGTGGTTTCAAAAAAGAAAAAAACCCACTTGGTCAAATAATACGGCTTCCAGAAGCTTAAGGATATGGTTCCTCAGAAATCCTCGCATGAGCTCAAGGTGAATTTCTGCTTGGGTTTATCTTAAATAAATTTCTGGGTGTGGCCTCGGTTGAACAAAATACATCTCAATAAGATTCATGGGAGGCCCATGTTATAATAGCAGAAAAAGACTGTTCGAAAGGAAACAAGGCCTTTCAACCCCAAACTTCTACAGAAAAGAAGCAGCTGAGAAGACTCCTCAACTTGGAGCACAGGCCACATTCCTCAGAAAAAAAGATGATTCAGGGCAAAAGCAAGAGCCAAGAGGACAGAGTCAGAAGCCATGGAGAATTATTCATACCCTTTTTGAGTCCTAATTAAGAAAGTTCCAACATGTGCCCTGGGGGATTTCAAAATTGCTATGCAGCAGTGTCTCCTGTGTGCCTTTTTTGTGAATGGAAATGCCTATCAGTGGTTATCTTATGCCTGCCACACCATTATGCACTGGATTTATGTGCTTTGTTTAGCTCACAGGGCAAGAGGGACTAAATCCAAAAAGCTGAACTCCACTAACAGCACCAATGAGGTGGGAAAGAAGTTCGTTGAGTATATTTTCTATGTGAGAGGGTAGATCATTTTTTCTAACCAAGGTAAGAATTTATCTAGATTTTAATCAAATTTCATAAAATAACAAATCTTTAATTTGGCTTTCAGAGTGTTTTATTAAATGACATTTATTATATACATGTTGCTATGGACTGAATTATGTTTTTCCAAAATTAATATGTTGAAATTCTGTCCCCCAATGTGATTATTTGAAATAAGGAAGTAATTAGGTAAAATGAGGTGATAAGGGAGGGGCCATGATCCTATAGGATTAATGTCTTCATAAGAGACACCAGAGAGGCCGATTGCTTGATTTCTGCTGTCAGAGAACACAGTGAGAAAGTGACCATCTACAAGGTAGGAAGAGTGCTCTCACCAGAAACTGAACTGGCCAAATTTCTGCCTAAGTGCCAGTGAATGGTATTTTATTATGGCAGCCCCAGTAGACTATACACATAATATCATTAACCAAATTGCTAAGATCTTTGGGGATATAAGCATCGGTGACCTTGACCTGATCATACCTATTTTATTAGTTTTGAATCCATTGTTCCTAAACTGTATGGCTTTGGCAGCCTCCAAGTTTTAACTGGGGATGTGATAAAATGAAGGTAGATTTACTGTAAAGCCATAAAGCTTAAGGAATTCAGTGCAATCTGATAGGATGCTTTTGAAATTCCAATGAAACAAGAAATCATAAGCTCCTTATTTATACATACATGATGGGTATGTTTCAATCATTTTCAAATGTATTTATGCATGAAATGCATAACACGCATGAAATGCAGGCAAGAAAATAATGGAATATGCAACAAAAAAAAAGGCGTTTATGGAAGATACAACACTTGTTCTGACATCGAGAAGGAAATGTAATAGACATTTTTTCAGAACTTACCAAAAGCAGTAATTCATCAAGGGTAAGAAATAAATTTCAAATAGAAGCCATGAAAAAGCTTTTGAATTATCTCATAACACAAATAATAAAGAGGTATGCATCATCTGAATTCATTTTTGAAAATTTTTAAATCCTTGCTGATTCGACACAAAATTCTGGTATTGACCAAGTTATCATTAAACACATGCTATGCAACTAGAAATGGGACACTTTCGAAAAACTCCTTAATGTCTTATCAATCAATTCAATTGGTCATAAGTAAAATAAAACTTTAAAAAATCTTGAAACACACTGGAATCTTATAGTTTACAAAGGGCAAAAGCAATACAGGTCTTCACCAATTCTACAACACCCATATAGATTTACATACCATCACCACTACAAATCGTAAAGATGAAAGATATCTTTAAACTATTAATATAATAATATTCTATTAACCATGCTAGAGAAAAACTAAATTTTTCTGTTCATTCTATTAAAAATAATATGACAAATTTTTGCACATGATACAAAGAGCCCTTGATCGAGTACACTACCAAATTTTAAGTGTTTCAGAGACATGTTAGGCAGCTAATTAAGTGTAAGTTATGTTAATTTTTTGAATTTTGTAATATGTTAATGCTTTCATGGAAATTGCAATTGGTGTAATTCCTCTTCTCCTTATAATTAAAAATTCATTTTATAATTAATTTTCTGATTTTTTTTTAATTTTTAAAGAGGGTCCCCTAAGATATATGTTTCAGGTTCCACAATGTGGGATCTATCATTCTTGGTTAACAGTTATGAGTGGTTATTATTACATCACTTTCAAGATTCTTTAAGGAGTAAAAGAAAAAGGGGAGTGAGGAGAAATAGAGTTATTTTTAATCTCTTATTTTTTACTTTACTTTGTTACGGCTTTGAAGATGTAATTATAATTCTCTCATATAGATAACATTATATTAATTCTATTAAAAATAAATAAAGACAAAATTATTAAGGTATATATTCCTTTAAATAAGAGGAGAAAATGATGATTTATTTATATCAAAGTTAAAAATGAAATGCATTTCAAAAATGAAAAGCTGCCAAAATGAGAGGAGTATTTTCTTCCTGGTGGGGTATGGGTGGCAGCTCCATGAGGAGAGGCGGGGGCAATAGGGAAGCTTTCTGTCAGGGTGAGGTGTCATCTTTCAAGCCATCCTGATCTGGAGAGCATTGGACTGCCTTTCCCTGTCCAAACCCACGAGGACACAATGGAAAAACATACCAGGACATTAACAGGAGACACTGGCATATTCATGCGTGGGTCAGTTTTAAGTCTGTGGTTCATGTATCTAGATAAAAAAAAATTTATGGATTTTCCAATGGAATTTAGCTAAATAGTCAATTCCCCGTGGCAGGATTTCTAATAGTGATTAAGGCCTTCAATATGTGAGTGTGACAAAAATCCCTGCTTTGACCCAGGCCAACAAATGAATTTTCACATTAAATAAAAGAATACAATATTTTAAAAGTGAATATTACACTTTGTTAACATCACGGTAGAAACTCATCAACAAGAAACTAATGCATATTTTCCTAGAAAGACTTTTATCTGATAAAGTGTAAGTAATTCTCTTTTATGTGTTTGTTCACCTATCATGTGCTTCAGACAGCCAATACTTTATTAAATGTCTTAATAGTGGAAGCATTTTAGAAAAATATTAAGCGGAACTAAAACATGAGAAGAGGGAAAAGAGGATGAGGAGTGGAAAAGAAGTGGAAGATTGGTGGAGAGGTGATGACTCTTTCACGTTACAGGAACTTGAGGCAAATGTAAGTTCCATAAAGTCACATCTGCAAATGACATACTGAAAACCAATGAGAGAGACACCCAGAGGGTGCCGTGGGTGGATGACATACCTTCTCTCCAAGTCATGTGGCTCCTAAACAGGTGTTTTCTCAGAGAATATAATTGATTTGTCAACTGATGGATTTTTTTACATCAAGTCACAGATATTTTTCATATAATTTAGAAAAAGTTTTAAGTATTTCAGTGGAATCCTATGACATTCCAAGTTTTCTCAGGGCCCACATCAATTAAAAAAAGAAACTATGAATATGTAAACAAAAAATTTTAGGTCTATCTTTGGAGTATTTATAACTTCAGATTTTTGAAATGACTGGATTAGGAACCAGGATGTTTATTCTTTTGGTTTGTTTGCCTAAAAACCAATCTATGATCTGATTATCTCCTGGGAGAAGGAGGTACCTCGCAAGCTTTCATATTAAGAATGTGCTGAGGTTGCTTTATTGTGCATTAGTCTCAGATCTAAAATTTCCTCTACATAAAGTAGCATCCGTAAGTTTTGCTTCTTTGGAATATTTAGAATGCTACATAAAATGTTGCCATTCTATTAGATTGCAAATCATGTACCCATCTCTGATTTAACTTCTCCTCAAATGATAAGGTTTGTTGTCCCAAAAGTGATAAACTTGAAAATACTGGAATCTGAATTTTAATTGAAATTCTGCAGAATACCCACATGGAGTAAGATAAAAAAGGGGGGTTTGTGTAATGATTAGAAGATCAAATACTGTTAAGTTTCAAGAATAAATAATTTCAACTCAAGTGGCCCTCTACTCCACTATATATTATGAAATAGTAAATCTTGGGATATTCATAATTGGAATGTAAACTTTCAGGAAGCTGGGCTCCAAGGATGGTACCATTTGCTCTTTCTTTGTTAACCCTAGATATGGCAGGTCTTTAATGTACTTTGAAAAGCAAATATATATTATTAAGGGAAACAAAGTCTATTTAAAATTGCCTTATCATAACTGTTAAGGTGTTCTAGAGCCATTTGCATAAAATTTAATGTAATATCAGTCCATTCTATTGTTTGCACAACAATTACTCAAAGATGACTGCAAAAGTTAAAGGAAAATAAGTGTATTGCACAAAGGATTAAACCTGTGAGCCTGTGAATACATTTAATGCTATACTTTTCTCATTCTGTCAGTTCAATAATAATACCCATGGATATGTAAACTAATAAAAAAATAGTTCCATCTATTTCATTAGGATATAAATTTCTAATTAGTAGTTTATTTATTGAATATAAACTTGTGTAATATATTTGTTATTTTGATCAATCTTGTACAAATATGAATTATAATGACAGTTCAGTATGGAAAAATGTAACATTTACAGTTACATATGTGGGAAAATTAAAATATTTTATTTATGTTTTCTTCACAGAAGGAATTATGAAACAATAAAAATGTTCAAGAAAAAATAAAAATTAAGATAGAATATTATGGAGAAATAACAGTGGAATATAAGTTCAAAAAGAGAAAGGAACACTGCCCAGTTTCTTACAGTTGAATTACTTGTTTGTGTTTTTTTTAAATAAATAAGTGATATCGGTATCAAATCACCTTGTTATTAAAAGTTCACTAGCCACATTTAGAAAAGCAATTTCATGGCTTTATTTTTATCTGTCCATATAATAGTATACTTATAACTATTCAAATTTATAAGGAAAATTTTTATATGTCAGTTTAATAATGATCAAGAGGTTGCTGTTTACAAAATAACAGAATAAAACAATGAAACAAAATTGAAGATCACTGTTCTAAAACCTCATCTTTTCTAAAGCAAAGTTATCTGAAAATTGACTTTTTTCTTATGTTCATTTGAATAGCTTTGTTATTTTTCTCAAAATAACGATCAATGCTAAATATAGTTTATGTTTCTATGATGGAATATTCAAGCAGGGACACCAAAAAAGAGGAATTTATTTATAAAAAGTTGTATATTTATTCTTACATGTTTAAACTTCAACCACCTTTAAAATACTCTCCATTTGATGCAATACACCTATTGAGACTTTCTTTTACTGCTCGGAACAGTTTTTGAACTCATTGATTTTGATGCTTTTTAGTGCTTCTGCCATTTTTCCTTTCACCTCTTCCACATCAGCACAACATTTCCCTCTGAGGACTTTTTTAAATCCAGGAAACAAAAATAGTCTCTCGGGGCAAGATCAGGTGAATAGGAAGGTTAGGACATAGGGACCATGCTGTTTTTTGGTCAAAAACTGCCGAATACTCACTCAGCATGGTGTGGGCAGGTGGGCTCATAAATCTCCCATCATGAAATGGACAAATGCATTGAAAGGGGAGTCTTCAAAAAAAAAAAAATCACTGAGCTGAACACAGCCTCTCACAACAATGCCAACTGGTGCACTGACACAAATGAGTTCCTAGACACTCTCCTAGTGGGGAAGCCTGTACAACAAGGGGCCTGCCCTCCAGAAGATAATTCCAGGATTTTTTTGGTCCCCCCCTTATATATTATTTTGTTGAATTAACTAATAATTTCATCATAATTTCACATGATTCTCTTTCTTGAAGAGATATTTCTGATAAAGTTTATTTTGTTTTGATTTTAAAAATCCACTCAAGAAATGTTCAACTTTGGCTTTAAGGTGTTTTATACACATTTTAACAGAAACATGAAACATTTTAATAGAAATATGCATACACACATTTAAAGAACTTTAACTTTTAGAACCTTAGAAATTTATTAGTTCTTATTGTCTTAAATAATTAGCTTCTTTAGACATACAAAAGAAAGTAAATTAAATCACCATAGATAGTTGAAACGTGCAGTATGTAGTGCATAGATGTAACCATCTGGGTGCATATGGAGAGAAACAAAATATAGATTTAACTGATATGTTCTGGTCTCAACAGATGTTTCTAAACCCACATGGAGGATCTGAATCTCTGAAAATAACACATCATCTCTAGGGGCAGCTTTACAATTATCATCAACAAACTGCTATTCATTAAAACCAATAAAGATATAAAGACAGAAATGTCAGAAATGTTTTTTTAAGAGGAATGGGTCATAATACACCCCTTAGAACACTGTCTTATGGTGGTAAATGCCCAATAAATATGTGTAAATGCTGCTACACTCACAATTATGCTAGAAAAAAAATTCCCAAATCCAGAGAGTGAGGCAAAGGGATAAATTTGTGTGTGTATGTGTGTGGTAGTAGTTACACAACAAAGATATAACCCATGCTAAAATCCTTCCCATTTCACCAATCCTCCTCTCAGCTGAAACCTACAAATAACACTGCCTCTTTCAGACACATTCCGTTCTGGTCTTGCCCATGAATTTCTTAGCAATTCTGATCCTGCCATTTAGATGTCATCATCTCTCCCTTTAACTTTCAGTGACTAACTCCCTCCTGTTTCAGTGTGATTACTACCCAGCATCTCATCTGTCAGAACTGCTCCAAATTATTTAAAAACACAAACTGGAAAGGAATCAATGAGATTGGGAGAAAGGAAGAACACGGGAAAAAATAATCACAAAGATTTGCATTCGTTTTACATGAAACAGCATCTCTTTGCTCTCTGTTGGTATGCTGAAGGCTTTCCCCTGCCACAGGAATGATGTAAAGAAAAGAGCAAATCTCCTCTTAGGCTGGGGACTGCAGTTGGACACCTGAGGAAGTCACAGTGTTGTGTGACATGAGTGGACAAGAAGTAGCTCTGGGAAGGCAGGTCTGGAGCTGGTTGTGGCCCAGGTGTGCTGAAGTCTCGGGGGTCTGGGATGGCATCTTCAGATGAACATTTTAAGAAAAAACATGGGACTCTAGAGAAAAGAAAATACAGGTTCAACGTTTTTGAGTTAATGGGGTTTTAGAGCCTACTAAGATGATTGACTTCACTCATACAGAGGATCTGAAATTTTAAATAATTTGCCCACAGTTTGTCCAGGCTGTTGCTTCTCTGCTCGACACACATTTTCCGGCTCTTTCTGTCATCCCTGTGAGTGTCTGTGTGCGTAGGGGGCAGGGAGTTAGGCTGGGAAGAGGAAATTGAAACTCTGCAGCTTGAAGGAGTGAGCTTAAAAGAAAAAGCCAAATAGTTTTAAAGTTGCTGTTCTTGCAAAACCTGTGACGGTCATTGAAGACACACTTTGAGTAAAAGGATGGTCCAGGTGGAAAAGTGGGGAGCGGCACTGATAAAGATAACGATAGCAGTAACAATAACATTGGAGGCCCAACTGACGCGTGTGTGTTTGTTTTTCCAATAAGCAAAGTGCTTAGTAAAGGGGCCCAGCCTTGAGGTAGGGGACAGAGACTTAGGGAAGGAGGGCTGGAGGACTTGAAACTCTTTTAAAGGACAAATAAATGGGGTTCCCCACGCATGCTTAGCCCAGGTTCCTGAATGTTTAGGAATATGATTCCCTAATACTGAGCACCCAATTCAAAACAAGAACCAGCAAGGAGAAAGCGTCCCCCTGGATCCTTATTTAATTAAAGTCACCAGTTTCCTGGTAGAAAGTCACATGGAGAGCAATTTCAGCAATTTACCTTAAGTCTCCAAGGGACAAAAGA
The DNA here is from genome assembly GCA_004026545.1 of Mormoops blainvillei. Lineage (NCBI taxonomy): Eukaryota > Metazoa > Chordata > Mammalia > Chiroptera > Mormoopidae > Mormoops > Mormoops blainvillei. Next base: position 259,174 of record PVJD01000868.1, on the reverse strand, counting down.
CGGCATTGTTTTGACCTAAAGTAGGTAGTAATTCCCAACACACTGATAAGCTCTCTAGTTTGATTCTCTGACCTCCTGAAAATCCCCTTTTGGATACACTGTAATTTTACCATGAATATATGAGAAATTACAAAAATTAGATATTTCTTTTCATGTAGAAGTTAGAAGCCAAAGAAGTTATATATTAACTTCTGACATATTCTCATCTGACCTTATAACTCTTATGTTTTAATTAAAGTCACATAAAGAATAAAAGACAAAAAATCAAATTATCAAGGCAAGGATCAATATTGGAAATCCATGTCTATATATCTCTTCGAAATTTTTCTGAAGAGGTGAAAAATTGATGTAGGAAAGTCTGTCTTTCCATTATCACAAAACTGGTAATTGGTGTAAATGTTGTCCTTTTAAAAAGAACTAAGAACAATTAGCTTTTGGTGATTTTAATATTCTTGTTTCTTCTATCATTTCTCATAGAATGCTGTCCCCAGCTGCCTACTAGGATTAAATCAGAGAGTTTTCTCTCAAATTAGAAAGTACATGTTATTCATTTCCAATAGATATGTACGATCAAATGGTTAAATTGAAAAATGTATTGCTTATTTCTTGCTAACTCCCCTTATCCACTGGCCATGATTATAATTTAGGCATAGAAGCACATAATAAAAAGGAAAATAACTTTAATAACCATACAGCTTATTGCTTGGGATTAAAGTTTGACATGTGATCTCCTTGTATCTGATATCATTTGCTTGGAAATGAGGATGGGAATATATTATAATTGGAATATATAACAAATAACTTTATGGTGTTGAATAACACATCGCTTCTTACCAGAGTGAAATCAATTTAATTTAAAGTCGTGAAAAAATTAATTCAAGGTTTTTTTTACTTCCCTTTTAAGAAGGAATCTGTCTATTACACCACTATACTTATGTCAGGAATAAACTGACATAAATAAGGTTTGCATGGTACTGAGGTGCAACTTAAGCATGGTATTTCATTGTCTGGTCAAATATTTGTGGTTCAGAACAGAGTACAGACTTGGAGATACAACTTTATATAAACAACTGGTTATCTAAAACCCCTACGCCTGCAAATTTAAGCTTGGACTTTCCCACAAACAGATAGCAGGCTTTCCTACCAGTATCTGGATGGAGGCCTGTTTTGGGACTGTAAATCCCATGAGCCTGGTGTCCTGGGAGGCAGATTTCACCAACCACATTCCTGCCTTTCTCACTAACACCAGACACTCTACTCTCAACTGTCAGAGACCAGCAAATAAGGCTCACGTTCAAGCCGGAGGCCTCTCACTGCTGTTCATCAACCTCAGCAAGTTACGCGAATGTTCTCAGCTCAGGCGGCTTGGCTACCTTGACCGTCAGTACTCGTGGATGAGTTTCTAAAGCAGAAAGGAGTTCAGGTCCTGTCACCCCAAAGCATGCAGAATTGGCATGTTGATTATTTTGAGCAGAAAGCACTTGAGACTCAGTAGATCAGGGAAGGACTTTCTGACTTCCTTCTTTCTATCTAACAGTAGGCTTTCCAGTAAAGACACCCTTCCTGGACCAGGAAGATCAGAACGTTCCTACCTCTGCCAGAGTAGATCTGTACCCACAGCTACTAACATAACCCCGATCTTCCATGAGTCCCCTGCATAGTTCTTAGTCTCTGTCTCACAATTTGCTGCCCTCAGCCCAAGCTACTTCGTCTTGCCACATCCCCACAATTTGTCATTCTTTATGTAAAAGGTACATAAGCTTTTGGGCCTCTGGCTTCTTTGGGGTTCATTTTTCTTCTGACGACTCCCATGAACATGTTAAAATATTAGGTACATTTGTATGCTTTTCTCCTGTTAATCTGCTCATGTCAGTGTAATTCCTAGGCCAACCACAGAACCCGAGAGGGTAGAAGGAAGTTTTTCATCCCCTACAAGCTCATCTTTCAACACACGGCACAGAGTGAAAGCTCCTTTGGAAGGTTACTTCACCCCTGCACATTCCTGAGACACAATTATTTCTAATAGGCAGTGACTTCAAGGCTTGGTGGATGGGGAGTTGGTTGAGGGGACAGGGACGTAGGGGAGTCCTCTCTTTGACACCTAAATTATGACCTGATTTTTGATACATAGAGATATTGTACAATATGAATTACTCAAGCTCTAAGTGTCTAGTTCAACAATGTCTAGCTTCAAGGAGCAGTTTGTCCAAGGATACCCAGCAAGTGAGCTGCAAAACACTGAAACAGTCAACACTGTCCATATCCACTGTGACAGAGTGATCAAAGAGATTTATAGTTTATTAGGAGTCAAAGATGAAAATTCGTAGGATTGTGAGACCTTCATGTGCAGCGATAATGAGAAATAATAGAGTCCACTTTTCGTCACACAATCATCAATGATGACCTGTTAGACTCCTGTCACAGTCACCATCCCTTCACGTGCAGCACACTTTGGTAAAACAATCTTACACTATTATAATATATATTATGTGTACATCACTTCACAAGGGCCCATGGGTGCCCACTAACCCCTAGGAAGACACTGGTCTCCTATCCTTCCACTGGGAGCCCATCTTCTCCTTGCCATGGTTATTGGTGGCTCCTCCTGCTGTGTCCATCCCTCTCTGCACCCGCAGACACTCTGCCGCACCCTATTCCATCCAGCCAATGGGCTCCCTGAGTCTGATTTGCCTTGTGGCCTCACAGCCTCACAGCCTCACAGAGGTTTTTGGGTTGTCCCAGAGCAAGTTTCACTTAGTGTTGAAAACTGGGTTGAGATTTAAAATCATCACCCGCTGGACCACTTTCCAATAAGTTCTCGCATCTCCACTTCTCCTACCTCAGTACGCATAGCTTTCAGTCAGTCAATCCAGACAGACTATCAGGCTGGCTTCCCACATAATAGATCAAGCCCTAAAAACTGTGAAAAGCTCAACATTCAGAAAACTGATATATATTCAGTACTCAAGATCTAAACTATACCAAATTGTGTTTACCCACTGGCTAAGATGGACTATTTACACCTGAATAAAATGAATGAGATATAAAGTAGACGGCTGACACAATAAGACTAAAAACTGACTCAGTGAGAAGATCCAAAAGTGTACATGCCTTGACCATCTGCTGTTGTTTACTGTCCAACCTGTTTCCTGCAGACAATAAACTCCAGGGCAATATCAGTCCTCCCTCACCTCAGTATTTTGCTTCTGTAAAAGGGTTTTACCTATAATAAAGCGCTGGGGTGTGTCTTTTCTCTGCCAAAAGGGACAGAGAATCTAACCTAAAGTGTCTTGTTTTTCTTACAGATGTGCCCAGAAAAACTTACTTTTGATACTGAACTTATTTGAGCCGTAGGGCTAGCCATGTTAAAAGGTGCTTCTCTCAGGACAGAGCCAGCCGAGAAGAGGGCCTCACGGGAGCTCTGGGCAAGACAGCAGAGTCTCAGGGAAAGATAGCGGCTAACACTAACTAGTTTCCCTCTTCCTTTGACCTCCCAATAGGCTGTTAAAATTCCAACCAAGTGACTGACGTATTTGCAAAAATTATTCTATTTCTTAGGTTCATGGGAGGCCCTGATAGAGAAAAAACAGAATGTGGCCCACCTTTGAAATGAAGCCTCAGACCAGTAATACAGTATCCCACCAGGAGTGCAAATTCCTGTCTGTACGCCCTTGTCTCAGGAGACCCTGGGCCAGCCCAGGGCAGGGACTGCAGGCCACCAGCACCAGGGCGGGCCTCCTACTTTGTGATCTAATTATTGCATTTCTCTCCCTGAGTCTGAGACATTTGGCTTCTTCCTCTCATTCCTCAATTCCGTCTTTTCCTTACCAGGTTTATCTTGATGGCTTTGCATAGCAGACCTTGAAAGCTGGTACCCCGGAATCCCTGCCCTCCTGCCCTGCTCCCTGGGCAATGGTGTTTTGACCACTTCAAGCACCTTTATCAAGTGGGAAAAAGGAGAAACACAGCTCCTTGATACCTATGTTTCTCTGGGCTTTGCAACCTGTAACCTTTGATGGTAAAGTGGTCATGGGCCATGGGAGAGGCCAAGACAGCACCCTGATGTGACCAAAACAACCCCAGGGATGGTGGATGCCACTACATGGGAATAGGGGCAGTGGCCTAAAAGTGATATTTCCAACAAGCCCGAAAATTCAGACTGTATCTCATATGTGTGCCTGTGAAGGGACTCTGCTTATAGAATATCACCACAGGCTATGGGTAAGTGACCAGTCAAGTAGATGGGTGTGATTTAAGGAAAGAAGGCAGAGGAGTGCATGACTGAATCCTGGACATAGCCAGTTTTAGGAACACGGTTCTTTCATTCAACACCTGTTTCCTGAGTGCCCATCAGGGTTAAGGCAGGATGCAGGGACTTCGGAGGAGGAAGGGCGAAATAGACACTGTTTTATATGAGCCTACGATGAATGGTGGTGAGGCAGGGTTAGAGCTCAGTAACTGCACAAATAACAGAGGGAGGAAGTATTGGAAGGTGCATTCCCAGGAACACAGCACAGCATGTGAAAGAAATAAAAAAGAAACTAGCATTCTTTCTCAAAATATAGGCATATGTGGCCAATTCTACATTCAAGATATTAGTACCTGATTAAGACTATTAATTATTTCATAACATGATTAATTTATATGGTGTTAATAGCTGCCTGTGTTATCTTATTTTGTATAGGTCACTGACATTCTCTAGTTTCTTTTGCCTCCTGTGAATAAGGTTGTTAAAAGTGATGAGCTCTAAGTTACATGATAACAGTGTGGTTCTAAGATTCTAAGGTATTTTGTACAATAATAAGAGAGTCAAAGTGATTATCTCTGGTGTGATTATGATATAATTGGGAAGCAGTTGATGTGATGGTGATCATGGGCTCCTATAGGGCTCTCTCTGAAATGGATTTTAAGTTGGGATCAGCACAGTGAATGTCATACATTATCATCCCGAACCCCACTGTCTATAAATGGCATGCATTTAATTGCACGGAACACTGTCTCATGGGTTACCAAAGTCCTCATAGAGATGAAAAATGTCCATTCAAGTCAGATCTACTAAAATTTATAATGAAAGGAGTGTTGTGAGGCTTTCCTTTTAGAATGAAATATGTAGGAAATTAAGAGCCCATTTTGTTTACTTCAGTAATGTAGGGATTTTATTTTGTTTGTTGGAGATAGTATATACATGTTCATTCAGCATCTGTATGGTTTCATGTTTTGATTTAATCCTGATCATTTTGGAATATCAAGGTGTAACAGGATTCTATCTGAAAACTATAATGCTGGGGAAGAAAGAAATATTCTTTCCGCCTCTGAGAACTGAACTCACTTGAGGCTTTGGGAATATTTAATTTTTAATAATAAAAAGTATAATTATTAATTTTTAATAGTAAAAATAGACTAGAATGCAAGTTGTCCAGAAATGTTAGGATAAAATAAAAGACTCTCAGAAATTATCTCCTGTGACAGATAGCCTGAACCACTTCATAGCCTCCCCAGAATTTCTGTCAGTAGGAATGTCCCCACTTTTGTCAGTAGAGCCAGTTTGACAGAAAAGCCCAAAAGGTCCTGCCTGATTGGTTCATGAAAACAAGAGTTTATTCATAATTGTTAAAAACTGGAATCAATCAAGATGCTCTTCAGTAGTTGAATGGATACATAAACTGTAGTCCATCCAAACAATGGAATATTATTCAGTGTTAAAAAGAAATGAGCTATCAAGTCATGATAAACCATGGAGGAAACTTACTTGCATACTACTAAGTGAAGGGACCCCATCTGAAAAGGCTACTTACTGTATAATTCCAACTATAAGACATTCTGGAAAAGGCAAAACTACGGAGATAGTAAAAAATCAGTGGTTGCTAAGGACTGGATGGAGGGATGAACAGGTGGAGCACAGAGAATTTTGAGGGCAGTGAAACTACTCTGTATGATACTGTAATGGTGGATACATGTCATTATAAATGTATTCAAATCCATAGAATGTACAACACCAAGAGTGAACTCTAAGGTAAACTACAGACTTTGGGTGATGATGGTCAGTGTAGGTTCAAGGATTATAACAAATGTCACACTCTGTTGGGGAATGTTGATAATAGAGGACACTGTGCATACCTAGGGGTGGAGGTATAGGAAAATCTCTGTACCTTCCCCTCATTTTTGCTATGAACTTAAAACTATTCTAAAATATAAAGTCCTAAATAACTAAAAAAAAAAAAGAAAAAGGTAGTGTTAATGTGTTATGGGGACAAAAGCCTTGTGGCCCCAGGTCACAGTTCTCCCATGTCTGCTATGGGTAAGAGTCCTTTATAGTCCTGGCAGTTGCTAAGGAAAAAGGGGAAATAGTGTGTTCCCCCAAGCTTTCAGCATATAGTATATTTCCTAGCTCTTTGTTGGATTGAGTATTTCCAGCTATGGATTTTGAGGCATCAGTGATGAAGTAACATTATAGGGCAGAGTCAAATCTTTCCAGGACCTCAGTCTTGTCAATAAAATCACCTTGACAAAGACTGCTGTCTTCCCAAAGCCAAAGATGCACTCAAAGCAGGTAGTCCCCCTTCTATAGCAGTGAATGTGGTCCAGACAAGTCCATATTCCATCCTTCATGGAAAGTCCTCTGCAACCTGTGCAAAGGAACCCAATTTAGGGAGAAAAATCATTTTGCTAAAAAAACCCAAAAAACCTCTGTCTAATTTTCTCAAGTAAAGGTCATCCCATTTCAGGGGGGAGGGGCTTTTATATGATTACATGATTATTAACTATGAGTTTTTGGCTAGAATTTAAATAACAAAAAATGTAAATGAATGACTGCTTAATAAATGACCAACCAGTTTGGGTTCATGCCTATGTGCTTGTCTCCGATGGTCCGCGATTGGAAAAACCACCTTTTCATTCCTTCCCCTGCCCTTTCTTCACCCACGGGACATTGAAGAATGGAAGTTAGCATAATTCAGTGTCCAAGAAGGACCAGCAGGTAGATAATATAGCTCCGTGCTCAGACTTGGCCTCCAGTGTCTTCTCAGTTCATCTCTCCCCAAAGCCACTCTTCTTCTACTGGCTCCACCATCTTTGATTTGGGCTTCAGTCTGGTTGTTGCTTCCACCGGCCTTCTCCCCCATTCGGCAGTTCCGTGGATGAGCTGAGTCGTGGTTTAACTGGTCCCTGAGACTTCCCCTCTGTGCTCCTGCTCTCGGCCACCTGTCCCGGTGTAGGTGTGGGTGTCAAGAAGGTGTTCGGAGACAACCATAGTGTCTAAGAGATGGCATACAAGCCCACATATAAAATCACGTGATTTTACTAATTTAAATTTTGTATTGTTAGAATGTAATTCCAATTTTATCTTAAAAATGTGTGTATGGAGTGGCGGGCAGATTTGTAATATGAAACTCTTAAAAACACATTTTATTTACTCACAAAAGGACATGGACTGGCCATTTTAATTATAACTGTCCAGTTTCCTCATCACACTATTTTTAATCACCAGCTCATTCTGAAATCACACTGTTTGCCTTGGAATCCATGAATGGGTATCAGTCAGAAGGAAGCTGCTCGCGCCCTGAACTGGACTGAAAGGCGTTGACTGAAATTGAACGGAACCAGAAATCAAACACAGCAGTAAAGGCAGGGTTTTGTTTTTGAACTGTTCCTATGAAACCAGATGTCAAACACACTAGCAAAGGCAGGGTATTACTTTTTTTTTTTTTTTTTGCTAGAAATAAATTTGTTTTTTTGAAACCGTTGCTGAAAGCTGAAAAGGAGGGTCATAAGTCTTCCAGCAAAGTTCATTTTAAAAACAGTTCTGGGTGGGGAAAAGACTATCTGAGATAGTTTTACTCTTTGGTTAGATTACTAGTCTTCTAATTCCCTATTAAACCCTTTCCTTGAGCTTTCCTCATTCCCTATTATCTTACTATTTGTTCAAAAAGCACACCTAGGTTTAGAAAGTGACTTACACATGCACGCACACACATTTCAGTGATGTTCCTTGTCTCCCTCGTTTTAAAAGTGAAACACCTGAGGCTCTCAGGGGAGATTTCCCAAACAGTCAGCAGGTGAAGAGTGAGAGGGGAATCGGATGCTTGGTGTAGTTCCTTCTCTACTTTTTTAAGGGCCCTTTTCTGAGTCTTCCTTAAACTAAAAATGAAAACTCTTGTATTTCTTCATTCCTGCTTTTTTGAAACATTAGGATGTTTTGGTTATGCAGAAAATATTTAGCACTCTCTTGTGGCTCCAGACAATTGAATCAAACCATCAAGGCTCACCTCCCCGTCAAACACATATATTTATAAATATATATATACATATGTGATGTATACACATATATATAATATATGTATATTTTTATAGAAACAATTATATCTGTGTATATGTGGATACAAACATCTATACATACATGTAATATCACACACACACACACACACACACACACATACACATCTTAGGGTTTTCCAGGCTCCACATTCTGACATCATTTGAGGACATGTGATGTTTTGTTGAGGGGACTGTCCTATACATTGTTGGATGTTTAGCAGCACTCTTGGCCTCTACCCAGTTCTGACAACCAAAAATGTCCCTAGACTTTGCCATATAACCCCCGGGGAGCAAAATTTCCTCTGCTTGATTGAGAACTACTCATATATATACTTTTTTTTTTTTCAGGAAACATACATAAAATGTAAAAGTACTTTGTATAGCTAAAAATAAAGGAATATTTTATTTGATTTCTGCCACTGAATTAGCTGTTGGAAAAAAACTAAGTCACAGCAGATATAAAAATGACTTTGTCATCCTGTTTCTTACACATTGCATTATATCACAGTTACCACAGTCAAACCACCTGGAATTTTGACTATATCTCACAATTTTGAGGTCACTGTCTGATCCATGTTTCAATAAAATGAATACCTTCCAGTATAAAAAGGAAATGCTGTTCTATATTTTCTCTTCAGATTCCTTCCAGCTATTCTTGGACCTGATCCAAGGAAACATGACTGCCTTGTGACTGTGTGTTAGTGCACCGCTCCATTTGTGTCTTGAGATTGCAACAGAAACACCACTTCAATCAAGAGACTTGTGACTAATCTTTAAAATATTATCATGTGGTTCCCATCCCCTGCAGTTAGCATATGCAGAGTGTGCAGAGCTGAAGAAGCCCCCGGATGTTGGGGGGCACTGTCACATGTCCCCGCAAGTGGGCAGCCCCTTCCACGGGGGAGATTCACAAAGACAGCAGCCCACCCTCCTTCCATGGCTCCCCTGGACACCGACAGCCATTATTGGCCTTCCCCATGGCCTAGGTGCTGCCTGCACAGGGCCGCCCCACGAGGTTAGGCTTATTTCATCAAACAGTATTATGAATAATTTCTGTTCCCTGTGTTTCCTCAATCAGGGTCCAGCCCCATCATGAAGAATCTCAGTCGGCGGGCTTTGGGTTTCTACACCATCAAGTTCCCCCAAAGTCAATATTTTGTCCCAATTGTATAACTAAGTACTATTCAAGAGACTGTGACTGTCAAGGCTGCTGAACAAGACTGATATACTAGATTTTTAAAAAATGAACAAAATTACCAAACACATCCTCCTAGGCTATTTATCAATAATGCCATGGAGCTCCAAAGCTCTGAAAAGTAACTCTTACCAAGAGTAGGTGCGGAAAAAAACCACCGTGTTTATTCTGAAAGCAGACAGGTTGTGGATAACAAAATAAAGTTCAAGCAGATAAACAGTCTATGACCCAAGGAGAGGAGGAAGGTCACGTTTCCTGCCACGTGGTGTCACTGGTGCCAATTGCCTGAAGGTACGTCACCCTGAGAGGGTCTGAGGAGCCCATGGAGGCTGGAGGTTTGTGTGCTTACAACCAAGTGAGCTCGAGGTGAAGGCCAGGAGGCAATAGATAGGAACGCTGGGAGCACTGTAATGGATTTGGCTTTTAACCCGAGAGATGGCTATATACTCATCACAAACTCAAGGGCTCTCAGAGTCCTGCCAGACAATGTGAGTCAGTATGAGAAAAATCAAATGTCTGTCAATCTATATTTCAATTTACCAGCTTAGATGGACATTCAGGAAAGTTGTTTTGTAATGACAAAAATGAACATGGCAGCTTGATGGATGACAGTAACTCATGTGGAACTTCAGTGTAGGTGCCCATGGTGTGGCTTCAGACAAGTTGGGCCTTTGTACAGGGCAGCCATCACTCAGCTACAGGGTCTGGTGGCCATGGGAAAAGGTAGGTTCAGTGTCAGGCTGAGTTTATGAGAAATATAGTGGTCTCTCAGGTAAAAGTCAAACCTATTACCATGTTTCCCAAGTTCCCCTCTGCTGTGTCCTCAGAGGAAAACAAATTGGGATTTCTCCATTTTTAGACATTAACTCAAAATTCTTTACCATTCTCCAAAGAAGACATAACTGCAGGTGAATCTGCCCATCAAAGTGAGACCTCTGGGGTCCTCTGCCCCAGGTATTCCACGAGAAACCCCAGGTGAGAGGGGCTGTGCACCACCCCTTCTGCCTACTGGAAAGTTACCATCCCAGAACTCGTGCATTTGATTCCAAGTCTGGGACCTCTTCCTTTTCTATCCTCAGATGGTGAATCAAGGTTCATCTCAACTGTCACTCAGCCTAACTAATCACCTCTTAAAAAGTGACAAAACCTTATTCATTGAGTATCTTTTTTATTCATTTGCCATAAAACCATATAAATTCCATGATTTCTTTAAAACATGCATTGAATTCCACTTTTACAAGACGCTTATCCTGCACAAGGATAATTCATGTCATTGAAGTCCAACTACTCTGTCCATCTTACTTCATTTCTACTCTCTAGGTTTGTGGGCGCACATACACACACACCCCTTGCTTCCTCATTAGAGACTACACTCTGCTTAAAATGAAATAAGGCCTCGCATGTGTGTGCATGTTAGTGTGTGTACACAGTGTTTATAATGCCCACAAGACAGTTCAGAGCACAAAAATCTGCATGCCGGCACTGAGTCGAGGCAATACACGCTGTACGGGCATAGAGAGTATGGCACTAGAATCAAATCGTGTCCTATTAAAAGAGTAAACATGGGCTTTTTTTTTTCCAGGAAAGTAAATATTGTAAAAATATTATATGCCATGAAAAAAATGTAGATTTCACTCTAACTGCAATACTGATGGGAAATATATTGCTTTCTTTAATCTAAGACCAAAATGTTCTCTGTTCGAAGCTGAAGTAAGCTGTGATTCCTGCCACAGGCTGATGAAATGCAATGCTCTCGTCAGCCCAGGTAGCTAACAGGGGCAGCATCCAGGTAAAACTTGCTCTCCAGGTAAAAAATGCTCTCCAGCCTGTGAATGACAGGTCCATCTCACAAGTTTTAGAAAATACGAGATCCGTTTATGTACTGAAATCTGATTGTGATCAGGAAATCACTAAGATTTTTTCTGTCTTCCCTGCGAATGGGCATAAGGTGGGCAAAAGTAGGTTTATAGCTGTTCATATGAAGAGGGATATGCAGTTTATGATTATAATAATACAAGAATAAACTGTGTTTTGCGGACTCACAGCTGTAAACCTACGTTTGCTTACCCCTGTATATCTCACACAATTGTTGTGGGAAGAATATGTCAGTGGTATGTCAACGGTATTAGAAATAGCAAACAAGTCTGTCTTAATTAAATCCTATTTCGAGAACAAAATAGGTGGAGACTTATTAGAGGTGTTAAACATTACAGAAAAAATATTTTTATGAATTAAGAAATAAAGTTACAAGGGAAGAAAGACGTGTGTGAAAGCCAGTGACTGAGATAGGCAATTTGCTTGGGAGTACAAATTATAAATTAGAAGATTTCATTCACGATTATCTGTATGCTCACTTTGAGCCAGGCACAGAGTAACACAAAACCACAGGCATATATTTATTTAGATATAAAAGACAGATCAATTAAAGTACAGTTGTTAATGATTGTATATATTTCATCACCTTAAAGAAGTCATTGATTTCAATGTACCACATTATTTTATATGCCAGTGATCTTTAAGTGGTCAGAGTGGACATGCCTTTTTTGAATTTTCTAGTGAGTCTGAGTGTATTTTTTCTAAATGGTACAGACCCTGTTTCTGTGCCTGCTATTTCTGACAATGTTACTGGTCTCATCAAGTGTTTATTCTAGATGAGTTTCATTTATTTGAAACCACTGCAAATAAAATGACTGAGCCAGCCATGCTTCGTGTCTTGTGGTCTCTCCTCCACCTCTCCTCCTGAGACTGACTCAGAAACCCATTCTAGTTCTGCTCACAGCCTGACCTATTCCCTCATTCAATTGTCTTTCCTGTCACTTCTCTGTTTCACTTCCCCACCTATAAGTAAGGTTTTGTCAAATATCCAGTGTTTGCCAAATCCACAGATCATTATAAATTCAGCTGTCATAGCAGGAAAAAAATGCTACAAGTTGAACAAACAGAAATCAGAGGAGAGAACCTGCCTGAGAGGACCCCAACAGGAAACACCAATGGTTTCATTCTGGTGACTCCCCAAGTGGCTCCCTGAATCCACTGGGGATGGGAGTTTTGAGTCGCTCCTGATTTCCCAGTGGCACATACACATGAAAAGTACTCTTTGCCAAGTAACTCCTGACCTTGCACCTCAAGGCAGGACTAGTTTCGCTGTGGGGAAACAAAGGGGAAGTCCCACCCATTTGCTCTCGCTCTTGGAGCATTGTGCCTATGGCCACATCAGACAAGTGCCTTTCTGCTTCAGTGTGTCACTTGTAACAGTGAAGCACAGTGCACCAGAATCCAGAAACCTGAAACCACTTGGTTCAGGAAAGTCCACTTCTGGGGACTGTTTTCAATACTGTTTCCTGAAGACAAAGATTAATTCTCTAGTGCACCTAAAGATTTAAAGCAATGGCCACAGGCATGATTTTGATAGCTCCCAAATACAACCCAGCATAACACTTGAATGTCCCCCAACATTCCCTCACCCCTCCTGCAAACACAGAAGAAGGAAGGGACAAGAGAAGGAAACAAGAAGAAAAAAGAAAGTAAATTGTGCTATATGAATAGAAGATATAAAAGTGACTGTAAGGAAGGACTGAAGTATAACAGATACTGCATTTTCCTATTCTAACATGTATAAATCATTAGGATTTCTGAATGCCTTTATGTACAATGTTTGGATTGCTACAGATTTCTTCTTAAATTTAGGTCGAGACAGCTCTTCAAACATTTTTTTGTATTTCCTGCCAATCTGTGCAAAAATAATCCATGAGAATACCATGTGTTTATCTTTCAGTAGCTGGAAATTCTAGAGACTCAGATAATGAGAGGCAGAAATACAGAGGAGAAACTTGAAGAACATTTGGCCCACTCATGTTGAAAATGTTTTCTTACTGGGCAGAAAATTGAATTACATGATATAAGTTCTGGGCTGGGCCAGCAGTAAGAATATTGGACTTTAAGTGCTTTGTGACATTACATAGGCTCATGATAAATGTTAAGTGAATAATTATGACATTTGTGTTTAAAATTATAAAAATAGATGAGTTTATATCTGAGATATTTAATATAGTAACCATCAGTTTTATGTGGCTATGTAAATTTTAAAAAATAAACACAAGTCAAGAAAGCCCCCTCCCCTATGCACACACTGCTGGTAAGATTGTGAACTGGTGCAGCCCCTATGGAAAACAGTATGGAGACTCCTCAAAAAATTATGCACAGAGCTGCCATATGACTCAGCAATCCCTCTGTTGGGTACCGACCAGAAAAATTTAAAAGTGCTTATTTGTAAAAATATATGCACCCCTATATTCATTGCGGCATTATTTATAATAGCCAACACATAAACATGACCTAAATGTCATTCGGTGGATAAATGGATAAAGAAGACGTGGCACATGTACACAACAGACTACTACTCAGCCATAGAAAATGTTGAAATATCACCATTGTGAAGACGATTGGATACTGAGAGTATGTTGCTCAGTGAAATAAGGCAAATGGAAAAGAATTGTAACCATATTATTTCACTCATATGTGGGCTATAAAACAAAAAGTAACAAGTGACCAAACAAAACAAAAACTCACAGACACAGATGACAGGATAGTGGTTACCAGAGGGGAAGGGGACTGGGGAAAGGATGAAGAGGGTAAAGGGACTCAAATATATGGTGACAGAAGGAGATTTTCCTAAAACAAGTGGTTTCAAGTTTCTGAACTCTGATGCACTGTGCATCACTGTTGAAAGTGACACACTGAAGCAGGAAGGCACATGTCTGATGTGTGGTGAGCACATAAGTGATGTTGTATTATGAAGTCGCACACTTAAAATTTATATAATGTTATTAACCAGTGGCTCTTGGTTGCCATACTGGACAAAGCAGAAGGACACTTTCATCTTTGCAAAGGTTCCACCGGACAACGCCAGTCTAGGTCCTGACCATCCAGGTCTCCCATCACCCACAAGACACCACAGTTGCTCTCTGACATCGTACGCCCTGTTCTTCCAGATAGTTTTATTTTTTATAATTTGTCTCTCTTTAAAGTCTTGCTGTTTTAGGACAAGAGAAAATATAGCCCTGCAAGATACCAAGATGTAACCGGAGCTTTCCTCCCTTCTGGGCAGAGTAGAACTTCTGTGTTGGTTGCTATCCCAGTGGGCCCTGACTCTCCCCACCAATCATTCCTCCCCCCAAGACTTCTTGTTTGTTATTGGTTTATTGATCTGCTAGTGTTTTAGCCTGCTTGCCTGCTTGCTTTTTATAGGTACTATTTTCTGAAAGCCTGAGGGTAAGTTCCAAATTGCAGAAGTGGTATTGCAGATTCCAGAATCTATGAGACTGGGTAGAATCGGCTGTGACTCCTGCCTTTTATTATGATCTAAATAATCCTTTTAGATAAGCATTCACGATATGCAATATTTTACATGATTGTCACTCCTGTGAAGCCAGGGGTTCCTTCTTACCTTTCGTCAGTCCCAGTAGAGAGTGTATTTTAAGTACCACCTTCTGCTGCCTGCATCATAGTTATTTTTAACTTTCAGAGCAGTGCCACATACATTATTCAAAGCCTTTTCCTGACAATCTGGGACACATTCTGCTCTGGTTATTGCCTTTGAAAGCTGTGAATTGCCAAGCACTAAGCAACTCTCTTTTCTGGTTTGCTGGTGTTTTTATCTATCCCTTCCATTCACTGAGTAAGTGTGAGAAATTATTATTGCAAAGAACTATCAGTGTGACTAGACAGAGAAATTGATGCTGATCATTAATTCATAACGTCTTATTTATTCTTTTAATTGTCTCGATTTATAGCCCGTCTAGTGCTACTGGGCTTGATGGATTTGGTTTCCAACTTTCTGCGTATTAGCGTTGAGTAATGTGTGCAGGAGAGTGTGCGAGCATATGCGAGTGTGTGTGAGTGTGTACTTGAGCTTTCATTCATGATTTTTGTCTGCAGGATAAAATGAACTAAATTGGGTCTTTCTCCACTCATAAAAAAGATGATTAAACAATATAGTCCTGTTTCCTTTCATTTCTAAAATATCTATCATGTTATTAAAACGGCAACACATTAATCTGATGATACAAGTGTAGCATTTGATTTACGCAGGTATGGTCAGGGCACCCTTTCCCTGTGTCACTCAGGTTAGTTCCTACTTCTATCACAATGACGTTTGTGAAACCAGCTCTAAAAGTATAATGTAGCATTCTTCAAAGATTTAGTTTGGGAATGCATCACTTTCAATATAGTAAGAAGTAATTTTTTTTAATGAGAGCTTTAGGAAATAGATTAGTTAAAAAGACTAAAAATAGTGCTAGAGACAGAGTATATGCAGGTTTACCCAATAAATGAAATACTGTATACACACATACTCACACACACTTACACACACTCACACACATGACTATAAATGAACAAGGCTCTTTTCTCATTAGACTGTAAGTTCTGTATTGAGCCATGGGTCTCCAGCGAGTCCTGCTTCCTTGTAGATCTGTTCTGACCTATTTTATGTACAGCACCTCTTTATGGGCCTGCACTGGTAGCAGCTATGGTCAAAAGGTCCCTTAAATCCTCTCTGTGTTGGCTCATTACCTGAGTAATGGCTTTCCCCCATTCTACAGGAGTCATTGTCATAGATTATTTAACCTTCATGAATATCAGTTTGTTCATTTGTAAAATGAGGATAAAGTGAAACTTAGTACACACAGTTGTCATAGGAACCAAACACCATAATGCAGTTTCCCAACACATGGAATTGAAAACGTGGACAATTGTTGTTACTATTATTAATCATAAGATTTCTAATCCTGAAGGGAAAGAAACTTCTTTGACTGGGGAGTAGTTGCACTATTTTTTCTTGATCCAACTAAAGTCTGTGCTGTTCTATTTTGTTGATTTCCATGAGTGGGTTGAAGGCATAGTTATGCATCCAGTTTTCTTAAGTTCAAGTTACAGCTCCAAAGCCTACTGACTGGTGGCTGCAATGACAAACTCCAAAGTCCCAGCAGTTCCACACAGGTGAAATCTATGTCTTGTTCACATTATGTCCAAGCAAGAGGTCCTTACTGACATATTGCTTCACTCCAGGCAGTGATTCAGGGACCTAGGTTTCTTTCACTTTTGTTTCCATAACCTTCAGCTTGGGGCCACCAACTTACCAGCTCAGCTATAGCATCTGAAGAGAGCAGGAAATGCAGGTAGCATCCCTCCTGGGAGTTCTTATGGTCCAGACTTATAAATGGTATCTGTTAATTCTGCCCACCTCCCAGGGGCTGGATCTCAGCTCTACTGCATATCAAACTGTGTAAGGTTCTGGGAAGGTAGCCATGTTCCCAGGGAGAGGAGGAGAAAGGCTTAGTAATCACCTAACACACTGTTCAGAAGAATTTTCAGGGATGATGGTAATGGTCTAGATCAATTCATTTGCCCCTCGCTTCATGTGGTCATCGAGCACTTAAAAAGTGTCCACTACAAGTGAGAAACTGAGGTTTTACTTATTTAATATTACTTAATGTTAAATAAACTTTAATATCCACATGTGCCCATGTTTCCATATTGGGCAGTGCATAAGGCTCTCCCACAATGACTTTGATCCATTGATTCACTGATTTCCGTATCTATAGGGAATAGTAATAGTATGCATTTGAAAACGTCAGCTGACTTAAAGGACAAACACTAAAGTTTCATAACTATACTACATGGAAAGCCGACATTCAAGAGCATTCTCTCTCTTCCTTGAATAGCTTCCATTTTCAAACCTCCCTTGTCTGCTACTCTGTGTGAAGTACAGTGGTCAAGAGCACTAAATTCAGAGTTAGACTTGTGTTTGCCTCCTGGCTGTCCTATGTATGAGCTGGGTTATACTGGGCTAATGATACAACCTTCTATTTGCCTACCTGTAAGGGATATAGTAATTCTTACTACATTGTTTTAAAGATTAAACCAGATATATATATAATTTGTAATTAGATCCAACATGGCAGAGGAGTAAGCAGAAACTATACTAATCTCTTTCCAGGACCAACCTGGAATTACAACTAAACTGCAGAGAAATTATCAGGAATAAACAACTGAACAATAGTGGGAGAGAAGCCTCATAACCATGGACAGACACAAGATACAGCTTCACCACAATGTGACTGGTACAGAGTGCAGAGGAGATGCAAGAAGGCTGGCTGGACTCCCATGGGTGGCAGCTGAAGCGCCAGAGGAATATTTCAGTGGCCAGGGAGTTCTCCCTGAGAAATGTGGAGTCTAAACCCCAAGCTGAGCTCTCTAGCTTACAGCACCAGAGCCAGAAAAGAACCCAGAAAACATCCAGCTGCAAAAAGCAGTAGGATTTCTCTTTGCCAGGAACAGACAACTGGAATCACAAAGAGCCTGTTAAAGGGCCAGTGCACAAAATTTCATTTGGTGCCATACACCCTGAGCTCCAGCAAAGGGGTCAGGGGCAGAGTGGACTAGAGATGCTTGAGGAGAGACTGGGGATGGTGGCTTTGGGGAGAGAACTGAGAGAGCAGTCACCAGAATCCTGGTGCTGAGTCATCCCCCATACTGCAGAAACCATCTTACTCAGACAGACCACTGCCCTCTGAGTGGCATCAGCCTGAGTGGAAGCAATAGCCCTTCCTTCAGGAATTATTCTGCCCCACCCCATGGTGCCTGAGCCTGATTGCTGATTACAGAGCGACTAGATTAATAACTGAAGAAGTCAACAATAAAATGTGGATCTCTGATAGCCTTGAACAGGCTGCCTAAGGCCAGACTGGGATACCATCTGACATAACAGAAGCAGATCCAGAAAGAAAAAAGAGTAGTAAATACTAGATACTACCCAGACAAATTTCAACACAGTCTTCTTCATAATGTACGATAATTTCTCTCCTGCATAGCTTTTTAACATTCATTTCTTGTCCTTCAAGTTTGTGTATATTAAGTTGCTAGATTTTATACCATAGTTTATTTCAAATCTCATATGTTTTACCTCCCTTCATTTACCCCATTATACCTTCTTCTTTCCTCTTCTTATTTGCATTTTAAATTTTGTTTTCACTCTTGCTATGACTTGTTTCCATTCCACACTCTTACTATTTCTCCCCTTTCCAGAATCTCAAAACAATTTTTCTTGTCATGGGTCATCTCACATTCTTTTTTCTGCTCTTCACATACCCTTGTTCTCTCTCCACCTATTTCGTCTTTGCTGATTGGCTGTGGTTAGGGTGGTGGTTGTTGCATTTCTTCAATTTTATCTCTAGATCTTCACTACTTTGATATTTCAAATCTCAAATTTTACCATTCCTCTCTCCTACAGCATTCTGCCTTCTTCCTGCCCTTTCTTTTCCTTTTTTTTTTGTCTCAAATTTTAATTTTTCCCTGTCTTAGCCTGGTTTTTGTTCCTCACTCTTAGTATCCCTTCTCCCTATATCATCTCAAAATTACTTCATTTTCCTCTAGACATCTCTTCAGCTTTTTTTCTTCCTTTATTCCCTCCTATTCCAATTCCACCTATATTATTATTAGCTCATGAGTTGTAGATAGTGCTGTGGTGGACCTTTTTCTTCCAATTTGGTTCCTATTTTTTTACTTATTTACTTATTTTCTTCCTTTTTCTTTCTCTTACTACATTTAAAAAAATTCTGTTTAAAGCTAATACTATACAATACCCTTCTCTTGCTCTATTCAGCTTTCTTCATTCCTTTTTTTTAACTTACAACATAAATTTTACTTCCTTTCTTCACCTTGCCTGGATTCTCTACTCTTATTATTGCTCCTCCTCTTACCCTCTCAAAATCATTTTTCTTTCAGTTAGTCATCTCATATTCATTTCTCCTTTCTTATAATAGCTTAATCTCTTTACATTCTTATTAATATTGTCTCATTTGCTGTAGATAGTGTGATTGTGGGTGGGGACTGTTTCTGAGGGTGTGGGTTTGTTTCCTGGGCTGTGTGCTTTTTTTCCTGGCAGCACCTGCACAACAGCATACAAGATGTTGTGGGCAGAGTGACTCTCAGTCAGCCAGCCAAGAGGGAAGGACTTACCAAAGAATGACCCAGCAACAATCAAAACCAAATTTAGAACCAGAGAGCTAACATAAATGGCATAATAGACATCCCAAGGATATCAAGTTCAGGAGATCAAGGAGACTGCATCACTGAAACCCACAGGTCTCCTACCATAGAAGTTCACACCATGAAGACAGGGAGTCCAAGCAGATCAATCTTAGAAGCAGAAACAAACAAGAGGAGTACCTAAAATGCAGAGGCAAAGAGACAACCCTGAATTGAAAGGAAAGGAGGAATCCCCAGAATGAGTGCTGAATGAAATAGAGGCAAGTAAACTATCAGACACTGAGTTCAAAATAATGGTTATAAGGAAGTTCAATGAGCTCAGTGAGAACTACAAAGAACTACAGGGAAGCTACAAGGAACTTGTAAAATATATTAGCATGAAATAGGGCATAGAAACTCTCAATAAGAGCCAGGAGAAAATAAAAAATACAATTTCTAAATTAAAAGCAGCCTAAATGAAGCAGAGGATTGAATTAGGGAGCTGGAGGACAAGGTAGAAAAATTCCCAGACAGAGCAACAAAATACAAAAAGGCCCAAAAAGTATGGAGAGTGTTTAAGGGAGCTGCAGGACAACATGACATATAATAATATCCATATCATAGGAGTACCAGAAGGAGAAGAATAAGAACAAGATATAGAAAACCTGTTTGAAAAGCAATGACAGAACACTTCCCTAACTTGATGAGAGAAAAGTCATTCAAGACTAGGAAGCACAGAGGGTCCTAATCAAGATGAATCCAAAGAGACACACTCCAAGACACATTATAATAAAAACGGTAAAATTTAAACACAAAGAGAGAATATTAAAGGCAGTAAGGGAGAAACAGCTAGTAACATACAAGGGAGCCCCCCACCCCAAACTATCAGTTAATTACTCAAGAGAAACTCTACAAGCCAGAAGGGAATGGCAAGGAATAATATAAGTAATGAAAAGCAAAGGCCTGCAACCAAGAGTACTCTAGCCATCAAGGCTCTCAATTAAAATGGAGGGAGAAATAAGGAGTTTCCCACACAAAAGAAGGCTAACAGAATTCACCTTTGCCAAACCAGCCTTGCAAGATATGCTAAAGGGGTTGCTTTAAGAAGATAAAGAAAAAGAGTTAGAGAGAGGAACACAAATACAAAGAGAAAAAATGAAGACGTTCCTATCAATAATAATTTTAAATGTAAATAGATTAAATGCTCCAGTTGAAAGACATAGAGTTGCTGAATGGATAAGAAAACAGGACCAGAACATATGGTGCCTACAAGAGACCCACCTCAGAACAAAAGACCTATACAGAATGAAAGTAGGGGGTTGGAAAAAAATATTCCAAGCAAATGGACAGGGAAAAAAAGCAGGGGTACCAGTACTTCTATCAGATAAAATAGACTTCAAAACAAGGCCATAAAAAGAGACACAGAAGGACACTTCATAATACTCAAAGGAGAAATCCATGAAGAAGACATAGACATTGTAAATCTATATGTACCCAACATAGGAGCACCCAAATATATAAGGAAAATCCTCGAGGACTTCAAGAAAGATATAGACAACAACACACTTATCATAGGGGATTTTAACATCCCACTGTTAACAAATGGATAGATCTTCCAAACAAAATATCAACAAGTATATTGTGGAACTGAACGCCGCATTAGATCAAATGGACTTAACTGATATACATAGAATATTTCATCCCAAAGAAGCAAACTACACATTCTTTTCAAATGCACATGGAACAGTTTCAAAGATAGACCACATGATAGGACACAAAACAAGGCTCAACAAATTTAAGAAAATTGAAATCATATCAAGCATTTTCTCAGACCACAACAGCTTAAAACTAGAAGCTAACCTCAAGGAAAAAACTCAGAAACACCCAGACTCATGGAGACTGAACAGTATGCTATTAAACAATGAATGGGTCAATAATGATAACAAAGAAGAAATCAAAAAGTTTCTGGAAACAAATGAAAATGAACATACAACAGCCCAAAACCTATGGGACTAAGCAAAGGCATTCCTGAAATGAAAGTTCACAGTTATACTGGCCTGCTTGAAAAAGATAGAAACATTTCAAATAAACAACCTAACCCTATGTCTACAAGAACTGGAGAAACAACAACCAACAAAGGCCAGAGTGAGCAGAAGGAAGGAGATAATCAAGATCAGAGCAGAATTAAATGACATAGAGACTAAAAGAACAATTTATAGGATCAATAAACGCAGGAGCTGGTTCTTTGAAAAGATAAAAAAAATTGACAAACCTTTAAGCAGACTCATCAAGAAAAAAACAGAGAGGACACAAAGAAATAAAATCAGAAATGAAAGAGGAGAAATTACGACTGATACCAAGGAATACAAAGGATTATAAGAAATTACTATGAACAACTATATGCCAAGAAATTTGAAAGCCTGGGTGAAATGGACAAATTTATAGAAAAATATAATCTTCCAAAACTAAATGAAGAAGAAGCAGAAAGCCTGAACAGACTGGTAACAGCTGGTGAAATTGAAGCAGTAATCAAAAAACTCCAGGCACACAAAAGCCCTGAACTGGACGGTTTCACAGGAGAATTTTACAAAACATTTAAGAAAGAGCTTACCTCTGTCCTTCTTAGACTATTCCACAAAATCCAAGAAGGGGGAAGACTCCCAAACTCTTTTAATGAGGTCAGTGTCATCATAATCCCCAAACCAGATAAAGACACAACAAAGCATGAAAACTGCAGGCCAACATCGCTGATGAACACAGACACTAAAATCCTCAACAAAATATTGGCAAACCGCATCCAGCAATACATTGAAAAGATCATACACCATGATCAAGTGGGATTCATCCCACTTATGCAAGGATGGTACAATATTTGCAAATCAATAAACATAATACATCACATAAACAAAAGGAAAGGCAAAAATCACATGATCATATAAATAGTTGCAGAAAAGGTATTTCATAAGACATGGCAACCATTTATGATAAAAACACTCAACAAAGTGGGAATAAAGGGGATTTGCATTAACATAATAAAGTCTATATATGAGAAACCTACAGCCAACATCATACTCAATGGGTAAAAAGTAAAAGCTTTCCCCCTAAGATCAGGAACGAGATAAGGATGCCCACTTTCTCCACTTTTATTCAACATACTATTGGAAGTTTTAGCAACAGGGATCAGACAAGAAAATTAAATAAAAGGCATCCAAATTGGAGAGGAGGAAGTAAAATTGTCATTATTTGTAGATGACATGATAGTGCACAATAAAAAAACCCTACAGGTTCCACCAAAAAAGTACTTGACCTAATAAGTGAATTTGGCAAAATAGTAGGATACAATGTCAACACTCAGAAGTTGATGGCATTTTTGTAAACCAACAATGAAATATCAGAAACTAAGAAAAATATCCCACGTACTATAGCAACAAGAAAAATAAGGTACCTAGGAATAAACTCAACCAAGGAGGTAAAAGACCTGTACTCAGAAAACTACAGAACACTGAAGAAAGAAATTAAAGAAGATACAAAGAAATGGAAGCATGGATTGGAAAAATCAACATCATTAAAATGGCCATACTCCAAAGAAATTTATAGATTCAATGCAATAACTATTAATATACCAATGACATAATTCACAGATTTAGAACAAATATTTCAAAAATTTTTATGTAACCAGAAATGACCCCAAATAGTCTGAGCCATCTTGAGGAAGAAGAACAAAGTAGGAGGGACCACAATACCTGATATCAAACTATATTACAAGACCACTGTAATCAAAACAGTCTGGTACTGGTATAAGAACAGACACATAGATCAATGGTACAGAATAGAAAACCCAGAAATAAACCCATGTCTCTGTAGTCAATTAATATTTGACAAAGAGGGCAGAAGCATAAAATGGAGTTAAATAGTTTCTTCAAAAGATAGTGCTGTGACATCTGGAATGATACATGGAAAAAAGAGAAACTAGACCACCAGCTTACATCACAAACCAGAATAAACTCAAAACGGACAAAAAAACTTAAGCATTAGCTGCAACACTATAAAAATCTGAGAGGAAAACATAGACAGTAAAATTTCAGATATTCCATGTAGCAATATTTTCACCAAAATCATCCTCCAGGGCAAGGAAAATAAAAGAAAGAACAAACAAATGAGACTATATCAAATTAAATGTTTTTGCACAACTGAAGAAAACATCACAGTGTAGCTACTGTGGAAGACAGTAGTGAATTTCCTAAAAAAACTAAAAATGGAACTGTCTTTTGACACAATGATTCTACTGCTGAGATTATACCCTAAGAATCCTGAAACATCAATTCAAAAGAACCTGTGTACCCCAATGTTCATATAGCATTATTTACAATAGCCAAGTTCTGGAAACAGCCTAAGTGCCCATCAGTAAATGAGTGGATCAAAAAACTGGTACATTTATACAATGGAATACTACACAGCAGAAAGAAAGAAGGTACTCCTACCTTTCAAGACAGCATGGATGGAACTGGAAAGTATTATGCTGAGTGAAATAAGCCAGGTGGTGAAAGACAAATACCATGTGATCTCACCTATAACAGGAACCTAATGAACAGAACAAAGAAATGAGCAAAATAAAACCAGAGGCATAGAAACAAAGAATAAACTGACAGGGACCAAAGGGGAGGGGTGAGGGGGATAAGGGAGGATATATGGGAAAGGGCCTAGTTAACAAGTAGAGATGACCCATGAACATAGACAACAGGGTAGGGATTGACTGTGAGAGTGGGGGGCAAGGGGCGGGGTGGTGTTGGGCAGGGCAGGGGAGAGCAAGGGGAGACATTGGGACAACTATAATAAAACAACAATAAAAAAGCATATAGATAAATTTATAAAAATTTGTAATTATATATATGTAATTTAGCAGAGACCTTAGCTGTTAGCCCTCCCTCCATGTAGAATACCTTAACTGACCCAAATCCCAAGGCCAATCGAATAAATTAATTCTCTACTCCAACCACTTCAACAATTTGCAAATAAAAGCCAATATTGGCCCTTGCGATCTGAATCACTCCATACCGTTCCTTGGACATAGTGGTCATGACCACATTTTTAATATCTGGCAGACCCTATATTTTTAGCAGGACCATGTGTTTCATTTTATTCTTTGAGAATTGTCCCTCAATTTCCAGGCTCCTAACCCACAAGCCACTCACTGAGATGGCACAGAATATTTCTTAGTTGTTTCTTTCCACCACAGGCGACTTTTAATCACAGCCCGGCTGTCCGTGCAGTTCCTCTGCCTGCCTTTCCCATAGCCGATGACGTGATTCCCTGAATGGTTGAGTTCTCAGAAGGTGAAGCAGGCAGTTTCATCATGAAAGGCTGAGTGGGGAAGTGAACAAAGTTAGCAATGACATGTCTGTAGGGATGAGAATGAGTCTAGAACAGGATAATAATGCACCCAAGGTATAATCTAGAGAGCAAAGACCATTTTTCATCCTCAGGCACTGAGCTAAATGGCTTTTGGGAAATATTTAGCCAGTCTCTGAAGAGGCATTTTGGGTGAAAAATCAGCAAACAGGCTTCCTGCAGTGGAATCCCCACTTGACAAATGCACCCTGACTTCACTAAGTGGGCAACATGAGGAGACACCCTTAAATGTCCAGCTCTATGTTTTCATCACAGGCATCTCGTTCCCAAGGAGGCAGAAGTCACACTTATTAATGAGCAGTCCACGATGGTATGTAAGGGGCTTCGTGACCAGGTGAAGGCAAGCAGTTCATTCATTCAAAAGTTTCAGAAGAATTTTTGTGATTCTGATGCAAATAATAACTGGTTTATCATCCATGATCACTACACATAATTATGTATCATAACTGCATTGGCGTAGGTGATACTTATAGGATTACATGTCTTTGAGATTAAGTGTGTTCTACAATACGATTACCCTAATAAGGTGTCCAGGTAGTTGTGCTTTAAAGTTTCACCTTTGAGGTTCTCATTTCACAACCAATGACTATTCCAATTGCAATGTTGGTTACAAGATGTATTATATTCATCTTTCTTTAAAAGTGTTCTCTCTGTCACAATTAGTAAGTAGCTTTTTAAATACATTCTACTTAATGAATTCAGATTGAAATTTGCCACAACAGCAAAACAAACCTACTACACCTGCTTTGGTTCCAAAACACAAGTGCCTCCCCCCCTCCATTTTCTAAAAAAGCATCAAAGAGCTGGGTGGGCACTTGCCTGATGAGAGAGGAATGAGACAATTTTCAGAAGACAAGACAAAATAATAAGCAATTAAAAACGGGATCATAAGCAAGATCTTCCACGGCCACTTCTGGAAGTAAAATTAACATTTCCAAATTGAAGAGAAAAAGCGAAGTCTTTAGTGAAAACTTGAAAGCCCATAAGATAAGCCAGGAATGAGGTGCATGTCTTTGAACTCAGTAAAGTAATAGGTGTCTTTTGCAGGTGATCCCATGTTGTTATGATGCTGAGGCATTTGCAAGTAATATGAGCAATTGATTGCAAATATTCTGGAGACCTATATATGTGATTCCTGCTACAAGACAAGAGAAAAGAGATCATAACAAATGAAATGAAAAGATGTACAACTTCAACTTCCCTGTGGATGAGGCCTTGAAGTCTTATGTCACTTTTTTTGGGGGGGAGGGGGTAGTGCAGGAGGCAGGTGAGTTGGATAGTTTCATGATCAGCCAGTCAGCCTCGACCTTCTCTCTTATTTGGTTCACTTACTCAGACCAGGTGCCTCAACTTACCTCTGTCTGTAGGCTTCAGTTCAGACCCAACTGGGGAGCATTTCCATTCTCCTCTGAAAACCTAAGGATCTGTTCAGACATTTACACCTTCTAATATGGAAACTCATGAAGGCTTTCATATAGTGGTATCTTAGTCCACTGGGGCTGATGTAACAAAGTGCCACAGACTGGGTGGCTTATAATCCATAGCTATTTATTTCTCTCTTAATTTCTAGAGGTTAGAAATCCAAGAACAGCGTCTGGTGAGAGCTGCTTCCTGGTTCATACGTGGCTACCAGCTTGTTGTGACCTCACATGCTGGAAGGGGCAAGGGAGCTCTCTGAGGTCTCTTTTACGAGGGTGCTTATCCTATTCATGGGAGCACCACCCTCATAATCTGATCACCTTGCAGAAGCTCCATCTCCTAATACCACCGCATGGGGGGGATTCAGATTTGCCATAGGTTGCTAGAGACACATTCAGTTCATAACACTGAGCATGGTCAGTCACTTAGAAAACACCAATCCCCCTAAGATATTGGCAGCCTTGAATGTCAGTTCCTTTACCTGGGAAGTTTCTTTATTCTAAAATAAAACATTATTTTGAACCATATGCTCATAGTCACCTAGAGATATTGTCGAAAAGGTGAAGTAAGACCCTGTGTTGAAACCCTTGTGTGCTGTGGCTGACATACTTCCGGCTGCCACAGGTATCGGGTTTGCCTGGACCAGGAGAAGGCACTGCTCAGCTGTGCGTGTAAGGCTTATTAAATGTCTAAAGATTTAAGAATAAATAAAACCCAACCTCTTCCTCTGAGGGGTTCACTTTCTAGAAAAAAAGCTAACCGTTTCACAAAAGTTAAAATAGCCAAGACCATTGAAAGCTGCTGAACCAGAATGTGAACCCAGACCAGGGTGTCCCCAAAGCCCATGTTCTTTCTTCCCAAATTACTGGGATGTTGACCCAGGGGTCTCACTGACAACCCTCACATGTTCCAGAGAACCTAAAGCAAAAAGTCTTTGATTTCAGTTTTCTTAAAGCAGTTTGAAAAAAGGGAGTCATAATATGGACCCAGAACCTTTGCTCTTACAAAGTAGGTTCAGAAAGAGACAGTCTCATCATATTTCATATAGTCAGTTCAAAGAACAAGCCATGTAAAAATATATGAAAAGTAGATTTGTCTCACCTAAAATTTGGAATTCACAGAGAGGAAGTACCAAAGACTGTAATGGAGTTTTTCTTATGCACTATGCGTCACTCACAATAAAGGGAAGGAGATTGGGGGACCTTAATGTCAGCCCTTAGACTCTATTAGAAAAGGAGAATACTGTGAGAGTAGAGCCCCTCAGAGTTGCTCAGCTTCTCCATTCATCACTGTCTACTTATATAGGTCAGAGCATAGAGGGAGATAAATATAGAAAGGGTTATCTTGGAGGATATTTGTAAGGGTTTAGCAGCCAGTTTAAGAACTTCATAGTTTTCCATCATGAGCTTTCCAATCTTTCTACAAGATAATTAAAGTCCATCTTATGAAATTGTGAAGAAAGACACTTTTTATTTGGGATTGTCATGTCCATTCTTCCTCTGTTCTCCACACCCCAGCCACTCTTCAGTTTTTGTACTGAGCCATCTTTCGCCTTCAAAGAACCAGGCTCTGGGAAAGGAACCCGGCTCCAGTCCACGAGGGACACAGCCAAGCCTGCACTCCATGCTTGCCTTGCTCACACTTGGTTCGCCCTTCCTGGATCACCTTCCTCCTAAAACCAGTCCCCTCTGAGACTGTTTTTACCTATGGATTTTTAAAACATTGGTTTGTATACAAGTGACCTTTCTTTCACTCACTTCGTGTCTATTCCAAAAGAATTCAAGGACATCTAAATGCATTTATTTGTGTCCCATATCATGGGACACAATTAAGTTCCCTAATCTGCTTTTCAATAATGATCTTAACAAAAATAACCAAGAGGGCAAGAATGGCTATTTTTCTTCAATGCCCATTCTGTGTGCATGTGTATGATTTTTAAGCCTTACTGCAACTTGGTAAGGCAAGTAGAACTATTCCCACTTTATAGATAAGGAAAGAATAACAACATGAAATCTACACTCTTAATAAAATTTTTAAGTGCACAGTACAGTATGTTAACTATAGGTTCTGTGCTGTACAACAGATCTCTAGAACTTACTCATATTGAACAGATGACACTTTATACCCATTGAATAACATCTCCCCATTTTCACCACTCCCCAACTCCCCAGCCACGGGCAACCACCATTCTACTCTCTGGTTTTATGCATTGGGCAATTTTAGGCTCCTCGTAAAGGTGGAATTACGCTGGTTTTTTTTTTCTTTTTTAAACAACATAACATAGTGTTCTACTCAAAACAGTTTAGGGAAACACTAAATTGACCTTATATTCCAAATTTAATATTTTGAATAAATGTTTGATAGTGAACATCACAAAAACATCAAAAGTTTAATGACTTTTAAGATCATTTTTGTTCCATTTTTGTTCATAAGAGTTCTTTAAAAGCAAATGGTCTAAAATAATTGAAAAATACACTATAGGTAATATTGGCTATATAGGAGATAACCTTGATGCTGAGAGTAAATTCAAGGGGATATTTAGAGTGAATAAATCAAATAATGAAACTGGAAAAAAATGTTAAATTTCATTTCTAAGACCATGTGCTTTCTTCTTTGCCTCTGATTCTGATAAAAGTAAAAGCAGAAACTCCACTTAATTCTTCTTTATATCCCTAGGGATGACATACTGTTTTTGTCTGAAATTATTTTTAATATAAGGACTATCAAGCCAAGGCAATCTGGTGGTAGGTAGATATTGGGGCATAAGAATGTTTCCTTGAGTCTCAAGTCATAGAAAATAGTGATCATTTCTTCCAGCTTAGCTATAATTATTTAATTCAAATTAGTATTTTTCTTATCCTGAAAATGAACCCATCCTTTCTAATGAGCAAGACTTTGTTCAAGGTATTGTGGCAACTCCCAAGTGATTCCTAGGGTCTGATGTGAGTGAAGGTCCCAATCCTCCATGCCAGCAGGAGCTGGACAGACCACATGGCTAACGTGCAGGGTGACGTACGGAGCTGGTGTGGCTCCATCCCAGGGATGGTTGTGAAAAACAAAACACTAGCTGAATGCAAAGCTCAACCCCTTTACACCCCAGCCAAGCAGTTCCATGTGTGTATAGAGGCCAGATATTGAGAAACCAGAAATCCATAGTTTTATGTGAAGCCTCATGATTTTTTTAAATGTTGGTAGCCAGCCTAGATTTGAAACTCTGGGCCAACAATGTGAAAAACACTGTTTGAGCCAAAAAATATGAGGCCAAAAAATACTGCTGAGCCTGGCCTTCAGGTCACCAGCTTGTGACTTGGATATGGAGACTCTGGAGGGGCTCCTCACGGATACCTTATGTCTATAACACGTTGTTCTCTGGGATCACTCTGCTGGCAGGAGGCCAGCACCCTGGGAGCTACATCTGCATTTATGATTGGTAACCTCTCTGAGTGATTGGAACGGAGCACATGGCCTGGGCCTGAGCTGATGGCTTCCACAGAGACACAGCCATTTCCCTTCAGAGCATCTAATTCACAACTTGCATCCCTGGGCATTATTTCTTTCAGAATTCATTGGTAAGAAACAAGGCCATGACTACACTTTTGCAGATCTTTTTACATTCTCCAACAATAAAATGAAATAGACCAACATTTTTAAATGCTGTAATTGTTAAAACACATAGCTTACTCATACCTAGCTACCTCTACAATGACCAAATGAAAACTCTCCACATTTTGTCAGAATGTCGAAGATGAACATAGGAAGAGTTAAATGAAAATGCCTTCTCAATCACAGCAACACTTTCATACACAAGTAATTAAGTCAATAACATTACTTTTGCTTTAATAATAACAAAGTTGTAAGGTAACTCCATTTTTAATTTTTTGAGGAAATTCCATATTGTTTTCCACAGTGGTTGCACCAGTCTGCATACCCATCAAAGTGCACAAGGGCTCCCTTTTCTCCACATCCTCGGCAGCACTTGTTTGTTGATTTTTTGATGATAGCCATTCTGACAGGTGTGAGGTGATACTTTATTGTGGTTTCAATTTGTATTTCTCTGATGATTAGTGACATTGAGCATCTTTTCATATGTTTGTTGGTCATCTGTCTGTCCTCTTTGGAGAACATCTATTCAGGTCCTTTGCCCATTTTTTTAATTGGATTGTTTGCTTTTTTGGGTGTTGAGTTGTATAAGTTCTTTATAAATTTTGGGTATTAACCCCTTACCAGATGTATTGTTGGTGAATATGTTCTCCCGTTCAGCAGGTTGTCTTTTCATTTTGTTCATGATTTCCTTTGCTGTGCAGAAAATTTTTAGTTTGCTGTAATCCCATCAGTTTATTTTTTCTTTTGCTTTCTTCACCCAAGGAGACATATCAGAAAAAAATATTGCTATGAGACCTGTCCGAGATCTTACTGCTTATGTTTTTTCTAGAATTTGTATGGTTTCAGGTATTATATTTAAGTCCTTTATCCATTTTCAGTTTATTTTTGACCAAGCAATTCCACTTCTGAGAATATATCCAAAGTAACACAAAACACTGATTTGAAAGAATATATGCCACCTCTTTGTTCACTGCAGTATTAGTTACAACAGCCAAGATTTGGAAGTAGCCCAAGTGCCTAGCTGTAGATGAGTGGATAAAAAGTTGTGGTACATTTACACAATGGAATACTACTCAATCATAAAAAAGGAAAAAAAGGGGAAAAAAGAAATCTGACTTTTTTTCAACAGTATGGATGGACCTGGATATTATTACCCTAAATCAAATAAGCCAGTCAGAGAAAGACAAATACCACATGGTTTCACTTATGTGTGGAATCTAATGAACAAAATAAACAAATAAAATAGAAACAGACTCATAGATGCAGAAAACAGTCTCACAACTATTAGAGGGAAGGGGAGGGAGGTTTGGGTGCTGGGTGAAAAAAATGAAGGAATTAAACAAACAAATTTAAAAATCCCTCATGGACACAGACAACAGTATGGTGATCAACAGAAGAAAAGCAGGCTGGGAGAGTTAGAAGAGGGTTAAGGGATGATAAACAGTGATGGGAGAAGACTTGACTTGGAGTGGTGAATACACAATACTACATACGCAACCAAACTCAGGTCCTGCTGCCCACCACTTCAAAAGCTAATACTTGAGAGGCAGGTGCTGATATAAAGAAAAATAGTTTTACTCAGATGCCAGCCATCTGGAAGACAGGGGATTTGTGTCACAAAGCCCATCTCCTGGAAGATGGGAGACTCTTGTCTCAAAGCCCATCTCTACATCTCAGTGAAGGCAGAGGTTTTCCTAAGGAGGGAGAGGGGAAGAGAACAAGGAGATGAAGGGAGTGAGTTGAAAAGTTCTCTATGTGCGGGCAAGCCCAGTCCATTTGGATAAGGCCAGCGACGGCCCGGTGTGCGTCACCCCGGTTTAGTCATCCTGGCTCCTAGTCATCCTGGCTCCAAGGTTGGAAGTCAGCAGATCTCCTGGAGCTGGGGTGCCCGAAGGTCAGAGTCTGTATTTTCTGAAGTTAGTTCCTACATTCTTAAACAAACATGCTGTTTATCTACAAGCTACATATTAGTCAGAGTTAGCACTTACAGAAATAACGTCAAAAGAATGATGGGTGGATTAGAATTCCCCACTGTTACAATGCCCTATGGTTACAATTTCCCACTGTTTTATATACAGACGATGTATGATAGAATTGTACAACCTATATAATTTATAATTTTATAACCTATATCATTTTATTGACAAATGTCACCCCAGTGAATCTAGTAAAAATTAAAATAATAATAGGGTTTTTAAATTTTTGTCATAGAGTTCAAAATCTCAAATACAGTGACAAGTTCCCAACTTTTGTTAACATCTTAATTGATCAGAAGACGTTATGCACCACTTAAAATTTAGAGAGAAAATAAAAAATATAAAATCAGATACAACACAAGAATTTTGCTATCTTTTAACAGGAGACTCCAATTACAAAACAGGAATGACTTAATAGAAAATATTATTTGAGTATCTACCATATATTTGCTGTGACAAACACTGCATCTGTAAGAAAGAATTAAGAACCTGTGCATTAATTAGAACTACTTATAACATAGAAGTGGAGATTTCTTTTTCAAAACTGCTAAAAAAAGAACATAGACTGTAGTCCCAATATTATAAAGGTTCCAAGGCCAGAGACAAATTATATTGAGTTCAAAGGCTCATGGGAATATTAGACTCTGAGGCTATCTGCTGTAACAACTGACTGTGGAAGACATATTCAAAGATAAAAATGTACCAAGTCTATGTCCTTGGGAATCATGGGTCCACCATTAGAACCAGGGAGTCAGTAGCATCAGGAATAGATCTTAGAGGAAAAGTTTGGTTGGATCTCCATGAATCTTAGGACATCTGCACACTGGAGTAGATGCCAAAGGACTCCTAGAAACTGCAGCCTGAACTAAAGAGGAGCCAAAGCTGAAAATTTGGATGAGAGATTTATCTATGGATGGGATATAACTGAAGTCTTCTACCTGTAAGCTATCCCAAGGTGAAGAGAGAAACTTGAATGAAAGAGGGCAAAAGTCAACTGAAGCAGAATTTTACAAAGCCTTATATTAAGGGTATAGAGAAATAAAGCCTTAGGAAGCAATAAAAATGAAGGAAAAACAGACAAAAATGTATTTTGATAGAAGCTCTAGGAAGGAAGGCTATCCAGAAGGGTGTAAAAATAAAGTTTTATCTCATGATGTCAAATACTGCATAAGTTCAAAGGCAAGGGGGCTGACCTGCTTTGGGGGAGAGAAGGTAAGATTCAGTAAGTGGTTTTAGCAGCACCACAGGGAAAAACATCAGATATCAAGGGACAAACTGTGGCTAGGAAGAATGTCACATTAAGAAAAGGATAGTCAGTCCTGTTGGGGAATTTGACATTGAAGAAATTTTGTTCTGTTGAATGGCTAATAAGGTCAAGAGAAGGTTTAGTTTTCTCTTAAGTGGAAGAGAAAAGATACAATGAAGAAACAAATAAAGCAATAAAAGGAAATAACTGATGGGTAGATTCTGAGGATTATGTAAGGTTGGTGGATGAAATGCAGGTGAAAAAGGGAAAGATTATTTCCTCTAAGAGAGGAGTCAAGGAAATGAGGGTGAGAATACAGAAAAATGGAAATCTGAAACAGATGAGCAAAGTCAGTAACACTCAGGATAAGCTTGACTTTGTGTATAGGAGGAATTGAGTTAATATCTTAGAGAGGTTGGGGTGATGAGACAAAGGAGAACAGGGCACAGGGGGCAGGCGGCCCTAAGGAAATGAAATGAAAAGTTTGACAAGTGCTGCTATCAAACGTGTGATAGGGTTTTAGCAAAGACATCTTTTTTTTTCCCCAGTACATCATTACATATGTTGTTATATTCTCAGGTTTATCTTTTTTTTTTCTCCTAATGCATAAATTCTTTAAGAGTAGGATACAAGAGTGCTTTACCCAGTGTATCTAGCATCTGTCTAATTTTATTAAAAATATTAATTCATTTTATGTGTTAAAACCATATATAATAATACTAGATGCTTTCCTGCTATGACTGGGATAAAGGCACCTACAGAGGGACATCTTGGTTGCTTTCAAGTTTGGTAATTATAAATAAAGCTGCCATAAACACCCACATGAAGGTTTTTGTGTGAATATGTTTTTAACTCCTTTGGGTAAGCACCAAGGCACTCAAACGCTAGACCCTATGGTAAAACTATGTTTACTTTAGTCTTAAGCCACCAAACTGCCTGTGTTTCAGAGTGGCTGCACCATCACGCATCCCCACCAGCCATGAGTGAGTGCTTCTGCCCCTGCACATCCTCGTGGGCTCTGTGTCATCAGGGTCCTGGGCTTTGCCCCTTCTAACAAGAATGTCATGATATCTCACTGTGGTTT
This sequence comes from Mormoops blainvillei, assembly GCA_004026545.1. Taxonomy (NCBI): domain Eukaryota; kingdom Metazoa; phylum Chordata; class Mammalia; order Chiroptera; family Mormoopidae; genus Mormoops; species Mormoops blainvillei. The sequence continues at coordinate 224,900 of PVJD01000868.1, read as the reverse complement.
TAAGGTCTATTAATTTTTTTAAGCATATATAATGTGATGCACATCTCTTTCAAATACTTCTTAATCTCAAATAAAGAAAACAGAAGTTTTTGTTGTTGTTATTCCTTAACAGAGAAACGAGTGTTCAAAAAGGAAAAACAAAAGATTTTCTGGTTCATTATCTTCTAACATTGTCAAGGTGTCAGGTTTCATTGTTGTTGTTATTTGTTTTGTTTTTGTAATAAACACAAAGCTATATGAAGTTTACCTATTTTTTCTCAGGTACCTAACCTACTCCATGAGAACCATAAACCACTTGAAAGCACAGTGAATGTTATTTACTGTTATGGTCACTCCAAAACAATTAGAACTAAAATATCTATATAACATGTTTCATAAATGTAGACTTTAATTTAAAAATACTTGGTCACCGCTCATTTAGAAAGGGCAGCTTGCCTTAAATCAGCGTGGCTGAGCTCATATTTTCTTTTTTTGGTTGAGTAGGAGCAAATGTTGTGTTCGACTGGGTCAACTCCTTCTCCAATTGAATAATGGACGGCAAGTTTTTATTGCACATACTATGCCTGTGTAATACCTTTCCATAAAATACAACCACAAAAAGTCCTTGTGGGTAATGTTGTCTGAAGGAGAGAGAGAAAAGAAAGAGAAAGGTAGATTTAAGTGTCTGATTTATTGACCTCTATTTTTAGAGAAAAAATTAGTCTGACTTTCCAGTTTTGAATCAATAAATTTGTTGCACAACATTGGGCAGAGTCACTCGGATCTGCAATTTGCTCATCCACACTCCAATTTCAGACTTTCTCCCAATATAAATATGACTCTGTATTATTTCTATTGTGATACATAATGTCTATATAGATCTATTGGCACAATAATATTGTATAAAAATGACCCCAGAAGTCATTTAGACTTACAGATGTCAGCATTGGCTGGGATGGCTCTGTTTTATAGTAGTAATGTCTATATGTATCTGTTAGCTATTGGTACCATATACTATGTAACAAATGACTTCAAAGCTCAATGGGTTAAAATTACAATCAGCTAGTCTCACAGATCTGAACGTTGCTGGGGTGGCTCTCCTTCAGTCTATGGGTGTGTAATTTGGGGCCTCATTACAATTATCTCATAGCGTTTGGACCCAGAAAGTGGTCTGAGTATGTTATTCTTAATGGTGATGATAGATGTTCAAGAGAGCAAGGCCCACCCTATAACCACATTTCAAGCTCTGCTGTGTCCTGTCCAGGAAGCGACTGTTTTACAATGCAAATCACATAGTCAAGGTCAATGTAGAGAGGACAGATGAGCACTCCAGCTTTTGCTGTGAGAACTGCAGAATTCCACATAATAAGACAGAGGTACAAAGTAAAGCACTGAATCAACAATTCAGTACAATAAGGACAACTTCTGATTTTGGAATTCTTACACAATTATTGACACTCTTTTGAATCTTTTGTCCCTTTCTTTTTTATGCTCAACTTACATTCTTAACTGGAATGTAAGTGAGAAACTGATGGAGAGAAAATTTTCAGAGGAAGAAATTGCGATATTTTCTTTTTAGAAACAGATGATACTGAAAATAATAAACCATCTTTATTTTTATTTAATCTATTCAAATTACAGTCTGTCTTGCTACTATGTTAAATTTCTAGTTTGAAGCTAATTTTATCTACTTTTTATAATCTGTGATAATTTACCAATTTCTTCTCATATTTTAATTGATATTTTATTTACTAGGACAATGAAATCAATAATGTCTAACTCATTTCAGATTATAGTATTAAATAAGGCATAAAGTTAGAATTTGGGAAAATGTATTTCTAAAAATATTTGTTAAACAAATCATCTGAAATAACAGAAATGGAATGGGTTTATGGAAATGAAGAAAATGGAATAGAATAATGAATATAATAGATTTAAGTGGATGTAAGTGAAACAATAGATTAGTTAAATTGATTTAAGTGCGGTACTTCATATTGGCAAATTGAGAAGCAATCATTTTTTTTGCATACTGTGAATTACCCACATTTCTCCTCTTTCTCATGTTCAAGGAAAGTGCTGACATATTATTTCTGATGAGGAAAACAACCATGAAACAAAATAACACTCCACCTCAGGTAATATATGTGGTCAAAACTGAAACACTGAAAACATTACAAATCTGTAAATTAATTCTTTGTTTTTTTCATAACCTATATTCTTGGCTGATTGATTGTAAATTAGTCCCCAAAACAATTCTTTGCATACACAATTTAGATTTAAAGAACAGTCCATGCCAAAGCAGAGAAATATAAGAATCACTGCTAATTTGGTCAGACTTGGATGGTACACATTGATCTCTGAGAGTTTACTTAAGAAATGTGTAAATGTTGCCAGAGTGATTGAGACAAACTTCATCAGGGTCATCCGCAGGAAGATGGTTAAATACACTAGGTTTTCCCTGGTTGGGTGGAGCTTCTGTTAGTTGGAGCTTCATTCTGTGCACCAAAAGGGTTCAGTGTCGATTTCTGGTCAGGGCACACACCCAGGCTGCGTGTTCTGCCCACGGTCAGGGCGTGTACTGGAGGCAACCAATCAATGTTTCTCTCTCACATTCATGTTTCTTTCTCCCTCTCTCTCTTCCTGTTCCTCTAAAATCAATTTTAAAAAGCATGCTCTCCAGTGAGAATTAAAAATATGATAATAAAAAAACTAGGCTTTTTCCAAACCCTGAATATGATACCCAAATTAATATGTATGCATTTCACTTTTATATACATGTTCACAAGCATGCAAAATGATAGTAAATAACATGTGGGGGAAAATTCACAGAATATTACTATTGATAACGTACTTGTGTGCATCAAAAAGGAGACAAATACAGCAGTTATTTAACACAGAAAAATAATGTAAATAATTGTTGACCAGGCATCAGGTTATTCGCTAAGCGGCTGGAAAGGAAAGGACAACAATTAGAACGGCAGCCTCCACTGTTCTGGCTGCAGGGAGAAAAAGAAAATTGTTTATATCTCAGAGGCTTGGTGGATAGGCCCTGAGGAGTTGAAACTCAGACTTACAGCTCATAGGGTCCACTGCTTAAATTCGGCTGCAGTGCCTGGGCTTCAAGGAAGGGTGCCGGCAGGTCCAAGCCCCTGGACGTGAAGAGAGGTCCAGGGTGGCTGATGCTGGTGTTTCTGAGAAAGACTGAGGAGGCTAATCCTGAAAAGAACTGCCACTGGCCAGGCAAAGACACAGTGCTGTGGCATTGTCCGAGTAGAGCAACAGCCACCACCAGGAAGCAGAGAAAGAAGGGAACCCTCATCTTGTTCAAGCTATGTCTCCTCTCATGCCCCCTCCAGCTGGAGTCTTCCAGGGCCAGCTAGCCAAGCAGAAGTGGGGTTTACAGAGGCCCAGCCCAGCATCACCGAGCACAGGACCGAGGCCACCTTGGAGCTGAGGGACAACTAGCTCAGTATTAGACACAGGGGTAGACAGTAAGCTCCCACTTCCATGCCCACAGTCGTGGTTCTGGACACTCAGCCTTTCCCCTTTCGTAAATGTGTCTTGAGTCCTCCCCTACGCCCTGTCTTGCCCATCCCACCCCTGGACCTTCTAGGTGCCATCAGTTCAGCTTCTTCAGTGAGACAAAGAACTCTCTGAAGCTGCCTCCCTGATTCCACGGGCTCTCTCCCTGAATGAAAGACCCTTTCTATGCTGCAAAGCGAACCACCCACACTTTGCATCAATTATCAGCGCCACAGAATGGAAGCCACCTGAGCTGGGTTTATCCCCCACTGGGCTGTAACCTACCTGAGGACAGGGGCCACGCCTTCTATTTCTGTGGCTCAGTCCCCAGCACAAAGCTAACATGCAAATATCAGTGTGTAGCTCTGTGGGACAAAGCTAAGTGAGCACCATGCATACCCATTTGTAGTCAGGGCAGTTTGCTCCCCGCCATGAATAAGATAATTATGCTGCTATGGGCTGAATGTTTGTGTTCCCAAAAATTTGTATGTTGAAGCTCTAATACCCCAACACAAGGGTGTTAATAAGAGGTGGGGCTTTCAGGAGACGATGAAATCATGGGTGTGAAGCCTCCATGATGCGATTAGTGTCCTTGTAAATGAGACCCAGAGGGTTTCCTTTCTCTGTAACCTAAAAACTTCATTCTACATTTTCAACCTGCTTTCATTTGTTCTGTCCCCAAAGTAGTCCTCCAGGCATGTTGTTTATGGTCCTAAGAAGAATGATACACAGCACTTCATGGGCTATGCAGAAGTTAGTATGAAATCATTAAATAGTTTCTCCTAACAGATCAAAAGCAGATTTCAGGATGAGAATAAAGGACACAGGATGGGGTTAGGAAGATAAGCTATAAAACAAAACAAAACAAAACAGAAAATATGTGGAAATGGAGTCAAACTGTAGGATGACAAACTACACTGTCTTCAAATTATGCTGAGAAATAATTCAAATCCAAATTAAACCCAGTTTCACTAGATCCAACCCATGTCATGATTCTACTAGTACACAGTGATTGGTTTGTATTTAATATTACCCAAAAGTTTATACTATTTGAAACCCAGAAATCAGTTTTGCAGATAATTTTTTTCTTTATAACTTGAGCTTGTTTTTTCCTTTTCTCCATCATTAGCAATGTATAGATTCACCTTAAAATAATGTGGTAAATTCAGGTATATTTGTTTTTAATTGGAACATCAACAAAAACTAATTAGAACAGACTTTCACAATAATATGACAATTAAAAAATTCTGAGTGGAGTTGGGTGTGATGAGTAAATATAGAAACTGTGTATCTCTGAAAATAACATGGTTGAAAATTTGAATTAATTATTAAATGCCTAGATGTCAACAGTAGATAGACAACAGAGTTGAGAATCAAGAAACAGACATTAAACATGGTTGTGGGAAATAAGAGATAAAGATGAAAAATGACAATGACACCAAGACATAATTGCAAAGAAATGACTCGAATGTGAAAGAAAATAAACGTGGAAGAGAAAAAATATTTAAGGTAATATTAAAGCACATTTCTGAAAGTACAGCAATTAAATTTAAAAGGGACAGCCATATCTGGTGCCCAAGAGTGTCATGAAAGTGGGCACCATTATATTAAATAACATTGCTCTGGGGAAGAGGTACAAGCAAATGTACTAAGTTATTTAAAATTGTACTGGAGAAGCAATTTTTAAAAATTCCACTGGGAGCTATAATTCATTGGCAACAATATCAGCTCGACAAAATGTTTCCAGTTCTAATTTTATAGGACCAGATGAGGTTCTCATTTTTGTTCTCTATAATATATATATTTAACTACCATTTTCTGAACTTTAAAAAGACATAAAAATTGAAAAAGAAGTGACTGATATCCTCCAGAAAATATGCATGATTTTAAAAATTTTAGGTCTAATATCACTAATGAAACATTAAAGACCAATAAGGTTAACAAAAAACTACCGTCTTCATTCATAAAATGTGTATGAAGGGAGAACCTCATTTTAACTATCTGTTCATGTCCTAGTGGGAGTTTACAGTGAGCTCATGATGAGATGAGCAGCACGGACCAGGGGAGGCAGGTCGGGTTCTTTCCCCCAGGACCCACTTGGACGCCCCCCTGCCCCGTTTGCTCTCTACTTGACTCCATTCCATATGTATATTTTTATCTGAGAGTCAGGAATAAAAATACCTGCTCTGCTAACTTCAGAGGTTTAGTAAGGGCAGAATAAAAGATCAGGTCCTGAAAGCTGTCCAGAAATATTGAATAACTCTCCCAGGGCATGGGTCAATCTTATGTGAAGGCAGAAGACAGAAACTAAAGCCCCTAAGTGACAGACAAAATCTAATATATAAGTAAGTGCTCAAAAGAGTGGTACATACAGAAAGTGCCATAGGGGTTCAGAAAACAAGGGATGCCGGTATGGACTGAGCTGGATGTGATTATACAAGTCCACAGTGACTCACTTAGTGCCTTAAAATACAGTCTTATCTCTAACCCAAATTCTTTATGTGACAACTTCAACCTGGTTTCATTTGTTCTGCCCCCATAGCCACCCTCTAAGCACTTTGCTGTTACGAAGTCATTCTTCAGTCTTCCTGCCTTTTGGACTTAGGACCGTGCACTGAGCACAGGAAATGGGTTCTGGGCTAACATGTTCCACTAGTCTGTTATCTGGGGAGACTTACTGCTCTTTCCCACTTCGAAAATTCTATGGTTCTCCGGTTTCTAGGACTCTCTGAAAAACACTGCATATTCCATGAAGTGATTCTGTCACACTCTTTAATGATCACCACTTCTTCCCCTCAGCAAAGCTTGCCAGATCCCTAAGCCAAGTCTTCATTGTCGCAAACCCCTTCCACTCCCCACCCTGACATGTTCACTTTCAGCACCACACTTGAGAGAGTACTTCCTAGGCTCGAGAATCCCCTCAAGCTTTCCCGTATACCACTAATGAAAGATGTAGCTTTCCAAATACTTTTACTCTTTCTTGGTGGAATATCATTCATTAGTATGTTTAAGTCACAGTGACCTTAGCCAAAACCTAAGCAAATCTGTGTTCTAAAGGGTACCCTCCAACCCCTTCTTATGCTATTTAAATAACTGAACTTTCCTTGTGCTTTTAATTAAGGATGATTGACCATAGCTATGGCTTAATTTATAGCTATAAAAGTATACCAGGTAATGTAAGAGTTTCCTCTTGAAGTAAATTCTCCACTCAGAAGATTGTCCTGTAGTCCCCAAATCAGTTGATGTGGAATTGGTGGTATCCTTGGGGGAACTTGAAGAAAATGAGAGTGAAAGGGGTAGAAGATTCTGGATGTATCCACAGGCTCAGGAGTGGTTAAAAAGTGGACTGAGCTCAGAGTACCTCAATGTTACCTCCCTTTCATGGGCAATTCAAATCCCACCTTCTCCGGAAGCTCTCTTCCAGGGTCTTGCTCCTCCCACACACTGGCTCACTCTCCTCTGAGCCGCTGTGCTAGCACTTTCTGTCTCTGCTCCTCCTTCCCTCATTAAGAGTTTACTATGGACTGCAGCAGGTAAGTATGGCCATATTTTTAGATGCATGTGCTCATTCACTCTTACCCAATAGTTGTAAGCCATAAAAGGCAGGGAATACCGTTTGTATCTTTCTCCGCAGAGTCTAAGACTGAACTCTGTGTCTGCAGATGCCCCATAAGTATGGAGTGGGGACTGGGAAGTGGACAAAATAGTCAGATACATGACTAAACACAAGATTGCTTATCCGTAAGCAGAGCAGTGCATTTACAAGATAGTCCCTTCAGTCTCCAACAGGACATGTCCTAGAGTCGTTCCGAGGGCCAACAGAGTTAATACATGTAGATTCTGGATCCAGTACCTGGCACAGGGCATGTACCCAGCCGACACTAGAGATTGCTCTGACAACTGTGGCTGCTTGAAGGTCAAGGACATACCTTTCATTTGTTCATACACAGACACCATGAACAATGTCCCACCCAAAGTGGGAGCTAAAACAATAATTCTGAATGAATAAAATTGAATTGGTGGTAAAGAGGTACAAAAACTCCATATGTTTGATATTAGAATAAATGATCTAATTTTACTGAAGCAAATGGCAGGGGACACTCTGGTTTAGTTGCAATAAAATGTCATTGCAAAGCTCTGGTAGTAATCACAGTGAAACATTACAGGGTCTGAAGACCAAAAAGAACAAATAATTGGAAATAAAGCTAACAATAAGGATGTTCTAAATGTAGTTCAGGAAGGGGAAAATTTAAATTTTGAAGATGTGGCATAGATGCCTAAATTTTAGCTCTTGAAATTGAATCATCTTTTGCCCACAAACCAGTGATGTAAGTTAGAAAGGTGAAAGACGTGATAAGGGATTAGTGTATTCTTATCAATAGGATGATGTCACAACCTAAGTCACATGCAGCAGAGTTATTAATAAAACCAGACTACTTGTAATGTCAGACAGTGTGATGGGAATGTTATATATAGTATATCTTCTAATCCTCACAATAGCCTAAAAATCAGGTACTATATTATCTACACATTTATGCCAAGGGGCTCAGAAAGTTTGTCATTCAATAAATAGACAAACTAGAATTTGAAGCAACATGTAATACTTTAAGATGGAAATTGAAAATTTGATACTCATTCAAATTAGATATTAAGAAATGAGAACATATTCAAGAAACGTAGGAAGAGCTCATACGAACAAACGAACCACAACAGAACTCATCGCAGTTGTCATGAGAAGGACTCGTTTTTGTGAGAAATATAATGATGGACAGAATGTGGGTAACATAGTAATGAGGGTGAGGACCATGTTCATGTGAACCTTAGATTTTAATAATTCCATCACTCTCTATGCAGATATCAGAAGGTAAATATCATCATGTAGGAATTTAAATGTTGATGAAATATTAAGACAATCTATCTATTGAACTAAAGTTCTCAAGGCAGGGAGAGAATATGTTGGGGAAGAATCCAATAAGGCAGACACTGGGAATATGCTAAGTCTGGGCATCTGGTTCAAATTAACTTCAGTAACTGGAGAATAACATCAATTACACACTAAATGTATTTAACATTATTAGCATGGATCACGGGGAAACCAGTCATGATTTACTTCAGTGGACTTAGGTGACCTCAACACCAGAGCCTGTCAGCTCACTGCTAGCAGGGCTGCCATTGGTGCACAAAACCCTGCTCAGTGCCCACAGGCAGTCAGGCTGTTCATGCATTTGATATGTCCCAAATGCACAAGCTGTTGAAAGGGATAGCATCTACCATCCTAATACCAATTTCAGTGTGTGTGTGTGTGTGTGTGTGCGTGTGAGCATTTTCTCCATATCACCAACCAATTCTCTGATATCAGCTGGGTGTCTCCTACAATTCCATTGCTTCTGGCACCTGAACTGATACCATCAGATACCTGGAGATACCATCAGATTCCACAGGTTAAGGGCTCAGTCCCACATGACTGCCCCACCCACCTCAGACACCAATCACAAGTCCAAGTGTCACCAGTTCTTTTGACAGACAGTTAACATAGGTTCTAGCACCCTATCCTTGGGTTCCATTAATTTGCTAGAACATTCACGGAACTCAGAGCTATAGTTTACTTACTGGATTACCAGTTTATATACAATGATACAACTCAAGAAAAGCCAGCTAGAAGAGATGTAAAGGGCAAATATATGGGATGGGGTTAGGGGGCGCAGGGAGCTTCCATGCCCTCTCTCATCTAGAGGGTTTTTATGGAGGTTTCATTACATAGACATGGTTAGTTCAGTTGCTGACCATTGGTGGCTGATTCAACGTCCGAACCCTCTCCCTTACCTGGAGGTTGGGGGTGTGGATCAAAAATTTAAACCCTCCAGTCACAATTGGGGTTAGCTATATTGCAGTTTCCCAGAAGTCACCTCACAAATATAACAAAGACTCCTTGATTTTTCTCATCACTTAAGAAATTCCAAGGGTTTTAGGAGCTGTGAGAGAGATAAGGAGAGACAAGACCAAATATATATTTCTTATTATAAATCACAATATCACAGCAGGATTAATCGAAGGCTTTGAGCCATGTTGAGAACTGCTCCTGCCCATCACCAACTGTTCCCCCCGCCACCAGTGAGTGTGTGAGAGCCCAGGTACCAAGATGCAGGCCTAGAATAAATGCCTGCTCTGCCACCTAGGGCTGGTGATGCAGCAAATTCCTCTCCTGCCTCTATCCTGCTCTCTGTGCAGGACTGCTCCAGGGAGGAAAGGAGACAAGCCATGATGTGCTTCACACCATCGCGGAAACAGAGTAAATCCTCATTAACGGCAAACTACTGTGTCACCAAAGTGGCTGCATCTCATGGCTATTTGCTTCCTCACTTTATGTTATTCTGTCTCATTTTGCTATCTTATTGTTCATGCTATAAATCTGATATCTAACCAAAGATAGCAACTTCCATCAGAGACTCTATTTTATAGTTTGGCCTTTTATTTGAACATTGTCTAAAACACCCTGCAGAATGCAGAAGTGATTGATAAATCCTTGGTGAGTTAAAAGGATTTGGGTATTAATAGCACTAGTATGTGTTATGTATTTTCTTTGTGTTAAGTATTTTATGTGCTCCAACTCAGTTAATCTTCACTAACAGTCCTGAAATGTAAATACTCTATGAATGAAATACATTTTTTTTTTGATGAGTTGCAAAGATGTCACTTTGGTTTCCATAGCAACTGAGGTCTGGACCTACAGATCTGAGTTTAGAAGACATAATTATTGTTTTGCTTTCCTTTCTTTTGTCTCAATTTTAATGTGCCGTTAAAGATATTCATATGATGATAGCAGTGTTGGTGCTCCTCAAGGCCTGCCTCTGCCCTGTCATTGATGTAATTGGTTCCCCAAATCAAAAGTGGATGTTCCAGAATCTAGATCCTCAAATATTGTGGGGCATCACTCTATGAACTGAGACACACAGACCTTGGAGGCTCTTGAAACATACCCAGGACCTATAAAACCAAAGTTAGAAAGCTGATGTGGTTTGAGGGAGTTTGGCTTCACCTCAGTTGTTAAATGATTAAAAGTGTTGGTTTATGGTGTAATCTGCACTACGTATTATGGAGAATTCAATGTTTGCATGAGTGCTTAATATAAATTTTGAACTTGCAGCAAATGGCTGTTGGTGGACTCCCTGGATTTCCATGGTTTCTGCTCAGGCTCTTTGGCAGCTCAGATGAGACACACTGAAACTCTGTACCCACTAACTGCACGTGCACTGCTTCTCTGCTGTAATATTTATTATACCAAGCCTTCTACATGAAGATTCTCAAAGCATCCATGTACATTTCAGTCTCTGACACTGTGGTGTAGTCATGTCAGGAGATGCGTTCTTAGGTGTTTAACACATTCTCTGTGGTAATGTGTGTCATGTAAAACTTATCAGAATAAGGAATGCCTGACCCTTCATTAATAAGGGACTGTGCTGTTTATTATATTTATATAAGAAAGTAGACACCAAGCTTGAAATTAGAGTAAATATTGCATGACTAGGGAGAAAAAAAAAGAAAGAATAGAAATTATGTCTAAAAGAACCCAGAAAAGGAAGTGGGTAGAGGTGCTTAAGGTAATAACAGCCAACAAGAAAGTGGTGCAGGGTAGAGCTCCATGAGTTTATCTTTGACTCAAAACAAGTGATGTGGAGTTACTGTTCTTACTACTGTTATTATTTTATGTTCTGCTCTCTCACTTGCCTCCACACTCTGATTTAGTAACTTCCCACTTTAAGTGGGAAGAAGATGGAGACACCCAAACAGTGGGTCTGCATTGTGGTCGCATGAGGGACACCGTCCAGGGGAGGCCCAGCATTAACTGTGTACTTGCCAAAGGTAGTGGTGTAAAGAGTCATGTCTAAAAAAATTATAGAAATAAATTCAAGATATATTTTGAAGAAGAATCACTTTAATTCCAGGATTAAATTTTATGATTTTTTTTCTCTCCCAAGTGGACTGACTTTTCAATTCCAGAACACTTTTCATTCACTATAGACCCATTGTTCTATTCTCTCCCGAGGACAGTTTATGAGAGTTAGAAAGAAGAGACTTGCATTACTAAATATTGCTATTTTTACAAGATTATATCCAGGAGAATATTAAAGCTCAGCCAATTACCAAAAAATTGATTTAGTGTATGTAACAATTTTTTTAGCTTGCAATATCTTTTATTACATTCTCCATTTGGGTAAGTAAACATTTTGACTAATGAATGTTAACTACCCTATGTTCCTAATACGAGCTTTATATTCTAACTTACATGTATGTGCAGAGGACCAACATGAGGGTTATTAATACAAAGCAAAAATCGACTGAGCTACTTCATCTTTGGTGTACAAGGTCCCTTGCATAGTCGCTCATTTACCAGAAAAAAAAAAAAAGCCCCCAAAAAGTTGCTAAATGAAATAATTAGAGAACAGCAATTTGAACCTGGTTAAAATAAATTCTGTTCAGGAAATTTTTTTACCTCATCCATATAGCACTCTCTAAACTTAAAACATGATTTGATGCTATTGATATTATTGAAGTAGTAAAACACAAAATTAGAAGTTCAACTGAGCCATCAAATTAAGTTATTTGTTTTCAATAAAAATATATAAAAGATAAATAGAGGGTATCTATAGATTTTACTATCACCAAATAACAGCTTGCTAATATTTTGGGGATTTTTTTTTTTAGTTTTTTTATACATATTTTATATACATGCCTTTTCATCTAACATGACTATATTTCACATTGTTTATGCTGTAATTATTAATTTTTCATTATTGAAAATTTAGATTATTTCCTTTATTTTTATTACTATTATAAATACAGCATGATGAAATTTTAGTATACATCTAATTTTTCACATTTATTGAGAGATTATTATCTTAGATTCCCCAAAGCAAGAATACTGAATCAAAGGCTATGAACATTTAGGATTCTTGCCAGTTTGCTTTCTCAAGTAAATTAATAATTTTATCAAGTAAATAAGGCTTACACTTATTTATACTTGCACCAGCAATGTATCTGAATGCTCATTTTTTAACTGTAAAATATAAAGTTTAAAAAAATTCATTATTTTTTAATGAGTCTTTTGAGCAACTGTATTGGTTAATTTAATGTCTCAAATTGACTGGGCCACACAAGTGCCCAGGTATTTGATAAAACAGTATTCCTGGTGTTTCTGTGAGGGTGTTTTTGGTGACGTTAGTCTTTAAATCAGTAGATTAAGTCAAGCAGATTGCCTTCCCTAAGGTGGCTGGACCTCACCAGTCAGTCAAAGCCTGAACAGAGCAAAAGCCTAACCCTCCCCTGAGGAGGAGGGTATTTCTCTTGCCCGACAGCCTTTGAAATGGGACATAAGACTTTCCCTACATTTAGACTTGAAATGAACATCAGTTCTTCTTGGGCCTTGAACCTCATGCCCTTTGAACTAGAACCATACCACCAGTTCTCCTGAGTCTCCAATCTACAGATTCACCTGCAGATCTTGGGGCTTGTCAGCCTCCATAATCACGTGAGCTGGTTCATTATAATAAATCTATCTGCTGCTCATATATATACACCCACACAGCTGTACACATCTCCATTCTTTGGTCTTGTTTTCTCTGGAGAACCCCTACTAAGACAACAACTTTGAGTACTTTTCTGCATATTTGCTGATTAGTTGTATTTCTTTACTTTTGAGTGATCTGTGCATGTTTTGTGGCTGTGTATGTATTAGGGCACCCTTATTGATTGCTGTGAATGAAACTGTACACATTGCCATAGTGTTTCTAAGTAACTTGTTAATGGTCCTCACTAACCCAACTCCCTAAATTCCCAAGAAAATCTATCAAAAACATTGAATTTTAAATAACACTTAAAGAAATTCTGATTCAGAAAAAAGAAAAAAGAGTGAATTACTCATAGACCATGGCTCTTTTCCTCTGGGTCAAAAAAGGAAAAAGAAAAAAAAATGAAAAGCAAGGTCTGTGTCGAATCCACCAGGAATCAGTCGCCCACTCCACCGTGTCTCAGTTTCCCTAGCAGTGCACCTGACTCCCGCCCTCACAGGGCAATTTGATAAAAACACAGGGTGAGTTTTTATTTGTTTGGGAGAGATTCTGTCCACCAAGAAACTTACTCTGAAAGCCATTGTTAAGAATCCGAGACAGATGAAGAAAAGAAACAGTCATTTCCTTCTCTCAATCAGCTGAAGGTGATCTGCCTGAGGCCTTGGCAGAGTAGCTGGTTTCAGGGCGGAAAGTCCACCCAAAGCTCCTCCAGGTGGGTCTGCCGCCCTGGGCTCCCCACCCCTGATAGCTTTAGTTCCTCCAAGGTCCAAGCTTTGGGAAACAGGTACAATAAATTGTCTCAGTGTATTTTTCTGCAGTCCACTGCTGGTCCCTATCAGGCACCTTCCTGTTTATCGCAATTTTTGTCTTTATACCAGGGCACAGGAGGTTCCTCACACCAGGTGACAGGAGGTTCCTGACAGCTGTTTGCTCTTTTGAACCCTGAGAGCTGAAAGAGAAGTAATCAACTCTGTTACCCAGCAGAACAGTTTCTATCTCCTCCTGTGGTTCTGAAGAATTCATTTAGCTGCTTCTGGTTTTCTAGGCAGAATTTCCTTGAAACACTAAAAAGACCTCCATTTTTATGTAAATCAGACCAAAAAAGGCTCCCTGACCTCTTTTGCTATTGTTCTGTGTGGCCGCCCACAGGTTTGCCTGTTGCACACACAGGCAGCCCAGGCAGGGCCAGAGCAGCTTCTCCCAGGGTCCCCAGGGCCTCTACCTTCATTAGGTGAAGGCGCTTCCCAAGCTCCTGTCCACAACACGAAGAAAGCAGAACTGTATAGAGAGGCTTGAAGTCCACCATTCAGATGGAAAACTTTAGTATGCATCGCTGCCGACACTCACTTACAGAAAAATAAAAACTGGAATTAGGAAAGCCAGAAGGAAATAGAATTTTAGCTTTAAAACCCAACTGGCCAATAACTAGCCACAGTAGGTGTGATCACTCATTGTGTTTTTTCTCGGAGATTAAAATTAAAACTATTATTATCTTCCTCACTTAATGGTTTAAGTTTAACCAAAGGATGTAAATATTTTAGCAGGAAAAGAAGGCTTTTTTTTTTTAAGTAGAAGCTCATTCAAAATATAGGATAGTAATTAAAGAAAACCATTGGTGTTTATAGTCTTTACTTCCCCTATTAAAATGACCTATGTATGAAAAATCAGATATTACAAATAGTGATGAGGGTCAAGGGAGACAATTATCTATTTTAAGCTAAATATAAATAATTCTTATGTTTCTCATAATGGTATATGCTATCTTTCATGTTTGATACAATTCATAGCACAGAGAAACTGATAGTATTTGGTAAAAAAGACAGTCATAAAAATATTTCTAGTTTCCATTTCTGCCACAAAAATGCTGATAGGTATTTACAGTGAGAGGGTTTTGTTTTTTTTAATTATTCTAACAAAACCACTTCCTTTAAAGATGTATGATAAAGTGCGGGCCACTGCTCCCTGCAAACACATCTGTGCAGAATTGCTGAAGAACGTTTCCTAACATTTCATTTCTTTTCAAAAGTGCGCATCTTGTACCATAATAGTCACTGGAAAGTGCTTCCAAATGTGCAGGAGAAATTTCTATGAAACATTACTTTAGGTAGAAATTGGTTTGAGGGGAAATAGAGGCCTTCTCAAGCCTAAATAGCATTCATTTATTTATTTACTCACATATTTATATGTCAACAAATATTTATTTAACACTTACTGGGTTTGGGGCACTATGTTAAGTGTTGGCAAAGGTTTTATAGGATGGTAGAAATTTATCCATCCATCCATCCATCCATCCATGTAGTCACCCATCTATTCACCCATCCATATAGCTATCCATCTATTCACAGATCTACCTGTCTATGTATCCATGCCTCAGGAAAGAGCACTGGCATAGAGAGACGTCATTGTCTAGCCTACTATTAGACAATGATGTCTAGTCTGCTATTAGGCAAATGCTGTTCGAAGTAACTGCTACACAGCCAAGTAAATATGTCTGATAAGGAGTAAAAACAAGAAAGCAATCACGCCTTGATATAATGATATGGGAGATAGTCAAATCCACGGGAGTGGGTGGAATAGCTGAGGGAAAGACTTTTAATGGGAAGCAAGCAAGGAGAGGTTCATGAGGGAAAGCCAAGTGCTCAGGGGTAGGAAGAGAGTGTAGTTGTAAAAGGAACTAAAGAGTAAACATAAGCTTTCATCAGAGACCTAATTCAGCACCAGGCTGATGAATTACGAGAACACATTTCAGCAATTATTTAAGGTAACTGAAGTTTAACTACAGGATGCAGGAAGTAAGTGTCCCCGATTTTGACTTACTATTGCAAAAGAGTCATCACATGCCTACAGGCTGCAGCCTTCAGCACTTATACCAAGTGGACCCAGTGAGCCTGTGCTCTTGCTCTGTGACTAAGCTAGGGGCGTGGGGAGGGCTTCTGAGATGTCCAGCAGCATGACAGCCCCTCAGGAGGGCGGACCTTTCTTCTTTCTGATGAACTATATGCTATTCTTCTTCTAACAGGTGATAAAGACATGAGAGCAAAAGTTCTGGGAGCCTCTTATGATTCTCCACCAAGAAAAAATAGGAAGTTTGGAAGAAGGACCAAACCTCAGGAAAATGGGATATGAAAAGGGGGGAAAATAATATCTTTTTTAACATGCTTGAAGTAATTTTAAATTGTCCGTGAATAATTGTTATTCTTCATAAAGTTCCTCTTTAGGGGGAGTTAGAAAAGAATAACTAATTGGATTCTATGTCATGAACCATGATCTAGCCCTTTTGCCCATGGGAAAACTTCCCACGGCCTCTGGAACCCAGACCCCAACTCATCCCTGGTAAGACCTCCCGGGATTGCAGATGATGCCAAGAGAGAAACAAACAACCAGGTGGCCAGTTTGCAGAGAAGTCCCTTAGTCACAGCCCCCAGGGCCAGTCCTTCTCCCCTTGCTGACCCACAGCATCCCTTCTAACACCTGCTCTGAGAGGTTCCCTCTGAGGTTTCCCTCCAGGGCACCTGGTACAACCTTTTTCTGGCATCTAGGGCTTGGGAACCCAATGTCTGTGCTTTTACCTCCGCCCCTCTGCTTCTTCCTGCTCTTTTCCCTCAATTCAGGCAATGGACAGAAGCAGCCACAGGTTTGTGAAGATGAATGAGAAAGCAAAGGAAAAAATTACTAGTGATAGCTCAAAAAATATTATTCTAACACATAACAAACCCCAGGTCCCTTCAGCTAAAATGACCACTGTCTTACCTTTACGCTGTGACCTGGCTTGTCGACTTTACTTTCCTGACCTTCTTGTGTGACTTATCCTCAATCACTCCATCATTTCCAATCACTCCATCCTAACAACACCTGCTCTTCTCCAATCTCATTCTGCTACATCATGATTCATTAAAAAAAAAAAAAAAGTGGTCCTTAGACCTTCTCGGGAAAAATTCCATTTTAGTAAAAGAACAATAGAAAGATTTTCTTCCCCAAAAAGATTGATTAAGTAAACATAAACAGCTGAAATGTCGCTTGAAAATATAGGTCAGTTAGCAAGTCACAATTAAAAAATAATTTAATGACAGAGTTTCACATTCAGAAATATGATATTGTTTAAAGGGATACCCAGGAGTCGTTTTTCCAAATCAGTCTTACTTTTTAAAAGTAACTTAGATTATATGAGTGTGGATATGCTCATTAACAAAATCTAAATCAAGGTTGATGTAGTTACTTGGATAACAGCTCTGCCTGAACACACAGGTACTGCTTTAATAAGCATCTCTGTTAACTGAAAATGTAGGGGCTCACAGTGAAGGAACTTTTGGCTGAAGAAATCTATGACTTTTACAACTAGGTAAGAAAGATAAAATTTAATTAATTTTACCATAAAAAGGAAGAATGGTATTCTTATTCCCATAGATACTAAGACAACCATTTTCACAGAAAATTGGCTAGCCTTACCTCACCCACATCATTCACATTCAGTTTTCCAAGATGTTCTGCTCAACACATAACATTACTGTCCATCTTTTTAGCTAGGTAAATGCCCCTCAGTAATGCCTTAAATATATTTTGATAAAGATTAACTGACATAACTATAAATAAATATATTTATGGGCCTAAAATTTTGACCTGAGTTTTTAAAAAAATAATGGTCAAATTTTAGAATCTGAGAATTTAATGATAAATGAGATTAAAAGTTTCCACCGTGCTTGAATATATTTTTTCAATGTAACTTAGATCTTTACTAAAATAATACATAATTTATTTAGTCAGGTTCATTTGATTTCTTAGAATTATGACCACTGGAAATTTTTTTAGCAGAACAGGACTTCCTTGTTTTTGAGAAAACCACAGACATCAAATACATTTTGCTCACCTCAAGCTGTAATCTGCTGGGCAGATTATTAGTGTTTTTTTTCATGGATTTGTTTTTTCCTTCATTTACTGAAGGAGTGATTGGGACACAGAAGGTTTGCCCAGGACACCAAAGACACTTCTCTCCACGAGGTTTGCTCTTTTTTTTTGTTTTGGCTTTTTTTTTTTTTTGGTTCATTTGTTTTGATTTTGAGAGAAAAAATGATTCTCCTGATCCTTTGGAAACATCCCGTTCATCTTACCTTACACAGTAAGTCACCCAAAGTGAAAATCGTAGGAATGCCAGCAGGCCTGGTGGCTGGATTTCGGGTCTCCTGATGCATCCATGCCTGGACTAGAGCAAGTTGGAGATTTGCTTTACATTGTGTCTCAGGAGGAAGTGGGTTCCTTTATCTCTGATTTCCTCTGTGCCTTTTTCTCAGTATAAGTTGAGCTCCAAGCAAACTGTGTTGCAATGCCACACACAGTCAGAAATAGATCTAGAATACAAATCCCGTTTGAAAGAGACATTCTAAAATTTGAAGCAATTGACTGACCTTAGCATTTCTATTTTAATTCCAATTCCCTGCCCCCAATATCAAAGCATGCTGTGATTAATAACCTTGCAAAACTATACCTGAAAGTGGTGACACATGACAAATATCAAACATGTCTCGTAGTTCTAAAAAAAAAAAAGCTAAATTATATATTTTTTAAAAGCTTGGCTTTTTTCACTGCACCTTTCCATCGCCCTGTATATTCTAAGTGGAGTTAAAATGAAAAGGCATCTAGCATACAGACCCTTTTAATTTATTTGATTGATTATTTCAGATTCCTTAGAATTAGTTGACTTTCATTGATTTTTTTATGACTAGGTAGAGCATGGTGTCTAGAATATGGCTCAACTTGACCCAGTCCCAAATGTCCCCTTCCGGAAGCGCATATGGGCATTGAGTTTACAGACTTCATCCCCTGACACAGGAGGCCCTTTTTCTCCAGGAAGCCTGCCTCACTGACTTTTTATTTTATTTCCAGGTGACAAATATCCTTACGTGAAAGGGGAACAGTGAGAACTTTTGTGTCTTGATCTGCAGTTTGTATTAGGTCCCATCTAGAGCAAAACAAAGTTATAAAATGAGGCCTGACATGAAATCCAAGTTCCCTACAGAGGAAACAGTGGGTTTTGTGTAACCAGAACACAGTTACTGTCACCCACTGTGTGGAAAGCACTGTGGGGGCTTGTGAGCGTGGGTAAGTGGGGCTGTAGCTCGTCCCAAGGCTGCTCACAGAAGAGACAGGAACACAGCACACACACTGCTAAGGAAAGTGGAAATCAGGTGGAAGAGGAAAGGTGGAGTTCTTAATGCAGCCTGGGGCTGCCTGTAAAACAACGACAGGTGTTCTAAATCCTGCCCCTAGACTATGGTCGAAGCCAGGGAGTACAAAGACTGTTTGCGTTTAAATTTGTTACTGACAAAAAATAAATACTAATAATGTCCTTTTGCTGTGACTCAGGCAAAAAAGTGCTAAGACTAAGAACAACCACATTTTTCCAACATAAATGTGAGTTTTTCAAAGTCAGCCACAATCAATTGTTGAATATTTTTTGACCCAACCTTTAAAAAAAATCTTTAATTTACTGTTTATATTCGCCTTCCACAGGCAGAACTACCGATGGAATGAAATCCTAGATGGATGACAGTAAAACCATTCTTAGGATTAGAAGTCATATTAAATAAGTCCAGAGGTGAGTAGCTCCATGCATAAATATGTCACATTTTGTTGGTCATTAGAAAAGTCCAAAAAATATTATCTCTTAACCCTAATGAAATTATGGGAAGACATAAAATTTACTTGAACCTTTTAACCCCAGCCAAGATCTGACACAAAATGCAAAGTTAAGGGCAAGCTGCTGTTCTTGTCTAGCTTATAAAACTGCCAACAAGCATCACAAACTTTAGTAGCTAATTTCATGCTTATACTTTTAAGACTGAATGTCTTGACCCCAAAGGCAAACCAAGGTTGTAGACCATGGAGAGAATCATGTGGCCTGGGTAAAGGCAATAAGTGATAGCTTTCAATGGACAATTAAAAACAATAAGAAAGTCAGCTAAAATCAGCCTACTTTCTCTTTCCCTATGAGCTGGCAACTGCACACAGTCTCAGTGATCAAGTCTCCTTTGGAGAGAGGACCAGTGCCATCCAGTTCATCACCCACCCCAAGCCACCTACTCGGTTTGTCTCCTGTGTCAAGTTCATCATGCACAGGATGGAAATTCAAACGGTTTTTGAAACATTCACGCATATTATCACTTGCTGACAATCATCAGTGGCTTAAATATGTACAGGAAAATCTTGCTTAAAGCAAACAAATGCTGAATAATCCTGGATCACAGTTATTCAGCATGATTCAGGCTTGGATAATACATTGTCTGAAAAACTAAAGTAGAAATTTATGTGGGCAGTTCCAGAATTTAAAAGAAACCTATCACTTTGTGTACATTCGGCATTTCGAATGAACATGTTTTTTAATACATTATTCGAAATATTACCACAACTCCCTTCTTTGTTTTATTAGTAAAAATAGTTTCTGCTGGGCTTCAACCACCATGATTAAGAGACATACTGCACTCCATGATAATATTGTTGAAATCCATTTAATTATGGCAAACCGTGAACACTTTCGAAGTGCCATGTTTTGTAGTTAATTTATTAATTGTAATATGTGAAAACACGCCGTTGCAGTTTCAAGCTGAAAAATGTAAGAAAGATGCAACATTTTAGAGATACCACCATGAGCCAAGTGAGAAGTAGATGGAAGGAACACAGCAAAGAGAAAAGATAGGCCAGTCAGCCCCCGCTGAGCGTACAGTCAGCGTGTACACACGTATAGAGTTGTTGCTTAATGTGTACACATGTACACAGCTGATGTTTTATATGCATGTATGAGAGTCGGTGCTTACTACATATACATGTATATAGCAGGTGTTTTATATATACATGAATATAGTCGGTGCTTACTATGTAAACATGTATGAAGTCAGAGCTTTACCTGCAAACGCTCATGGTTATGTTATACCACATGTAAAATGTACATAAAAACTGAGATGTGGGCTGTTTTGTGGTGAACAGCCTCTAGTTGTTGTTGTGATTTTGCTGTTGAAATATGAGAGTGAGGAGATAAAAACAGGAGTGGACCAAGCAGGTAAAATTATTCTAATGCTTAATCCTAAACTACTGAAGAACCTTCACGCTACATCCAGGCATGGTTCCCTTTTCAAGACAGAAATGTGTTATATCAAAATGCAAGGAAGGAGTTAGATTGTAGAGCACATTTTCTAGGTCTATGTGCCATGCCAACTTTGTTTCCACACACACGCGTGTGTGAGCACACACACACACACGCTGAATGGATTTTGAACTTGACTTCCCAGTCATTCTTTCATTCAATATGTTTAAGGGACACCAGCCACATGTCAGGCAGTGTGCTGGGCACTGGGGAGAGAAAAAACAGGCAAGTAGAGCTAAGAACACCAAAAGGCCCACAGGTAATATAAAATGCCAAGGCTGTTTCAAAGCACTCCATTGCTAGGACAGAGATATGCTCTGTAGGAGGTATCCTCAAACTGTGTGGAAAAGAACCAGCTCAGATTTTTTTTGCTTATTTGTCTTCAATTTTCTGATGTGGTAATTTTGTAAATTACAATAAAAATGAATTACTGGAAAAATAATATTACCAAAAAAATCACACAAAATGCAAACCAAAATTTTTATTATTAGATTCACTGGCGTAATCACTTTGTTAAATCACTACACAACATTCTGAAAGCTACATCTCTGTGTTCTGTGCTTGGCATGTCACAGAACAATAACAAAGAGTTCACAGATGGCCACTGGTTCGTGTATCACACACTAAATATCTCTACTATAGGCACTCTACTGGGATTTTGACAAAGATGTAGGCAGAATTGCACTTCATTAATATAGGCGGGAACTAGTTGGCTCTATTCAACAGAGGACTGATTTGTGAGGCAACGATAAGTCTAAAACAACACAGTAGAAGCCTAATTTTAATTGTTAGCAATAAAGTGTCAGAGTACTGGCCTATGATAAGCATTTAAGAAATACATGCTGAATGAATGAATGAATGAATTAGCTGACAGCCTGTGTGGAGAAGACCATGGAGATGGAAAAAGGGTCCTTGGAGAAGAACATCAGGAGAGATCAGATGGCTTGACACACACATGGGAGCGGAGACTTGGGACCATCAGATACTACAATGAAGATGCAAAACTTGGGAGCAAATAAAATGTAACCAAAAAAAAAATGTAGATTCACTGCTTCTAGAAGAAAACAAACTGTGCAGTGACCCAACCATGAAAGGAAGGCAGAAGATTTATGGCCATGACTGAGGGCAAGCTGAACAGGGAGAGGAAGCTGCCAGGCTAAATGTCATCGGGACAAGCACAGCACCCAGAACAAGTAAAGCAGTAGCCCTAAAACACTCTGTTCGGGTTGAACCATTTTACAGGAGGTTTTGATAGATGAGAGCACATGTCAGCAAGTGTGAGAACAGAGACAGATTTGAAAATGCAGTGATGTGGAGTATGACACTTAATCTAACAGAGATCATTCTGGCTGGTGGAGGAGAACTCACCTCTGATATTTCGGGTCCTGATTCATGGACAGGATACTAGGTCTATTGTCTTGATAGTGGAGGGAGAAGAGAAGGTTGGACATAACTAAGTTGCAGTGAGATGTTAATGCCAGTAGAAGGAAACACATTTTTTAATAATTAAATTGGTCTATAACTGAAGTGAAACGTCGTCTTTGGAGGTAGTGGATTTTTCCTCATTAAAGGGGTATTCAAGATAAACAGAATCTTTTAGAGAAGAATCTTAAATTGGGTGGAAAATGCAGAACCTATCGAAGGAAATTCTTCATGGTAGATGCCAATCTTTCATGAAAGAAACACTGCTAAACAACTGCCTTGCTCCAGTGTGGTCCTGGGCAGTGGGGATACAGTGGGGAAAAGCGAACTGCTGAGAGCTCATTTTCTGCTGGGCACCTACTGAACACTCACCTAAACAGTTGATTTTTGCTTCTAAAATCAGTGTTTCTGTCTACATCAGCAAGACTATTCTAAAAGGCAGCACTTGTGGGAAGCAGGATTTCTAGATGACAAAGCCATTCTTGCACATGTTGAGGAGAAGGTCTGCAACTCAGATCACAGAGTTATTCTCAAGGTTGGGTCCCTCCACACAGGGAAAAGTAGGAGGAAAGCTTTTCATCTCAGTGCATGTGGGAAGTTCAAGGGAGACTGCAGGTCCATCAGATGCCAAATTCTTGAATGATCCTCCTTTGGTGGCAGGTGAAAGTGACTTCAGATGTGTCCAGGGAAGTTTGGGGACATCTAAAGACACAGCACCCTGGTGACAGGTGCACCCTGGGAGACCCAGAGGTGCACCCTGGGAGACCCAGAGGGCAGCTCATAGTGGAATTGACCTTGTTGTTCCCTGTGGTCAAGCTGGCCAGACTTTACCTGAGGCCACGTTTCTGCTCAGTGCATTCACACACCATGATCCAGAATGGGGAAAGAGTGTATTTGTTTGGAACAAGGGGTGAAAGCTGATAAATGTGAATGATGGCACATTTACCTGGAGGTACTGAATCACCTGAATTGAACTTATGAATACAAAATCAGGCATGGAAGAGCATATTTAGAATAAAAATATTGCGACAAATGTTTTTTAGTTGACCAATAATAAAAAAATCCCCAAACTCCAGAAAAGTAATGTATTATTTATATTTATGAATTACCTGACACACATTTCCAGTTCTGCTATTTATACCTTTTAGCTTTGATCACTTCTTCCTGTATTGATGAAGTGATCAGTATTTGATCAATTTTTGAAAAAAGTAGATAATTTATTTTCTGTAAAGAAAATAGATAATTTGTCCCAAGTATATGGTGATGAAGATTTGACTTTGGTTGGTAGGCACACAATGAAATATACAGATGATGTATCATAGAATTATATACTTGAAAGATATATAATTTTAGTAACCAATATTGTCCCAATAAATTTAATGAAAAAGAAAAAGTAGATAATTTAGTCTCTCTTCTAGCATAATTGATCAAAATTTGTTTACTATTGATACCATGAAAGTTTCTTTCTCCCCAAAACTTGCTGTTGGAGATGTCATGTAAATTCTTAGAGTGGTTATCAAATTTGGAAAAGGTCAGGTTTTATTCATACACGATCTGTTTGAGTTTGAAGAATTTTCCATAGACTAGCTTCTGGTTCTGTGGATGTCAAATTAGTTTCTATTTCTTCTCACACATTTCTGATGATGAGCACCGCAGGACATCTCTCTTTGACAATATGACCTCTGGCCTTACGACTATGTGCTCAATATCAGTGAGCAGAGAGGGATTTCTGGAAGCCATTCTGACAATGGAAGTTCACACAAGGGGCTGGCCCAGCGTAATATTAAATATATCCCCAACTCAGCTTCCCAGCCAGATCCTCAAAATGAATGCCTGTGGTCACTTTGATACCAGTAAACACAGTGGACGTGTGGTAGAGGGGAAAACAGAGTGACCTTAGGATGTGGTAAAAATATACTAACTTTGTCAACTTTATATGGGGGCTATGCAAATGTGTGATATCCTTTCCAGTCACCCTGTTTATTTGCTTTTTTTTTTTATTGTGTTGACCACGGGGTAAAATAACTGGAAATATTAATCATAATTACCTTTGTTCCTTTAATGTCAATCTAGTCTTTCACCCTTAAGATTTGGATATTGGTTTAAAAAGAGTTTTTAATCAGATATGGCTGCTAAATTTTACAAAAATATGTATGGTCATGAAATCCTATTATTGCAGAATAATAAATGCCTTCCTATGGCCCTTCTCAATATGCTTATGGAATCCAGGTTAAGAGACACTCTTCTAGAAGGGCCAAGGTCTGAGCACACAGTCATTTTGACACTTCCTCACACAATTCTCATATTTCCCATGGAACACAGATCTTTATCATCTTGTCCCTACCCTTCAGGAATGTGATATGGTACTGAGCTCTTTCCTGTCAGGTCCTAAACACAGAATGAAGGACATAGAATCAAACATAAGTTGCCTCATGTGTCTTTGGAGCCGTGAAATCCTTGCAAAAAACACAGTCTTCCCATTGCCTGAGGCTCTTGGGTCAGAGACGCCCTGACTTAGCTGACTTCATCCTGAATCCCTCTCTCTATGATGACAATGTTCTTACAGACCAAGACATCACTCACGCAGCTTTCCAGAATCACCAGGTTAGAGTGAAGAGCAGAGAGACCATTAAAGAAAAAAAAATCAGTAAATAGTGAGACAGAAGGATGGATACTCTTTTTTATTTGATCTCTCAGAAATGGTAACCAAAAAAAAAACAATTCAGAGAGAGAAAAAATAAAAGCAAATTGTGTGATTTGAATAGCTCAGCTTAAGGTCGTAGCATCTGAGAAACACATCCACTCACTTGGGACCCAATTAAAGCGAGAAAAAAATCCAATCCTTCCAATATGTCAAGACCAAAGTGCTTTAAAGTGGTTAAATGACATTTCTAATATACAAGGAACAGAGTTCCTGAAATCAACTGAAAAGAATCTGTGGCTTAAGAACTACTCGATCACTGACTGCCATGAGTAACCTGGTGAACCGAGATGGGCCAGCTGGTCCAGACAGGAAGGGAGGCTTTAGCCATTCTGAGAACTCTCTGTACTTGTGTAAGTGCAGCGGAAATGCAGGCCACGTGCCAACGGCAGCCGGAGCAGGGCTGCAATCAGCCTCAAATGCCTATGCCCTTACCAGAGCCTCTGGTGGGAGCTGCTGAGCTTATCTGATTTCTGTATGTTTTATGAAATGACTTCCTCAGTAGGCTGCCAAATGCAGAAAGTTTAGAGTCTCATTATTTATGTGCATATCTTACTCCACTGTTTTCCTAACATCAATGTTCTAAGTTGCTGATGGAAGGGCAGTATCTTCTAAGATGAACTAAACTCCCAGAGGCCTGATGTCATGGTCAGATAGTTCAAAATGCATGGGCTACTATCAGTGCTATTTGTCCATCATCCTTCAGAGCCATGAAAAGTCTGCATGGCTCTAGCTGATTCATACCAAGTCAGAAAAGAAAAGCTTTTTCTGGGTTTTCACATAACAAGACAGCCTTTCAGTGGGGCTGCGGGGACTTGGTCCGCACCAGCTATATCTGTTTGTCTTAGACCTCTGGTCTAGCTCCTTAGTCCTGACATTGTTTAGACAACATTCTTCAGTTTCATATCCTTCCCCTGTGAACAACTTGAATGATGATTGCAAACTATGAGGTCCTAGATACATACATGTTTAAGGCATTGTTATTAACAATAGGCACTTTGCATGATTTAACCCCTTGCAAAGCCCTTTTTATAGTCTCATAAGCATATTTGATTTGATTATCTCATTCATTTTTTTTTCTTCTCAATATTGATCATATTTCAGTTCAAAAGAATATGTGTGTGAAGTCTTTCTGTATTTCAAAATGCCTTAATGAAAATACTTAATCTGTGAGATTTTTGCACCAATGTTAACTGTTTTCAAATATGAAAAGTCAAATATCATTTCCAAAATTGTTTCTAAATCCACAGCGAGGGTTGTGATATTCAGGAAATAAGTGCCAATTTAACCCAGTAGATTGTTACAACCCATATTAGCATTTCAGATATACAGCTGATAATGCTTCCTATTGTCATTTGGAATTTCAATTTCTTCTGAAGTTTCAATGATGACCGTGCTGGATTAGGTCAAATCCTTGTTCTTTAAAAAAAGAAAGAAATCCTTGTTTTTTTTTAAATACTTACTTTTAGAAAGAAGGGAAGGGAGGGAGGAAGACAGGGAGAGAAACATTGATCGGTTGACAGGGGACTGACCAGAAATTGAACCAGTGACCCTTAGCCCTGTGGGACACCCAACCAATTGAGCCATACCCATCAGGGCCAATCCTTGTTCTAAAGTGAGATGGCTCTGTTTCCTGTGCTACAGTGAGTCAGGGATGACTCTGGCTAGGAGCATGCCTGCTGACTCTTGTTTCTATGTAATAATGACAAAGATAATGAATAATAATACTAATTGCCACCTGGGCAATATCTACGGAAATGAGTGACATGTGTTGTGCTGGTCTGATGGTCTGACACCCTTTCAGGATGCAAACACTCATTCCCCATTCTCAGGAGGATGGCCTGTTGCTGATCAACAGCTGAGTCCCTCCCCAGGAACTGCTCTGACCCCCAAGAAGTCATCTTACCCAAGGTCCCGGTCCCTCCCTGGGGATGGTTGAAATCCGATGGTTCTTCCAAAGAGGTGACAAAGGCCCAGGCACCTTGCCTCTGTTCATAGTAACCTGCGGGGTCCTGGCTGAACTACCTATGGGATTATTAGCAGAGGTTCTGCCACATGAGCTCAGCACCTCCCTCAGCCCATTCCTGCCTCCTCACTCCCTGATCTACAATATTCTTGACAACCTACCCCCAAAGTTTCTATCTGAGAGCTCCCCAGGATCCTAACAGTGATGCCTGCTCTGCACTAGAACCCTGATGACCACTTCCTACATACTGTCTCTGGAGGTAGCCATATCTCACAGATAGGTATCATTATATCCATGTGAGGGACAAGAAAAATGAAACTCAAATGTCATAGAAAACTGGTGTCAGGGCAAGGGTTCAAACTGAAACAACGTGAATCCACAGTTGGCACTCTTTCTACCACGATTGCCCACTTCAGCCTCCAGAAGCCCCTTCAGAATCATTCTGAATTCATCCATCATAAAAATCAATTACAGTTCCCAGAGAATATTCACAGTAACAAAAACTTTTAACAGCACACTGAAAGAAAAAAATAAATTATATGCATCTACCGTGATGGAGTGATGGGTCCTGGTGAAAGATTATCTGTCACCCTCCCACCTCCCAGATTTAATTGATGTTCTATAAAATGTATGCAAAAGTCATCAGATTTCTCTGTAAGATCTGAGCCCCCTAAAAGTGTAGGTTTTGAAGTTTTATACTGTGGGGAGTTAACCACATCAGCATCCATTGCTAGAAACTAAGAGTTGCTGTCTAGAGACGACAGATCTTGGATTGATGGGGAACAGGTTATACTTCCTAAGTGTGTGACCTCTTTGCCAAACCTCTTAAATTCCACATGTCTCAATTTTCTAACTGGAATAACAAGAACATCTACTCCTTGGTGCTATTGTAGGAATTACATAAGATGTAGACTGATCTTTTATTAAAATGTTGCATACATGGTCTTTTAAATCATTGGTTCAAATTCATAAGAAAATAAGATCCAGGGCCAGCCATAACAATTTCTGTGGTGGAGATGCTTAGAAATGTCCTCTGAAGATCAATTCGACTCAATTGAAAGCCCGCAGAAGGTAGAAGTCCCGCAGACTGGTCCCATTTGCTTCCGGCCAAGCCCCCAGGGAGAGCTAGAATCAGGATGCCCTTGTCACGAGACAGGCTCAGATGCCTGAAGAATAGAAATCAGGTCTGGCTCTGTGAGGTATAACAAGTACCTTCTGCCCCCAGAGGAAGCAAAACTGCAGCCACTGCTTAATAACCCAGGACATTTAAATATTCTTTCTGAATAATCCTCAATAACATTCTATGAACTCATGGATGGACAGGCGTGAGGGAGCGCTGAGGTCTGGGAAGAAATCAGAGGCAGTGCATTTATTATTTGTTCCTGTTTCATGGCTCCTCCAGAGCCGGAGGAGTTCTTAGACCATTCTTTTCAGGAGAAAGGAAAAGACAGTGAAATCGACTCTTAGAAATAATTTTAGAGAAACACAACTACTTTTATCTCAAAGATCGGGAGATAATGTTTGATTTAAAGACAAAAAATAAAAAACAGTTTTAAAAAGGATATATCATTTGCACGTTTTGATTTTTTCTAAATTCTCTCTGTTCCCACTGCTGGGATTATACCCCAAGAATCCTGAAACACCAACTCAAAAGAACCTATGCACCCCTGTGTTCATAGCAGTACTGTTTACAATAGCCAAGTGCTGGAAACAACCCAAGTGTCCATCAGTAAATGAGTGGATTAAAAAACTGTGATTCATTTACACAATGGAATACTATGCAGCAGAAAAAAAGAAGGAACTCCTATCCTTCACGACAGCATGGATGGAACTGGAGAGTATTATGCCAAGTGAAATAAGCCAGGGGGTGAAAGACAGATACTGTATGATCTCACCTATAAGTGGAACCTAATGAACAAAACAAACAAATGAGCAAAATAGAACCAGAGACATGGAAATAAGGAACAAACTGACAGTGACCAGAGGGGAGGGTGAGGAAAAACAGGAGAAAGAAGGGGACAGTTCAAGTCAAGGAACACTTACAAAGGACCTGTAGACATGGACAACAGGGTAGGGATTGACTCTGGGTGTGGAAGGTGGGTGGAGTGGGAAAGAGCAATAGGGAAAAAACTGGGACAACTGTAACTGAACAACAATTTAAAAAATATTATTTCTCCAGAGATATGATTTGCTCAGTCACAGAAGCAAAAGATATCCTTTTAAAAAGAGTTTAAATATGCAGCAGCCCATTATGAAGGAAAGCTTAAATCTGGTGTCAAATGGAAATAAAACCAATGATGATAAAATTAAAGTTCACTTTTAAAAAATAGAAACCAGATGCAATCTAACCATGCGCCATCAGTAAAGTCCTTGTGGCATTAAAGGATGCAGCACATGTTTCAACCCTAGAGTGGAAAAATGCTGCAGAATTCCAGGTGGTCTCAGGTTCACATGGAAGAGATGCTTGCCATGTGAATCTGGAAGGTTTCCTACAAGGGATGGGGTCAGGACAGGAGCCTGGTGCCCCAAGGAGGAGCCCAACACCTCAGACTTCCACCCCAGGTCTGCCTTGCATTATAAAAATGCAAGTCACCTCTCTAGGGAGAACTAGTGCCAAACACAGCTCCCCATGCTTCTTTCAATGGGTCGTGCGAATTTATATGCTTACACGCACTGGTAATACAAGCCTGTTTCTGTTTGTCTGCAGTCAGAACACTGTGCTCAGACCTTCCCTTCACAGGCAGGGTTCACAAGCAGTCAAACACAACATTTTAACGTGGCTTTTCCCTTCTCTCTCCTTCTATTCCTGGGCATCTGTCCTCCAGACTTCTGTTTGTTGTTGTGTGTGTTTGAAGGTGAAAAGGAGAGGGAAAGGGAGATTACAGTGTGGGAAAGTTGGTTTATAAATAGTGTTCTTAGGTTTTTGTTAAGACCCAAGATACCTAATTGCATATTCCCCAAGCATTCCTCTTTCTAAAAGTGGAATGAATGAAATTCTTGATGAATGAGGTCCCTGAGAATCTAAATATCTAATGTCTTCGCTAAAAGAGATTAGTCCTGCAAAGATAATGATGACCTTGCTGATTTGTTTATGTTCATAAATTTGGGCTGCAATTATTATATATATATTTTTTATTAAAACAAAGGTCAGCAGCATTACTTATCAGATTTAGGTGCTGGTACGATTTTAATTCTGGCATTCCTGGCTTAGAGTATTACAGATAAATTCTGTTTTATTTATTTATGTTTTATTATTCATTTTATGTTTCTGCTTCTTATGAGTAAAATATCAACAAGTTTCTGAAAGTGATACAAAAAATGTTTAAAAGGAGTATGATTTCAAAATTAAACTGTATTTAAGAAATACAAACACTATCTTGCTGTTTTGGTTTCTTCCCTATAACTTAATTATATGCTACAAGTCTTTTGCATAAGTAGCCTATTAACAAAATACATAGAGCTCGACCCCACACAAAAATATACCTCCTTATCTATTTTCTTAAACTGTCTCCCTGGAGAGTACATGTTATGATAAAATGTTGTGACCCTTGCATTTGAGAAAAACATCTCATGTCAATCAAGCAGCACATTTATTTCTTAGAAAGAGGAACATATATTTGCATCAGGGAGGTTCTGCCAGGATGGGATTTTATTCAATTCTGTGCCCCCCACATTCACTTCTCCGTGAAATTGCACACTCCTCCCCACTGTGTTTGCTCTGTAGTGTGGTCCTTGGTGCAGAATTGGCTTCTGAAGAGCAAAAGAGTTTTATGATAGAATGCCCTTCCTAACTTTGTGATTTTTTTAGGTGATACTTCCAGAGGTTCCCCTGGGAGGTAAATCTAGTACACTTGAAGTCGGGAGTTCACTTCTTGCAGGGACGGCCATGGCATGCGTGACTTAAATTGTGTCAGAGAGAAAAGGTCAAGTAATGTGATCTGTCCCCTATGACATTGGCTCAACCTGTATTTTTCAGTTCTCATGTGTTTGGTTATTTGTTTATTTAATAAAAATTTTGTATATTTGAAGTGTACAATGTGATGACTTGATATACATATACGTATTAAATGATTACTACAGTCAAGCTAATTAACACATCATCTTGCATAGTTAACATTTCATGCAGGTGTGTATGTATGTGATGAGAACATGTAAAAACTACTCTCAGCAAATATGCAGTATTCAATATGGCATTAATAATTATAGCCATCATGCTGTATAATATATCTCTGGACTTATTCATCCTACATAACTGAAATTTTGTCATGACAAATTGCTCTCAATTTCTCCCACTTCCACACCCCAATATGACCCAGAAATCCTACTTCAAATATATACCCCCAAAAAATGAAATCATGGAAATGAAACCATGTTCACTGCAGCATTATTTACAATAACCAAGATATAGAGACAACCTAAGTGTCCACCAATGGACAAATGGATAAAGAGGATGTGGTACGTACGTGTATCTATACCCACATACAATGGAATATTACTCGACCATAAAAAAGAAGGAAACCCTGCCATTTGCCATAATGTGCATAAACCTGGAGGATATTATGTGAAGTAGAAAGAGCTAAACAAAGAGAGAGAAAAAACTACTTGATCTAACCTATATGTGAAATCTATAAAAGCAGAGAGCAGAACAACATTTACTGTGTGTTTGAGGCTCCCAAGAGAATCGTCTCATGTTCCTATTTACTGGTTTATAAATCACTTTGCAAGCCTAGCACTGACTACAAGTAAAAGGCAAATTCAGAAAATTTTGACTGGGGAATCTACTCTCTTTTCTCTGGTATAACTTTTTTTTAAAAACTAGAATACACTAGTTCTAATATACTGATAGCTATTTGGTCCAGAATAGAGCATAGCTATGGGGATTTTAAATGGGTCTCCTTTGTAAGGGCCGTAGGAAAGGTACAACTCATACATTATAAGCTTTGACTAAATCCACCCCTGTGAAGTTAAAAACCTCCTTCCCCACCCATCTAATCTGGAAGCAGAGAGCAATATCTGAACTAAAGACCAAGCTACATTCCTCACACAAAGGAGACCCACAGTCATTATTCTTCATTGACCAGCATACTTCACACATGACACCTCCATGTTGTCGCAAATAGCAGGATTTATTAAGGCTGAATAATATCCCATAGTATAATGCACATACATATCAAAACATCAAGTTGTACCCTCTAAATATAAACAATTTCTGTTTGTCAACTATTGCCAAATAAAGTTGTAATAAGGGAGAAAAAATTAAAAGGCCAAACTCAAAGTCATTGGTCTTACCAAGTGCCCCAGTGACAAGGGCCCCTCAGAGAACAAGAAAGCATGATTCATTTGGATTCCAAGTTTCGAGGCAGGTCAGCGTTGTTGTGCACCATTTTACTATCTAAGAAAAGGTTCAGAAACCTATTGAGATGGTATGTTGAGAAGTTCACTGAATTTGAAAGAAAGTGCCAGAAGGCTATTCGTAAATTTTAAGCAAAGCAGAAATACCTCAATGGATACTTTTGACACACATCCAGATAACATTTTGAAAATAGCTGATAAGTACGTCATCACAACTAGTGAAGTACCCCAGGAGAGAAATGTCATGTGAGATAGAAATAAAATTAATGCGTATGTGTTCGATTGCTCAGGCCCCTGTCCCGAGGCCCTTCCTGCAGAAGGTGGGGAAGGGTTCTCTGTTCATCCCACCCTACTGCTCCTTCCTTCATTCCCTGAAGATGGTAGAAGCTTGAAGACTCCACCTGGAATCCCTTTCTGACATCTGTTCACCTTCCTTCACTCTGAGAGCATGACTCACATTTCTCTCGACCTCCACCTGCAGCAGCACAGGGCATCAGATTGTTACTAAATGAGACTGAACTAATCTGCTGAACAGAAGCCTCCCAGCTGGGAGGACAGTTTAACAAGGTGAAGGGACACTGTTACCAGGGCCACTGACCACCGGGCAGATGTTCCTTTATCTCTGATTTTAGAACTCCAAGGCCAGAATAAACTAGAGAATTCCTAAAGCTTCTCATGCTTGTAAATTGTGTGAATTGTAAGCAGAAATGGTGTACACAGAAGTGAAATTTGATTTACTAAATAAATATCGATCCATACTTCTGATTACTTTGTGTAAGGAGAAGTTTATGATTCCCTCCACTTTCTCATAGCAGGAAACTGAAAGGGAAGATAAACTCTTTTTAGGGCGTTTTCTCCATCGGGGCTCTGTCCAACTCCTGAAACCAGAGCAGAGAACTCGCTCTTTCTCATTCATGAACCAATGCTGCTGCTAATAATAGTTCCCAGTTCAGAGGGCGGTTCTGTGGATAAAACAAGACACCACGCTTGTTAGGCTTGGTAACTATTAAGATGTTGTTTATTACTCATAATTGCAAGGGGTCACACAGAGACCCCCTTATGGTTTCTCTAAGCTCAGAGCACCTGCAATTTTTGTCATGGCTTTTGATATTAAGTATGCTCAAAAGAAGGGTTGGTTACAATACCTTCAGTAAGTTGTTAAAATTCCATGAAAACTCTTGTCTCCTACAAACCAAATTTTCATATTTCTAGGATTTTATTACTTTTTAATAGTACAATTCACTGCTTTTGTATAGTACCTGAATATTCCCTTGAAGCATGTTTAATGGAAAGTATATATCCAATAATCCTAACTTAAATACTAGTACATCATATTAAAGGATAACAAATGTCATTTTGTTGTAAAATAACAAGTCTAATAAGTTTTGAACCTCAAATGGAGAAAAAAAAATTTAAAAAGGCATTTAAATTAAATCAAAGTGATTTCTGAGAAAAAAACTCTTAACCATATAGTTAAAACATAGGTAGATAAATGCTGAAAATGTGAATGGAATACTAAAGTAACATTTATTTCAGCAATTTTAGACTTCAGTGAAACATTGCTAACCAATTGTTCACCGTGGTCTTTATTTCTATGAAAGAAACAATAGTGTAATTGAATTTCCTAAATAGTAATTTTATATCCCTGAATATAAGACAAAGAGATACTTTCTACAGCTCTAGAAGCAGCAGAGCATTTTGGCCCACTTTTGTTCCATAAAAACTATATATACGGAAGGGTGTGTATGCATTTATTATTCCAATGATTTACACAGTACACACAGACCCAGAATATTATACAACTCTGGGAAAAGAAGCATATTTCTATCAAATTTTTAATAACACGGAATTGTGTTTTCCAGGCTAAATTCTATCATGGAAACAAACTAGATTTTTTTTTACCATAAAAATAAACTACATGTCCTTTGATATTTACTCAAAAAGAGCTGAAAACCATTCACACTGAAACCTGCACACAGATGTTTATAGCAACTTTATTCATGAATGCCAAATTTTGGAAGCAATCAAGGTACTCTTCAGTAGGTAAATGGATAAATAAACTATGGTTCATCCAGATGATGGAATATTATTCAGTGATAGAAAGGAATGAGCTATGAAGCCATGAAAAGACATGGAGAAACCTTAAATGCACATTACTAAGTGAAAGGTGCCAGTCTGAAAAGGCTAAATACTGTGTAATTCCAACCCTATGACATTCTAGATGAGGCAAAACCATGGAGACAGTAGAAGATCAGTAGTTGCCAAGGATTAAGGTGCGGGAAGGGCAAACTGTTGGAAGGAAAACGGAGGATTTTTAGGACAGCGAAACTACTCTGTCTGATAACATAATGGTTAGTATATGTCAGTGTGCATTTGTCCAAAACCGTAGGATGTGCACCACCAAGGGTGAACCATAACGTCAACTCTGGACTTAGGGTGTTGATAATGTGTCGATGGAGGTCCACCCTTAGTAACAAATGTTCTATTCTAGTGAGTGACCTTGGTAGTGTGGGAGGTTCTGTGTGTATAGTGCTGGAGAGTATTTGGGTGTCTCTATCTTCCTCTCAATTTTGCTGTAAACATTAAAAATAAATGTTTTAAAAATAAAAGCATGAAAAAAATAACTGATAAATATCAACAGAAGAGTTATACTGAGTTGCTAAGGACATATAATGCTGTTCAATGTATTTTACAAAAGGGAAATCATTAGATCTGTGTTATAGATCTCATTATTTCTAAGGTAAGATGAAGCTACCCAGTTTGAACATCAACATTCAAGAAAGCATATTCATTGTCTGGAATACCCTTAACTTAGAGGAAAATATGACACTAAATCTTTGAGAAAATACATTTCCCATATTATGAGGTATTATTCAGCCTATACCAATTCAGGCACCAATAACTGGTACCCTTTAAAAGCAAAGCGTACATTAAGTGGCTATCCTTGGCAATTAGGAGAGGGCACTCAGACAGAGGAGAGCTTTCCTTTCTGTGTCCTTGAGCAGTTTATGGAGGCATCATTGTCTCCGTTTCTGCATTCATAAAGTCGGAAATAAGACATGCTGCTAAAATCACTTAAAGACCCCCATAGAAAGGTGAAGGATTCCACTGGCATCTTGGTGGAGTACTGTACCAGAAGGTTGAAGACTATCCAGAAAGAGGACATTGCCTGAGAATAAACGGTTTCAAACATGAGAGCAAATTAAATGTAAATTTTAATTTTAATTTAATCTCCTTATGTCAGACCCTCCTAAAAGCCATTTCTTTGAGTATTTGAACCAGAGTTCACATTCATTTTGAGAGTATATAAAGTTTCTTAAAAGCTACAGTTATTTATAAATAATTGGTTATATCCTTTAAAACAGCAGTCCCCAAGCTACTTGACACCAGGGACTGTTTCATAGAAGACAATTTTTCCACAGATGGGGGTGGGGGAGATGATTTTGGGATGATTGAAGGGCACTACATTCAAGCTCACCTCCTGCTGTGAGGCCTGGTTCCTAACAGACTCAGGCCAGTACAGGTGCATGGCCTGGAGGTTGGGGATTCCTGCTTTAAAATGTTGCAACTTACACTCAATGGGTTAAGTGATGGAACATAAAAACTTTGGAAGAATGTGGGTTAGTTATAGTCACCATGTCAAGAGGTCATGTAAGATCTACTCTATTTTCACTTTAAAAATGAGGAAACAAGGTCATGGAGTTGGCCTCTACCTGGGGTAAAATCTTTTAAATCTGCATGTCTTTAGGTGGATCATTGCCACGGAATTAGAAACAAAAGGGTGAGCTGATTTAATGTTCAAGTTTGTTATGTATACTCTTTACTTTGAAAGGAATAATACAATTTAAAGTGACTTTTATTTATAAAATGTTTAACAATCTCCCTATTCTTGAGCATAGCATGTTCTCAAATTTAATAGAGTTTCTTAAAATTTTTGCATTTTGAAAAGATGATGTTGGCTTTAAAATATAGCCTAAAATTCCTAACAAAACTCCCATCAAGAATTGGGGTGCATGTCTGCTCCCTGTGAACCTGGGCTCTGCAGCTGCCTGACCAATGGAATATGGTGAACGGGGTCAGGTTCTAGGTCCAGGTAACCCCAGGGGAGATCCACAAGGAAATGAACCACAGTGCTCAGCGCCCAACCCTCAGCCACAGCTGAGCTCCCAGCCAACACCCCACACCAGCTTGCAGGTCCTGTTGGTGTGTCATCTTAGAAGTGGGTCCTCATGGGCCACCATCCCAGACCACAGTCTGTGGAGCAGACAAGCCTGTCCAGCAGGCCAGGCCCTCGCAAACTACAGATTAGGAACAAAATGCATTACTGTTCTTGTTTTAAGCCATTAAGTTCTGAGGTGATTTGTAATGCAGTAATAGACCAGAACAAATTTGTGTATCAGGGAGCAGGGTGCTTCCATAACAAGTGCCTAAAATATAGGCATTGGCTTTAGGGTGGTTGCAGGTGGAAACTACAATGACCTTGAGAAGAGATTTTAGTAAAATCCTGAAGAGCCTCAACATGAGAAATAATAAGGGCCTTGAGTTGTGGCTCGTGGAAGCCTAAGTCCTTGAGGCAGCTGCCTGCGGCAGCTTAGAGAAAAAGGGGGAAGACGTTACAAGAGCTTTGAAGAAAGGTACTCTGGTTTTGACACAGTAGAGAGTCTGGAAAGTCCTCTATTGCCTGAGATCATATGAAACTGGGAAATGCGTTGTATTAGTCAGCTCAGAGAATACCACAGAAGGGACTTAAACAACTGACATTTATTTTTTTAAAGCTCTGGAGCTGCAAGTTCAAGATCAAAGCCCAGCAGTGCTGGTTCCTGGTGACACCTCTCTTTCTGGTTCACAGACAGCCACCTTCTAGCAGCTTCTTCACATGGCAGAGAGAAAGAGAGCTCTGTGGTGTCTCTTCCCTTTCTTATAAGAACATTAGTCAAACTGGATTAAGGTTCTACTCGTAATGACCTCATTTAACCATAACTCCTGAAAATCCCCATCTCCTAATACAGTCACATGAGGGGTTGGGGAGTCAACATATAGATGGGAGGAGGCACAGTTCAGTCCATAACTTGAACCTAATGAACTCAATCATCTAGTTAAGCAAAATCCCAGTCCAAATATTAAAACATCCAATGGTGTTTTTTTGCTGCCTGTGACAACATGCAAACTGAAATAAATATGCTGAAGAATAAAGTCTTAATTATAAATAATCTAAGATTGGTTAGGTTTATAAATAAATGATTTTCTCTCCGTAGCCTCTCCAGATGACAAAAAGATAATATGATAAGCACCTAGCCTTCCTAACCTCAGTAGGATAAGTAGTACAGCAATAGGATGTGTGTTGGCCAGGTGGAAAGGGCAGACCTTGAGCCTAGGAGTATTCAGGTGGATTCCAACATCACTAATCTGACCCAATGGTTGATCTCATTTGTGTGTGTTTAGTTCACCTTCTGAGAATTTTGGCTCTTTTTAGTACCAAAAGCCATCCTTTCTTGATAAGTATTTTTAGAATCTTTTACAAGAATTTCTCTTGAGCCCTGACCGGTGTGTCACAATTGGTTGGAACATCATCCCACACACCAAAAGGTTGTCAGTTTGAGTCTCAGCCAGGGCACATGCCTAGGTTGCAAGTTTGATCCATGGTCAGGTCGTGAATGGGAGGCAACCAATTGATGTTTCTCTCTGACATTAGTATTTATCTCCCTCTCTCTCTTTCCCTTCCCCTCTTTCAAAAAAATAAAAATAAATAATAGTACAAATGGTACTTGAACTCCTTGGACCAAAGGCTTTATTGCTGCCAGTCGGTCTAATTAGCCCCCATGACACAGTCAGTAGGGGATCCAGCCTAGTGTCAGGCTTTCCAGCTACCATGTGAAGGATTCACAGTTCATCATCCAAATTACTAGTTTCAGAGTCTTCTGTACATGCAACTTGACTCAATTATTATTTTTATACTAGAAAGAGTGGTAACAGGGTAATTCATCAACACCAGCGATGACGATAAGAGCAACCACAATAAATAGTAACGGAGCTAAAGTTTACTGAGTTCTTATTGCAGGACAGGTACCAATCTAAGCTCTTTTCATGTATTAACTGGTTTCACTCTCAGAAGAACCTATGAGTTTTTTTTTAATCATTTACATTTTTCAGAGAAGTAAACTGAAGCACAGAGTTTAAGTAACTTGACTAAGTTTACAAAACCAGTAAATGACTGAGCCAGAATTCCAAACTAAACACTCTCAAAGCTAAGAATATTCAATTTAAGAATACAAGGTGTTTGGGCAGGCAGAAAATTAATTCTACCTGGTATCATTAACCTAAGCTAATAATAAAATTAGCCTTGTTCTTTATAACTCCACATTATATGAAAAACAAAGAGACATCTAAGTCCTGATTTGTAGCCATGTCATTCTATAAGTGATTTTTAACAACATCTGGCTCATTTTGTTATAAATCCTTGTTTGCATGTATTTCTACCTCACTGAAATGTCAGATATATCAGGGTTGAATTCACTCAAGATCAGCACCATGAGCATGGAGCATAGTGCCTGTGATACTTAGAGTATTTTAATTAATTCAAAGTAAAAAAGAAATGAGGTAGGATGGTAACCCAGAGGTTGGGCATCAGGGTAGGCCACCCCGGAACTAAACCCTGGAGCTCTTTGTTGTGGTGGAAGGAGTTCTCACCACCTCTGCCCCCCCACCCCTCACCATCATTCTGCGGACGGGCAGGGCCACTTCCTTTCCTGAGGCTTGGTATACACTTAAGCCCAGCTAACTTTTTATCTAAAAAGTTTTCTGTTGGGGGTACATTTTCAATAAAACTTGGAACTGATACAGAGAAGAAAAACAATTTTTAAAGAAAATAAGTTATAGGATCTAGGATATCAGCGCCACCCTATAAAATGTCATCTTCCCTCCTTCTACTCAATTTCCACAGCAAAACTATCTAGCATGGGGTTTGTGACCCCAGCCACAGTGGATGGGACATCTACCAGGAGAGAGAGATAACATCCAGGGAAAGAGGATGTAGGAGCTGAAGAGAAAAGGAACCACCAAGGAAAAGAGGCTGGGTCAGCAGCAGGGAAGGGTGGTGGGTCTCTGAGCAGCGGTAAGGGTGGGGAGAGGGGCTGGGAGCCCCTTCTGACCCCACGCCTTGCAGATGCTATGAGGACAGGCAGACACCGCCATCAGTGGGGGTCTCTGCACCTGCTGTAGGTGCTCTAGTGCACTGTGTTAGCTACTTTCTGGTGAAGTGTGTCCCTCCCTGTTCTCCAGGCTGTTACACGAGGTTACACTCAGGTGGATAATGGCAAGGTCAATGCCTGGATGTTGTAGTAAAGCCGCATTGCCATCCTTTCCCTTGATAAAAGTTTATACTCACTCTTTTGTTCTATGCCCTCCAAATATAAACACACAGAGTTACTTTCAAAGTCTGTAAGAGTAGTGTGAGCATTTCTGCTTTCCTAACTCATTCATCTCTTCTTGCTCCCTGAATGTCTTGGGCTTGGTCCAGACCCCATCACGAGCCCCTCTGGGATCTATGAAAGCTTTACCTTACAGTTCCGTAAGAGTTCAAAAGCAAAGGCAGAAAGGCTCATATGGGGCCACACTCAAGGTTAAGTGCAGAAAGCAGTGTGCACAGCTAATGAGCTCTCCCAGCCCTATGGGCTCAAGTGCTGCCAGGCGGGGCCACTCGCTGGGGAGCTGGCTTCAGGAGGAGCTGCAGAGGTGACCAAATGCTTCCCAGGGGGAACTGCGAGGGGGATGAAAGAATCCTGTCCTCCCCGGCCTGGATTTCAGATGTCTCTGTGCAAACCAGATGCTATGCCCTGGCAGGCAACGAGCCCTTTTTCTACTATAAGAAATAGAAATGGATACAGGGAAAGGGGGAATCCAGAAACAGGAGCCCGTTGTCTAATCAGAAAGAAATCCCACCAGCCTGGCAGAGTCCACATGTGTACAGTTTGCTTATATGTTAAGAAAAGAAAAGGAAAAAAAGCTTCTTTTATTTTATGTTTGGTTCACTCGTTTTAAAGACCCCTTCCTAAAGGCTTACAAAGAGATAACATTTTGTGTGTCTGATGTCTTTTAAAAATCACTCGTATTATTTGAGAGACAAATCGCCTGGGGTCTTTTTCTGTGAAAAGGTGTTTAATTTTATACTCCAGGCAGCAGCACCAGCAATTCCAAAAGTGACCACCACTAGATTAGGAAAAAAAAAAAATTATAAACCAAGTTGTTTTACGGAGACTCAAAATACAGATTAAATTTATTGAACTGTTGCATAACTGCAGAAGTGCCTTTTAGTATTTAGGCTATTTTTCTAATGTGTATTTCTTACTCAAAATATAATTTCCTGAAATCTTTATGGCAAAATTCACTACATGTTTATGTACCCAGTGTATTCCTTCTGCATAACAGTGGGGAATTGTAGCTTGTGTGTGCGGTAAGCACTCAGCGTTGAAGGTATTATCTGCAAATCTCCCAGGTCATGACAAGAGCGCATGCTCAGATGGCACTTGCTATGGGCCAAACACTGTCCAAGCACTCGACATCAACTACCTGATTTATGTTTCACAGCAGACCGAGGGCAGGGTACCGTAGTTAACATCCCCACTTTCCAGATGGGGAACCTCAGGCACTGGACCTTTTAGTCCCTCCACTCAGAGCTGGAGCATGGCAGGATGAGGGTGAGCACTCAGGGGTCTGCTGCAGGGGCCACACTTACAGCCCACATGCACCACCACCCACCCTATTTCCTCCTTCATGATCATCAAGGTCTTTCCTCTCACTTATGTCCAAACCCTCTGTCTCTCTCCACTCTACATTTCATAATGAAGCCAAAATCTCTTTCAAAAATCATAGTGTTTTGAAACTGTCCTCCTGCTCAGCACATTGTCTTTGAAATTCATCAGGCTGCGGGCATGACTAGTTGGTTCTACACACAAATGCATCTATGGCAGTGAAAGTCAGATGGGTGTTTAGCTGCAGAGGAGTGGAGTGGCACTGACTGGGAAGTGACGGCGGTCCCTCGGTGATGGAAGTTTCTGTTCTGATTTGGTTGATGAAGTTACAGTTACACAGATGAACATTTACTGATTTGTACATATCATGACAAAATTCTGCCTCATTAAACAAAATACAGTGGGGAAAAATGTTTAAAAGAAGCCACTGTTATTATATCATTTCCCTGCTTTAAGAACTTAAATAATTTCCCACCACGATAAAAATTAAAATCCTTTTCAAACATCTACAGTGTAACCTGGTGGTGCTCCCTGCCTTGACTGATGTCCCACCTCCTCCCTTCTGTGGCCCAGCTACACCGGGGTTTCATCATCCTCACATACCCTACACCCTGCTTGCTCCTCGCTCTGTCTGGACATTGATTTGTTTGCCTGGTCAATACCAGTTCTTTACTTAGATCATAGCTTCCACGGGGTGGGGGGGGATACTGTCTCAGGGCATTAGGTTCCACTCTATGGTATTTTCATGATTATAGTTTTACACTGGTTTTGCTTGTTTGTTTGTTTTGTTTTCTTAAGACTTTAATTTTTAGACCAGCTTCAGGTTCACAGGAAAATTGAGCAGAAAGAACAGAGATTCCCCTGATACCTTTGGCCCCCCGACACAGAGGCTCCCTCACTACCAACATGGAGCATCAGTACATGTGCCTTTGTAATTCTTAGATTAATGGTTTTCTTCCCATTCTAGATCGTAAACTCTGTCATGGCAGAAATTTCACCTACTCTTGCTCGATTGATTTCTCCCTTTGCTGGCACACAGTTGCTTAATAAATACATTTGTTAATAAGTAGATTGGGAAGCAGTTCCCTTTACACTCCAAATTCAATCCTTAATCTAGATCACTTTGCAAGTCAGTAAATTTGATTTAAACACTATTGTTAGATATGTGAAAGAATTTTATTTTATTTTTAAGAGGGAGAATATAGCTGCAAAGTCTTTTTATTTAAAAAAAGCTTAGATCTCTTTAAAGGTGGTAGAACCAAAGGCTGAGAAATCAGAAAATTTTTAAATTTATAAATACATCCTTCCTAATAGTGGAGTAAAAAATTACTGAACACTATATTTCCCTAACTCTAAAAGATTACTACATAACTTTTTTAAAATTGGAAGATATATATAATTCTATATCTAATATCTATCTTCCTGTTCTGTCTATATCTCATATCTGAGGTCTGGTCCACATTGGAGGGTTTTAATCATTTTTTTACTGTGTTATGCAATAAGAGTGGGAAAAAAATAAAATGAGGATGAATGAAAGGAAGGGAGGGAGGGGAGGAGAGAGGGGAGGAGAGAGGGAAGGGCAATCTCCCAGTGAGCATATATAACAGAATATATCATTGTTCCTTTCAGCCCCCATCTGGCTCCTCAACTACTAAGAACAGCAACTGCCCACGTGGTATTTAAAAACTTTTCTTGCCCTTATTGAAGTCATATTCCCTGATATTTTCCATTTTATTTCATCCTATTCAGTTATATCATATTCTGTGATATTTTAATCCATTATATTCTACTCTAAGTTTAAAACTCTGTTTTGCAACACACTGAATTAATTTATCAACATGGTATGCCTTCTAAAAAGTCTACAAGATGCTGACATTGGTGTTTTTGAAGTAGAATCAGCTCAGATAAAACAAAACATCCAGTCTACTTGGTCTGCAACCACTGTGGAAATAAAGCAGCCTGATTTTAACTGGCTGCATTTCCAGTCCACAGTGACTTGTTTTATGTGCCTTTTCATCCCCAGAGACAGGAGCTACAATGACTGTGAAGGTTTAGCATACATCTCGTAAGTAAATACAAAAGAAACCTTTTCCCAAGTTTTCCTGAAGTTCAGTATTATTCAAGAATGCAGAGCAAAACACATGGTCACAGGCATCTGCTCATTGAGGAGAAGCCCTTCTTCA
Source organism: Mormoops blainvillei (assembly GCA_004026545.1). NCBI lineage: Eukaryota > Metazoa > Chordata > Mammalia > Chiroptera > Mormoopidae > Mormoops > Mormoops blainvillei. The sequence goes on along the minus strand of PVJD01000868.1, from coordinate 181,331 downwards.
GTCAAGAGCTGTTCAGAAACTATACCCTAAATTACACACCATTTAAAACTTGGCTGTAAAAGAAGAAGGAAATCTTTTTTTTTTAAGATTTTATTTATTTTATTTTAGATAGAGAGGAAGGGAGGGTGAAAGAGAGGGAGAGAAACATCAATGTGTGGTTACCTCTTGCACATCTGCTACTGGGGACCTGGTCCATAACTCAAGCATGTGCCCTGACTGGGGAATCGAACTGGTGACCCTTTGGTTCACAGGCCAACGCTCAATCCACTGAGGTACACCAGTCAGGGCAAAAAAGAAGGAAATCTTATCCTTTGCAACAGCATGGATGGACCTGGAGAGCATTATGCTAACTGAAATAAGCCAGTCAGAAAAAGACAAATGCCATATGATTTCACTTACATACAGAAACTAATGAACAAAATAAGCTAACAAACAAAATAGAAACAGACTGATAGATAGAGAACAGACTGACAGCTGTCATGAGGGAGGAGGGCTGTGGGACTGGGTGAAAAAGGTAAAGGGATTAAGAAAAAACAAAAAAACAAAAAAACCTCATAAACACAGACAAGAGTTCGGTGATTACCAGTGGGAAAGGAGGATAGGGAAGGTAGAAGAGGGTAAAAGGAGGATAAATGGTGAGGGAGGAGATTTGACTTGGGGTATAAACACACAATACAATTTACAGATGATGTATTATAGAATTATACACTTGAAACCTATACAATTTTATTAACCAATGTCACCCAAAAAATTCAATAAATTTTTTTAAAGTCATGCAATGAATTAAACACTGCACAAATCAATTGTCAGATGGAAACCACGTATGCATTGTTCAGCTCTGTGACTCAGATACTTACGGAAACCTCCAGTCAACTCTGTACTATGAAGAGATGGGGACGTCTGGGTGACTCAGTTAATTAGTTCATTAACAAAAGTGATACTTCATATGTGCGAGTCTAGACATGTTTATTTACTCTTTTCCTTAGAGTATTTAGAGAAATCAACCAAATATTTGACTCAAAATCTGTTGTTATGGCAAGGACTTAGCCAGCAGCTTTGACTACTGGCTAGAGAACGCGTTGAAATCATGTATGTGTGTTAACAAGTCCAGGGGACAGGTTTCTATTAGCTCCTATTTCTAGGGGCTGACAGTATTTATCACTCAATAGATGTCTGACGAGAGATGATTGAATGAGTGATCCAAGTATCTTCAGGGTTTTTAGCTGGATGTCAAGAAAGAGGAATCCACAACTTTTACAACTCTGAGAACCCATAGCAAATACAAGAAAAGCTTCCTTCTACATTTGCTTTTTCTTGGATCATTTCTATTGGATGCCTGGGCCTCTGAATCTCTAATAACTTCCATTCTGCAACTCAAAACAGTTTCCAAAAGGTCAACCTCGTAGGTCCTGGGCCTGCCCACAGCATTTTGTTCTGTCTGGAATCTTGTACACCAACTCAGACAAATTTTTTCCATTATTTTTTTCATTATTTTTGTCCATAAGCCTAGCACTTTCCCCATACCTACTGTTCTCTTCCTTATAGAGACTGACAATTGTCCTTAAATATCCTTTCTCCTAATTGTCCATAGACATAGATCCCCTGAACTTTATCTTGACGAATGACTGCCCAGGATAGGTCCTCCAAAAGTGTCATGTGGCAGCTTCCAGGAGTGTTTCTTAAAATGTGTCTTTTCCACTTTCTTTTTGTGTCTCCCCTTATCCTGCTGATTGGAACATAGATGTGATTACTGGTGTTCTAGAAGCTGTTTTAGACCATGAGGACTTGGGCTACACCCTTAGGATGTCAGAATCTGTATGTCCAGGATTTCATGGAACTGAACTGCCCTAGGTCTGGGTTACCTACCTCCAGATTTTTATGTGAGACAACACTTTCAACGTGCCTACATTTGGGGGCTACGAGAAGAAGGTTTCATGGTAGTTCAAAGTGCCCTGCCATGGAAGAGTGCCATTGGGGTTCCTCTGGGCCTCGGGCAAAGCATGGAGAGGGGCGTGCCAAGAATGGCTCTAGAAACCAAGGAGTGAAAGATGGCTTTCAATTACGTTCAAACAATCCACACCATGTACATGTCAAAGACAGAGAATTTTGCAGAATGTTGAGATTTGGACCTTGAATTTATTACTTTCTCTTTTATGTTCTTTTTTATTTGATTGACATTTGAAATTCATTGGCCTTCACTGACTGTTTATACAAATGTGCTTGTTACATACGACCCCCTTGTCAATGCACTGTTAATTCTCTCTTTAGGCTCTAAAGCTTTCAAGTCAGCTCTTGGCCTTTTTATTGCTGTGAACTCTTTTCAAAGTCAATATAAAAAGAAATTGGTTAACCAAATTGTCTTTTTTATGGAACTTGCATTTGATGTATGGGATCTTTCCAGATGAATGGTAACATTTTGTTTTATTAGTGATTAGCTTCCATTACTGTTTTCAGAGAACTTTCCTGCTTCTTTCCTCAGGAACTTGCTTTTAAATTGGCCCCGGAGACTTCAAACTCTGAGACTCTTAGCAAAGGGCATGTGAAACAGCGCCTGTGTCGCTGCCGCCAGAATAATGGCTCCTTTTGATGTCATCTTGTTACTGCAAGAGCACATCAAAGCTCTCCCAGTGTCTGCCCTCCCAGGACCAATGGAGCAGAATCATCCTCAGAGTAACAGAGAAATCACTCCTGGTTAAAGCATAGACAACAAAATCTTCTTTGTAGAGTAATAGCGTCTGTTAGCTGTACTTCTGAAGACTTATCTATCTTCACATTCATTCTTCTTGTCTGCACCACCAAACTTTCACTGTGGTTGCAAGGTTTTTGCTTTATAATGTCAGCAAGAAAGGCAAGAGAGAATAAGTGTGAAACTTGGCTGTAAAAATGGAAGGAAATCTTATCCTTTGGTGTTAGTGTGCTCTAATATGTCTAATGGTTTCATATTTTAAACATGGAATTGCTTTTGTGTTTTGGTTGAAAGGTTTGAGGACAGTGAGAGAGACACTGAATTCCATATACAGATTACCATGAGTGGAAGTTTGACAAGACATTGTTTTGTATGCTTCAACACCTGTGCCAAGGATCAGTGTTTGGGAGCCCGTGGAATGCTTTCTAAATTAAGACACTTTCCTAATTAACTTCCTGGAAGCCTAGAGCCAGAGTAATGTAGAGTCACTTTACAGATTCCCTCACTAAGTGCACAGGAGTCTGGGTACCAGGCCCTCCTGTCATGAAAGGCAGCTCTGGGTCTGGGCCGCTCTGCCCAATGCCCAACCTGGGTCCCAGGCAATGTCTTCCAGAATCTGTCACTGTGATATGCAAACCCCAAACCTGCAAACACATCATAGGGGACAAATATCCATCAGTGGTTAAAGGGTATTTGTCCTCTCTCAAGCTCCTCAGAGAGTCACCTCTGATTTTAATAGCAGTTAGAACCAAACCAGGGCAAATTATGCCCAATCAATCCACCCTTCACTGTTTTATTTTATTTTACTTTGTTTATTTCCTTTTATTTTACTTTAATCAGCAATGGAGACTCTTCCCACCACAGACACACAAAGGGTCTGATTTTGGCGGCACATCTCCTGGAGGCAGTGGGAAGGACTCTGCCTCCCACCAGGAGGGTCACTGCAGCTGAACAGGACTAGAGTTTCACAGGACAGGATGTCCTCTGGTCAAAGTGATCACTGAATCAGTCAGGCCAAAAACCCAAGAGCAAACCTGCCTTCTTAAGGCAAAGAGACAAACTGTGGAGATGCGTTTTCCCCTGAATCTGCTGATGGCGACAGACCTGGAGGTCTCCTGGAGATGCGGTGAGTGGTGTCACATGGTGACGCTGGCCACTCTCCAGGAGTGGGTACAACAGGGTGCAGGCTTGATGAGGCTGGTGGCAGCAGAGGTGCCCAAGCTGCTGTCCAGCTGCTGGAAGGGGCAGCAGAGCCAGGCAAGCAGGAAGCCAGGGGCGACACAGGAGCAGCTGGGTGCAGGACCCGGATGCAGGAGGCATCAGGGAGGGTGGCTTAGGGAGCTCCTGATCCAGCCCAGGGGAGCCCATGCAAAACCCCAACAGGAAGGAATGAGGCTGCAGTCCTCAGAACTGAAGCTTATGGGAATGTGGACTGTTTTAATAAGTATATTTTACAGTTGACCTGTTATGTTTTCCCCTTTGACCAAATACTGTTGAAAAATGGACAGAGATGAGTAGCCGCAGCACCGAGTCTGGCCGCCGAGGTTTACATCCCCCCTCTGCTGCCGGAGCACCATCCCCCTGGGGGACTTGGCTTCCCAAAGCCTCAGGCCCCTCACCTGCAAGGTGGGTTAAGAACAGAGCCACCTCACAGGATGGTGGTCCATTAAATGGGATAATACAGGGGGTTATGAGGACACAGCCAGTGTTCAATAAATAATTGGCACACATGTATCAGGAGATTACAGACAGATACATGCTCCTGAGTGTGATAAGAAGAAAGGAATTGACTAGGGAGGCACAACTCACTGAGGATATTCACGGACTGACTGTCAATGGTAATAATAGTCCCAAACAAAAGTTGAGGCGTTCGGGGCTTTTTTGTTTGTTCGCTTGTCTGTTTGTTTTACTCATTCAAGGCCAGAAAACAGGCCAGACACATGCTCGGACCTCCCAGTCATCACCACTGCATTTGCAGCGGTGAGGGGTGGAGTCAGGTGACCTGGGGCTTCTCCTGGAGAAGGTGGGACTGGGGCAAGAGTAGGCCCAGTGACAAGAGACCGAGTATAGAAAAGGCCTGTTCCAGAGCAGGTGTGTACGAAGAAAAGGTGAGCGGCGGTCTGGAGGCAGGGCAAGTAAACAATGACTTCAAGGGGGGAAACTGAACTCAGGTGTGCCCAGTTGGAGGCAGTGTGTTTATAGTTATGATTCTATTAATTGATTATTGATCTGCACTTATCTCATGTAAACCTCTGCTATTCACCATCCCATGGCCTTAACCAAAACTGCTTTGGTTCTTTCATTATTTGGAGGTCTCTACACCCCTGGGCTCTGACTTAAGCGGGACCATCCATGGAAATCAACCACACATGAGGTAATGGACTTCATCCTACTTATAAGAAGAAAGGGTTTCTTTTTAAGTTTTCTTCCTGGCAATTAAGGTACCTCAAAGCAAATGATTTTTTCCAAGTTCCCCAGAAGCCTGAACAGTCTCACTTTTTATCCACAAGGAGACTCCTGGACCTCTTCTCAAAGGTAAGAACTTCCTCAAGCAACACCGCACTGCCCCGGTGCCTAGTTCTCACCTTGGCCACGCCGTAAGGTCTGTCTGGGATCATAGGTTCTCACATGTGTAATAACCGTGACAGTGCTTGCCACAAATACCACAAGCATGGAATGGGGCTCCCTCATCCTCTGTCCTCTGCTGGACACCTGCCGATCTCTCACCACCTGCATAGATGTCCCTTAGAAGTCCGCCCCTCAGCACTCTGGGCCCTGGGCTTTCTGGGAACAGCCTGATCCCACTGATCTTCTGTGACCAGATTTCCTAGGAGGCCATCTGCCAGGCTCGTCTGTGAGCCAATGCTGTATCTTCTTCATTACTGCACCCCCAACACTGGGCATTTTGCCTGTAAACAGGAGATGTTGGTTTAATAAACATTTACCTCATTCGTCAAATATGTGCCTGGTCCCAGGGATGCAACTCGGAAACAATAGAAACTGTCCAGGCTCTTACAAAATTTACATTCTAGTCAAATTTACTCTCTGATCAGTTAATAGCTAAGCAAGCGAGTGATCTCAGATACATTATAGAGAAAAAAAATGTAAGAAATGGAGATGGGGTATGGGCGGGAGCTGACTCAGATTCAGTTTGGGGAGACTATTTTGATCTGAGACCTGAGCAGCAAGAAGGAACCAGCCACACTGTGCTCCTCTCCCAGCGGAGGGGACAACCGAAAGTACCGAGGCAGGAATTAGTTCATGATGCTCCAGGAACAAGAAGGTGTTGGTCTCACGAGCTTGAGAACCTGAATGAATGTTTCCTAGTCTGTTTGGGCTACTGTAACAAAGTACCAAAGACCAGGTGGCTTATAAACAACAGACTTTTATTTCTTATAGCTCTGGAGCCTGGAAGTCCAAGGTCACCGTGCTGGCAGATTCAGTGTCTGATGTGGATGTATTTTCTGCTTCATAGAAGGTGTCTCCTCGCTGTGTCCTCATATGAAAGTGGTGAGAGGACTCTCTGGGGTGTCTTGTCTAAGGACACTGATCCCATGTATTTGGGCTCCACCCTCATGACCTCATCACCTCCCAGAGGCAACACCTTACAACACCATCACCTTGGAAGTTGCGTCAACATATAAATTTGGGAGACAAGGCATTTGTTCTAAAGCAGGGAGTAGAGAAAGGTAATGAGTTCATACACAGAAAAAGCAGTGCCTGCTGGATCCTGAGGGTCCCAGCAGAAGTGTGGGTGTCACACCAAGGAAATGAGAAACTACAGGATGGTTGTAAACAGGGGGAGATATGACCTCTTTCAGGTTTTACCAAGAACACATGGAAGCAGCAAGTTAGAAAAGAATGTTGCTTTGGTCGGATGGCTCAGTTGGTTGGAGCACTGTCCCAGTTGTCCCATATACCAGAGGGTTGTAGGTTCAATTCCCAGTCAGGGCACATACCTTGGTTTCAGTTTCAGTCCCTAGTTGTGGCTCATACAGGAGGTAACCAATCAATGTTTCCTCTCATATTGATGTCTATGTCTCTCTCTCTCTCTCTCAGACACACATTGATGTCCCAGTCTCACTCCCTCTCTCTCTGACTCTCAACCTTTCTCATTCTAAAATCAATAAATACAACCTCAAGTAAGGATTTTTTTAAAAATAAAAAAAAAAGAGTGTTAACTTCAATGGATATTGCTGGACTGATTTTAAAATAAAATGTTTGATCCTTTCCTGTGTATCTTGATGGATGCATGGCGAACACAGCTACTTCTGTCTTGAAACTTGTAGCTCCTCCCCATCCCCCACTGAGTTGGAGGGAAAGAGGGGGTTGGGGACTCTGCAAGAGCCACCATATAACAATAAGCAGTCACTTCAAATTGAGCATGGAGCTACTCAGCAGTGATGGCAAAGGAAATACAAAAAAGCCTAAATGAGCCTAATGGGATTTTAGTAATCAAATATCATCATTTGTATATTTTCCACATTATGGTGGGAACACTTTAGAGCCAGCCTCTTTCCCCTCCTGTTCCTGTCAGAATTTCATTCTAGAGTAAATTTACATCAGTCCCACTTGTGCCCTGATCCAGGTCGTGTCCACACTTTCATTATAAACCATGTTTACCAAAGGTTTACAACTTGGCTGCAAAGTCCAGCTGGCACCGAAACTGGAAACTTGGCGTGAACAGTTTGGCATAAACATTGCCCGGAAGCAGTTTTTCTATCTGAATCTGAGAAAAACAGGCTAGGTCATTTTCCAGTTATTTGTGTTATTCATGCATAAATAAAATGAAGCCTGACAGCTTCTCACAGTTGTTTGCTTTGCACTCCTCAAAAATAGATTCCATCCAAGAAAAGTAACATTTGGTAAACAAATACTCCATGACGGACAGTAAAAACTGAAGGAAAAAAAAGTGGGCTGGAGTATATTAAATAGAAAGGGAAAAGGGAAGTGTTTCAAAAGTCAGTTTGTGTCAGAAAGGAGGAACTGCGAGAGGTGTTACCAGACAGTTAATGCAGGTTCTGGAAACATATGTAGAGGTTCCCGTGGACTCTAAATTAAATGTGTAAACAAGCCAAACACAGGCTTTCAAAAAAAAAAATTCTATTCTATTAAAATCTGAGGCACAACTCAACCTCGCACAAGAGAATTAAACTTATAATGTTCAATGAAAAAACAAACAAGCGATTTTTAAATGAGTTCTCTCAAAATAGTGGGCTGTTAAAAAAAGGGAAGGATAAAGAAAAGGAGATAGGAATGCTACATTAAATGTGTTGATTAACGACAGCAACAAAAAGAATATCAATGTCTGAGGCCCCCTTGCCCATTTCTGTGTTGTATTAAAAGTTTAGAAAGTCATTCTGTGGGCTTTGAATTCCAGCAGCGAGTACCAGCTCTCTAAAACGGGAATGTGATGGTCTAGACCTCTCTCCAAAGAAAGCCTTTCTGGCAAATTTAAAAGTCAAACTTGACGTCAAGCAACTGTTGACAATACTCCACTTTGAATTCTGCGGAGTGTGGGCAGAATGGACTTTCACTCTTGCAGCCCTATCAGTGGGTGAGTAAAGTGAGTGTTTAGGGCAAAATAAAGCCAAGCCAACTCAAACAGAAAGTAAAAATAAGTCAGAGAGGAAAGAATACAGAATGGAGATGACAACTGCAAGCCATGTCCCTGTCTGTCACAACAGGGCCTCATCTGTAACAACTGCTCTTTCTGGTGTTCCTTTGTGGAAGGAATTGTTTTCATAGGTTTGCTTTCAGCATATGTGCCTTTCAAATGGGTTTTTAGCCGCTGTTACTGCCCAGATCAGATGCAGGAAAATCCATTATGGTTGTTCTTGGTGAAAAGAAAAAAGAAAAAAAAAGTATTGCTTTTAGGCAGACTGTAAGCAGCACAATAGAATTCTATCTTTGGTAGTGAAAGAGTTTGCCATCTGGTGATTTTACCTGAAGGACACCTTTGACCATCATGTGACCCTTATAGTTGGTGTAGTTCAACCACATATGGTAATTCAAGCTAAAATATGTCTCCTGGGACATATCTCAAAGCTATTTTGCCCCTAGAACCATCAAATTAACCAGACTCTCCAAGTTCCACTTCACTTTCTTCTAGGATAGACACTCCCAGTGTTCTCCGCTTCAGAGAAAGTAGAAGCAATCATTTGTTTGCCCTAGTATCTAGACTGTTCACACAGCAATAACATGACATTTAGGACTACCACCCATCACATGATTTGTATATAAGTTTTTACACTATAGAGAGCTCACCTTCGTCACTGAGGACTATGAATAAATGCATGAATAAATACACAGAATCACCCAATTGAAAAGACTTTCGATATGAAGACATAAGACCTGGAGCCCCAAAGTCCAGAGACAAACAAAAACTCAGCGGTTTGATAGACTTCACAGAAACTACCTGGTGAACCCCTAAGTATTTTCTCAGAATTTGTAATTATTTCTGTGTTCTTTAAAGGTTCACATTTAGCGTAATCTGACTAGTTCTCTAAGTAAATTCTTTACGGACTGCAATGCATTTTATCTCTGTATTCTCAGTTCCTGGCACAGCTCCTGATACCAGGGCATCAGTAAACAACTGTTGAGTGAATGAACAATCGGCCTGGGATGGGTGCTATGACATTGGTGAGTATCTATGTCTGTAGACACAGAAAGAGGTCTTTTGTTTTTGTCTTTGTTTTAAGACTGAGGGAATGATTTGGAGGCTAAAAGAAATTTATTCCAGTAAGTGTAAATGCATGAGTTGTCTTCTTAAATTTAGTTTTTAAATTACAGTTGACAAATAATATTATATTAGTTTCAGGTGTACAACACAGTGATGAGACATTTATATAAATTACAAAATGACCACCCCAATAAGTCTAGTATCCATCTGGCACCATACATAGTTATTACAATATAATTGACTGTATTTGATATACTTTACATACTTGTGACTGGTTTCATTACAGGCAACTTATACTTCTTAATCCCTTCCATATTTTCTTTTTTGTCCATTCTCCCAACCCTTTCCACATCTGGTGACCACCAATTTGTTCTTTGTTTCTATGAATTTGTTTCTATTTTGTTTGTTTGTTTGTTTTTCAGATTCCACATATAAGTGAAATCAGATGATGTTTGTTTTTCTCTGTCTGGCTTATTTCCCTTAACATAACATCTTCTAAGTTCATGCATGTTTTCACAAATGACAAGATTTCATTCTTTTTTATGGCCAAATAATATTCCATTGTCTATTATGTACAACTTCTTTATCCCTTCACCTAATAATAAACACTTAGGTGCTCCCGTAGCTTGGCTGTTGTAAATAATGCTTCAGAGAACCCAGGGGTACATACATCTTTTCAAGGTAGTATTTTGGATTTCTTCAAATAAATGTCCAGAAGTAGAATTGCTGGACCCTATTTTTAATTTTTTGAGGAAACCCCATCCTGTTTTCCATAGTGGCTGTACCAATTTACATTCCCACCAACAGTTACAAGGGTTCCCATTTCTCCACATCCTCGCCATCTCTTGTCTTTCGTTGATAGGGGTTAATATTCAAAATATATAAGGAATGCAGGAGTTGTTTTGAAATGTGTATGTCCCATATCTATATGAGACCTTTGTCAAATGAAGAGGGACTGTTTGCAGACCACATACAGAAAGAGCTGATGATTTCTAGAAAAATAGGCTCTTCAGCTAATAATCTAAACTGTTGGATACCAACAACTGGAGAAGTAGCTACCTATAGCCCTCTGGTATTGGGAGGTAATAAGCAGTTAAACAATTAGTGATGGGAACTCCAGGGAAGTAATTGTAAGGGTGGGAATATAGCTTGTATAAAGAATCCATATTTTACTATATAATTTATAACTGGGGGGAAAAAACACAATACTTTCTTATCCAACTTAGAAAAAGTAATGAACTAAAGTTTCACAAAACCTTATAGCCAAATGAGATCTCTGTCCTTTCATCTACAAAGCAGACAGATTAGAGCTGAAGGTCCACATCTATGAAAATAGCATGTGGGGTCTCAGGTGGTCACTTTCCACACCAGGTGTCAGAACATAGTAGTTTCCACTTTGCTGTTGTATAAGTGTATATTCTCTGTATTGAAATTGAAGTATAAAAAATACTCACTTTGACAGAGAATGAATCCAGCTCAGTATCCATGACCCCAAGGGATATAGAAGTTCTTTACTCAATGTTTCTTCAACACTGCATCATGCATCTTGGGAAATGAGAGAAAAAGCTAAGTGCCACTCTCAAGTCTTGAAACCAAAATGACAATGAAGAGAAATGGCCCAGGAGAAAGAGTTTAAGTTTCACATTCAGAAACAACTAGATTACCTTTCTACCATTGTACTTGCAAGACTTGTGGCATTTGGCAGGCTACTTAACCCATCTGAACCTTGAGCACCTTAGCCTTAAAATGAGATTATCCATATCTACTTTCAGATCATTCATAAGAGATGATGTATAGGAAGCTATCCACATGAAACCAGTACCTGGAGGCAGTTGGGTACAATCACAATTTCCTAGCTACACTAACCATCAGATTCAGGGGATCCATCTTCAAATTTACCCTGACTCTGGCCTGTACTGTTCCTTTCATCTTCAGAGTCACAGTCAGGCCTTGCCTGAACCACACTCATGAGCTCTCACCGAGCTCCCTGCTTCTCTCTCATCTCCCATAACTCATTCCCCACAGAATGGGTGTGACCCTACATCATATTCTTATCTCCTTCCTTCCTGCACACCTTCCGTTGCCTGGCTCTTCTTGATTTCCAGCTGATGTGCCTGATAAGTCTTTGGATAAATCTTGATTTTTCAAACTAAAGGAGTCTCCCAACGCTTCTAAACTCTCTATTTACTTTCTCTGCAGCGCCCACCTGAATTCTGTTATTCACTCATGTGTTCATTTCTGTCTCAGTCAGCTTGGGGCTGCTGTAACAAATATCACCTACCAGAAGATCTATCAACAACACCCATGTATTTCTCACAGTTCTGGAGGCTGGAAGTCCACGCTTAAGATACTGACAGATTGGATGTCTGGTGAGGCCCCTTTTCTAGTTTATAGACTGTACCTTCGTGCCATATCCTCACATTTTGGAAGGGATGAGAAAGCTCTCTGGAGCATCTTTTATAAGGATACTGGTGCCATTCTTGATGATTCCACTCCCATGATCTCATCACCTCCCAAAGGCCTGCACCTTCTAATACCATCACCAACACATGAATCGGGGGGAGGCACTAACATCCAGTCTATAACAGTATGCCTATGTCAGTCCCCCAAAATGTAAATGCTGAGGAGTGCAGGAGCACAACACAACTCCAGAGAGTGCTTTACCCTGGAAGTCTAGGAAAACAATGTCTCCTGAAGGTGTATATATAGCCACTAGTACAGAACACATCAAGCTTGCTGGGTCCTAAATCCTTACTCCCTGGTGCAGTATGGGGGCATCAAAGCCACTGAATATAGTTGAAGATTGAATTTATTATAAAATAATTACATTCTTACACAGTAAAATTAAAATATTATGCTGGCTTAGGGAGAATACAGAGCTTTATGAGGAGTTAAATGGTGAGTTATCCAGTTTGGCAGTGGCTCTAATGTCTGGCTGGGGCAGCCCCACCTCATGTACACACAGAAACAAGTGATGGATTTATGGGTGGTTTCAGCAAGCGCTCTGGCTGGATCATATCTTAATGGCTTTATAAATTACTTTATTCTTTTTTTATAAAAGCATTAATGACATGAAGAGGTCAGTTACATTTTCATTTATGTTTTATTGCATTTCAGGGGAAAATTATACATTACAGTCGAATTTGCAAAGTTGGGTATTTTCAAAGGTCATGGAATGTGTGACTCACACATGTGAAGGTGACACTAGGAAACAGATGCCGTATTTGCATCTGTCTTAAGAATAACTTTGGTTTATCATACACATTTGATTTAATCCTGAGACTGCAGTGTGCGTCAACCTCACTTTCTCTGACCGCACATGCGCCCTGTGGGCAGAAGTAGCAGAGATGAATGTGCCAGTCATGCCATCTCAGCCACGAGGCACTCTGGGATGTCACAGCAAGCCGACGGTGAGAGCAATGAGTGGGAAGGGTCAGGCAAGGATCCAGAAGTGACCAAAAGGCGATGACTCCCCCTTCACATCACAAAATATAGGAGAAGGACGAGGCATGAACTGGGATGGCCTCTTTCCAAAGGGCTGGTCTAGTGAATTTAGAATGTGTTGGGTCTTGTTTCTTGGCAAAATGATCAAATCTAACTTTTATAGAGTATCTACCACGTAACTGTCACGAGTCTCCTGCTAGACGCTTCATATACACAACGAATTCTCCCAATAGTCTACAAGGGCATTGTTTCTCTTTAAAAGATTAGACATCTCCAAATCATAGCAAGAAGTAACCCACCGATTGCTAGAGGGGAAGGGGGATGGGGAAGGATAAAGAGGGTAAAGGGGGTCAAGTATATGGTGATGGAAGGACACTAGACTTTGGGTGCTGATGCATTATAGAATTATACACCTGAAACTTAATTAATGTTATTAACCAATGTCAATCAAATGAATTTAATTTTAAAAAAAGAAGTAACCCACCAAGCACAGCTGGTACAAGACTCACACCCAGGCCTGTAATCGTCTTTGAAATGATGATGGTGGGGATGATAATGAACATTTATTGAGCGCTTGCTGTATGCATATGACACATAAATTGAGAAAACTACAGCCCTACGTGTTAGCACTATTATTATCCCTATTGTTCAGGTGAGAAACTGGAGCTCAGAAGGCCCAGAATCATGGTGTTAGAAAGCTGTTGCTGTCTGATTGAAGTCCATTCCCCATGCAATTTCTGGGAGCAGAGCTACAATGTTGCCCCCACAATCACCACCAGGGCCCGGACCATCAGCAGGCTTAGAAGCACCAGAGTTCCTGGGGGAGCATAGCTCAGACCCTCTCTAACTCCATGTCAGGTTTTCTGTGTACCCAGTGCTTGTACACAAGGAAAAGTCCTGGACTTCCCCCTCTCAAAGCTAGAGTGGGGATGCTGTGGGAAGGTGGCTGCTCATTGTCCTCGTTGTTGAGAGCCAACAGAACATGGAACAGAGAGGAATAAATAAGCTTGGTGGTATAACAGAATTTTCTGCATGGGCACTGAAGGGCATCCAGAACTGATCCCAGTGTCCTTACCTGCTTCATCACCAAGCTCACCATGCCTCATGCAGTACCCAAGGGCCCTTATTCACACCTCTCATTGTCAGTTCCCTTTGAGTTTTAAGGTCTTTCCCAGACTTTATAGCTGTCTTTTCCTTCCCCCAAATTGTAGATCCCATGAGCACTCATCTATGGGAAAAGCTCTTTCTCTCCAGGACTAAGCGTATACATCTTTCTTGCTCCAAGGAGGAAGTATGTCTGTAAGTTCTTCCAACATGAATTAATTAAATTATAATCAGAGCGAATATAATTCTTCCTACATAGATCAATTACAGCAGAGCCTCCCTTTTGAATCTAGCCGGAGCAATTGTCACCAGGATTCTGAAGTCTAAGGACAACCTCCCACAAGGGAAAATATATTCACACTATCCACACTGAGTTTTTAAAACATTCTACTTGCTCTCTGACTCGCTTCCTCCTCCTCACAGCTTCCTTCCTCCCAGCAGCTTTACATACTATCTGCAGTCCTGTCTGATAAAGTCATTTTGAAGGAAGCAATGTTTTAAAATTTATTTAGAAACTTACAGGCTATAGCCCTTTATTTTGGTGTCTAGCTAGGCATTTGTCATACTTATAATGTATGGTTGCTATTTTTCTGCCAGTATTCTTTCTCTATTTCTAACGTCCTTGAGATCTCAGATGTCTTATCTTTGCATCATCCTGAGTAAAGTGACTATAAGCCAATAAATGGATAAATTGCATTCATAGATTTTCAATGTTTCTATGATAGATATTTTCAATATGTAAACAATATATAATCTGTGTACAGAATCCAGTTACAGTCAAGTTTACAGTTTATCATGGAAATAATTTAAGTATTAAAAGATATAAATATGTACTTAGCAATCCTTTCTTTAGTTGTTGTTTACTTCGGTTTTCTCTTAGACATGTTTTCATACATAATAACTGCTTTAGTCTCAGCTTGATAAAGAGTTTCCTATGTTTATCTGTAGATTTCTATTTTTATTGTGAGTCTGACTGTATACTCATTAAATACCACAAAGGATTCAGAGATAAAGTCAAAATTCTGTTAAATTGCAAATACGTGGATAATAGGAACCCAAGATCACAGTGTGCCTTGCGAGGGATTGGGCCCATAATTAGTGATCCCCGGGAGGACATAGAAGGGATGAGCAGCAAGCAAGCCGTCCTCAGATGGGCAGCTATGATCAGGCATCGCTGATTTAAAACACACTGAGTGTGCGAGTACATGCACAAGTGTGTGCACACATACTGATATGTACATTTATTTTCCTGGAAAGATAATCAGCGTGAAGAGCAAATAGCGCCCTGGCCAGTGTGGCTTAGTTGGTTGAGCATTGTCCTGCAAAGCAAAGGTTGTCAGTTCAATTCTGGGTCAGGGCATACGCCTGGGTTGTGGGCCAGGTCCCCCTGTTGGGAAGCATGTGAGAGGCAACCAACCGATGGATGTTTCTCTCTGACATCCGCATTTCTCTCCCTTTCTTTCTCCCTCCCTTCCCCTCTCTCTGAATAAATATAAATAAATAAATATATATTTTTAAAAGCAAATAGTTATTACTTCTTTTGGGTGGAGAAAATTGAATAAACAGAAGAGTTTATTTTATATTATAATTGCTCACTCTTTAGTGTCCCCGGTGAAGGACATTTATTTCTCATTGTTAAAAATGTCAACAGAAGTTACCATGGTGATATGTTTTTCATTATATGTCTCTACAGTAAAAAATAAAAGCAAGTTATTTTAAAACGACTAAGTTATGATATGTTTTTAGACTTTGGTCAATCGATGAGCATATAGATGTAGCGTTGACTTTGATCTAGCACCGCGGTTTTCCGCCCGTGTGCCATGAGAGGTACACGGGCGTGCGGGAAGAATTTTAAAACATGAAGTACCCGGCTATGTAGTCAGGGGCACTTGCTTCTTTTCCCTTAGATTATCAAATAAAAAATGACAACAGCCAACACAACAGTGGCCGTCTGCCGTACATTAATCAAAATTATATCTACTTTTTTTTGTCAGATCGGCAAAAAAAAAACATTTTTTGGTGTACCACAGAATTTTAGTAATTCGTTTATGTGTGCCATGAGATGAAAAAGGCTAAAAATCACTGATCTAGCACATTCTCTATATATCTAAAAGTTTAAACCAGCATTTTAGTACCTTGCTTACACTTTCTAGATTGGCATCACTGTTCTCTCCACGAACTTGAAGACATTTTGTCCTGTGAACACACTTCGTGTATCCTGTTCCGTGTTGGGCATGGATGACCTGGTGGTGCTGGCCATGATCACACGGTGGGGTTCCGTGGCATGCTCTGGGGGCCTGGTTGGGTCCCAAGGATTACAGGAAACCTCCTGGAGGGAAAATCGCTTTAATAGGTTTCTGGTACCTTTATTACCCAGTAATTTTACAGTTTGTGTGCTAAATGCCCTGAAGCTTATAATCACCGCTGCTGTCATTCCTCACGCGACCGCTTTATAGATGTGGGAAGGAAAGCGGGGCCCAAGCGCACCGCCAGCACGGGGGCCTCTGCCAACCACCCTCGGTAGCATGGGCAGCCTTCCCAGCTAAGCCTTCTTCTCCACAGTCATTTTAACAAGGGATGACTGGGGGATACTCAAAGAGGGAAAAAAGGTTTTTGACATAATTTCAAGGTTTTAATGAAGAATTAATCTTGTTGAGAAACAACCGCCTTCTGGGTCCTTACCTATGCTCCCAGTACTAAACACTCTTGTTTTCTTCTGTTTCCAATCCCCAAAACACATCATATCACATGTCTTTTCTCAAGAAGAAGGTCCGTGCACTGGAATAACTTAGGACAGAGCAATGGAAGATGAGAGAGATGGTTGGGAGTTTAGCTGTTTTGATAACGTTATTTCTTTGAAAAAGAAATATATTTGAAGTAACTATGGCAATATCTTGATATTTTTAATTTCATAAGTTTTAACCAATCTAGGTTTGCTGCTGGTGCACCTCCTTTTCTGTGAGTTCTCAAGCATGTGTCTCACTTGGATCCTACCTTCAGGAAGATGGTGCCTCTTCCTGCTTCTCTGTCTTAGCTCTATACCCGGACACTTACATATTTTCCTGCTCCACTTTTCTCTGTGACTCTGAGTTATGTTGGGCCCTTTGAAGGGGTTGCATAGACATTTCTACCAGACTCTGAGGCTGTTGGCCATTTGCATGTACAACACAGAGGAGCTCTGAAAGTGGTCACACCAGGAACACCATCACCGGAGCACATCTGTGCAGGATAATCCCACGGGGGACTAAGCCACAGGGATGAGACTACCCATCTAATGTGACTTTAAAGGAAATGCATAGCATCCTTGTACTTAGTATTTAATTTATACCCGAGAGGAAATACTATATATTCCCAATAATACTTTGTCTGATAGTCAACATTATAAATGTAAAGTATTATAATTCTGTCATAAACAGTGGCCTAGGGACCTACATACCATTTATCACTGGAAGCTTTTTTTCCCAAGAAACAGAAATATATTTACAAATTAACCTTTAGTGTATAATCTATCTGTACATTGGGAACTCATTCTACATGATTCCTTTTACTCTGACCCATGTGTCAGAAAGGACAGTGTAATCCCCAAAGGCAGGTCACTGGATACTTTATTGGTCATCCAGAGAGACTGAGACATGGCTTTCATGAAATACATTTTATTGATTATGCTATTACAGTTGACCCAATTTTTCTACCTTTACCCCCCTCTACTTAGTACCCCTGATTTACTCCAGTGCCCTCCCTTACTTTATATCCATGGGTCGTGCATATAAGTTCTTTGATACTCCATTTCCTACACTGTTCTTAACATCCCATTGTCTATTCTGTACCTCCAATTTATGCTTCCTAATCCCTTCACCTTTACCCCATTTTCCCCCTTCCCACTTCCAGCTAATAACTCTCCAAATGATCTCCATGTCTATGATTCTGTTTCTGCTCGACCTGTTTCCTTAGTTTGTTTTTTAGATTTAATTGTTGATAAGTGTGAATTTATTGCCATTTTAATGTTCATAGATTTGATCTTCTTCTTTTTCTTAAATAAATCCCTTTAACATTTCATATAATAATGGCTTTGTGATGATGAGCTCCTTTAGCTTTACCTTGTCTGGGAAGCACTTTATCTGCCTTTCAACTCTAAATTATAGCTTTGCTGGATAGAGTAATACAGGTTGTAGGTTCTTGTTTTTCATCACTTTAAATACTTCTTACCAGTCTTTTCTGGTCTGCAAAGTTTCTTTTGAGAAATCAGCTGACAGTCTTATGGGAACCCCTTTGTAGGTAATTCTCTTCTTTTCTCTTGATACTTTTAAGATTTTCTTTTTGTTGGTAATGTTTGGCATTTTAATTATGATATATCTTGATTTGGTCCTGTTTGTGTCCATCTTGTTTGGGACTCTACTCCCTGGATGTGTATATCTATTTCCTTCACCAAATTAGGGAAGTTTTCTTCCATTATTTTTTCGAATAAGTTTTCAATTCCTTGTTCTTTCTCTTCTCCTTCTGGCACCCCTATTATGTGAATGTTGGAATACTTGAAGCTGTCCCCGGGGCTGCTTATACTATTCTCATTTTTCTTGATTCTTTTTTCTTCTTGCTGCTCTGATTGAATGTTTTTCCTTCCTTATGTTCCAAATCAATGGTTTGATTCTCAGCTTCATCCACTTCACTGTTGTTTCCTTCTGGATTTTTCTTTATTTCATTTAGTGAAATAAATGAAACATTTCACTCTGGGCCTGGGCCTTTTTTATGCTGTTGAAGTACCCAATGAGTTCCTTGAGCATCCTAATAACAAATGTTTTGAACTCTGCATCTGATAGGTTGCTTATATCCACTTTGGTTAGGTCTTTTTCTGGAGTTTTGTTCTATTCTTTCATTTGGGCCATATTTCTTTGTCTCCTCATTTTGGAAACCTCCCTGTGTTTGTTTCTATGTATTTTGTAGAGCTACTTTGACTTCCTGTCTTAGTAGTGTGGTCTATTGTAGAAAAGCACACTGGTAAATTGAATGGGGCAGAGCCTAAGGTTATCACCAGGGCTGGGCAACCCATGTGACCAGGTTGGTGGAGTCTCTGATATGGTGGTTACCATTCTGTGGCTCTGTGGGGGACTGGGGGAGGGATGAGAAAGAGGATAATGCTGCTGTCTGGCTTCTGGAGTTTTGTCTGGAAGGAAACTATCACCTGGCATTTGCCCTGATGCCAGACACATCAGTTTCTCCCTGTATGCCACTGGTACCCTTCTAGCTGTCGCCCTGGGGCTGGAACCCAGAGGGAGTAAGCCTATGTAGGTCTTAAGTCAGTTTAAGAGGAAATGCCTGAGAATCCTATACTTTCTTCTATTGCCCCAACCCCCACTGATTTTTATAGCCAGAAGTTATGGGGGCTTATCTTCTTGGCACCAGAATCCTGGTTTGGGTGGTCTGGATGTGGGGTTGGGATTCCTTGCTTTTCAGGTATCCCTCCTGAATTTTACCCACCACATGTGGGTATAGGGCTGCCCATTCTATGTCCCTGTGTGTCTCCACCCCTCCTAATCATCTGGATGAATGTGACTTCTTTAATTCCTTGGTGGTTGGACTTCCATACAGCTCAATTTTCTGATGATTCTTGGTGATAGTCGTTTCATAGTTTAGTTGTAATTTTTGCTATGGTCATGTGAAGAAGCAAGTTGTGTTTACCTACACCTTCATCATGAGACATGGCTTTTGCAATCAGCCAACAAAGCTCATTGATGTTTGAGAAACATGTGCTTTTGGACATCACCACTCCTCATGTTAGTCCTTTCATTCTTTTCTGTGCCTGAATCAGGGTCTGTTAGTGGCCCCATCGGAACTCCAGAGTGAATGTAGTCCTCTCTCTCTATTTTCCTGCTCATGAGGAGGAAAAACAATCGCACTGGAAGATTAAGAAAGGAATGTAATAATTAGAGATTGAATGATAGTACAGATTGAGCCTTTAGCTAGAGGACATTAATATGCCTCTACTGGGCAAATTTTCTTCCTTTCTCTTCCTGTGGTAACCTTTTTAATGTTTGGTTGTTGTACCCACAGACCAGGAATTGAATATGAGTCTAGGGAGAGGTGCCAAGGAGACTTTGCACATTCACTCAAGTCCCAGCACACCTCATCAAGACAGTACACTGGATCTGAGTGCAAAGGTCTAAGTAGAAATGAAAAGAAAGCATTTCTGAAAGATTCTCTCTTCTCCCCTCAAGAGCCTACAGCAGCCACAGCCAGGTGGCTCAGTTGGTTAGAGCATCATCCCAACACACCAGGGTTTTGGATTCAACCCCCAGTCGGGCACATACAAGAATCTACCAATGAGTAGATGGATGGATAGAACAACAAAGTAAAAGTCAATGTCTCTGTCTCTGTCTGTCTCTCTCTCTCTCTCTATCTCCAGTCCCTTCTTTTGTCTAAGACCAATAAATAAAAATTGTAAAAAAATAAAATAAAAGAACCTACAGCAGATGATCAAGAAATCAGGCATTCTGGATTCTGACCAATTTTCTCAGCTTCTCTCTTTCTACTTTAGATAAGACTAAAATATCCTAACATGGCAACACTCTCTGTAAAACCCTTAATAAACATGTAGAATGCTGTAATGTTGAGGCCAGGGTCTGTACCCACTGAGTCCACATGGACACGTTTTAGAACACAAATTCCAACTGTCTCTCATAAGCAATCAGCAGAACTAAGATTAACACTAAGGTGCGTGATCTCCACAAGTAAGATTAACACTAGGGCAATCTCCAAAGTGCCAAGGAGTATGGTTCAACACCAAGCACCAGGTCCCACCACTGATCACATCTGCTCTTTGTCCTACATTCTCTCATCTTTCAAAGCAATGACCAGCAAGCATGATATGGCTTCTCTCCTATTTATATAATTTAAGCAAGGACCGCTTCTCTCAAACATGAGAAGAAGCCCATGATCCAGGGGGGCTATTTAAGACACATGTCTATGTCCTCAATTCAGCAAGGAACCCTCACCAAACCAATAGGAGCCCTAAGACAGATGGAGTTGGTAAGAAATCAGGAAGTTTCTCACTCTCTGAGATTCTGGAACCCTAAGGAGATTGTTCTTTCCACCAGGTGTAGAAAATGTGTCTAAAACACATCCAGCATAGTGTGAGGCAGAATTACAAGATAAAAACAGGGAATCAGAATTCCAATAATATTGTGGATCACCTGGGTTCGGCTGTACCTAAGGATTAGTCACCTTGGAACTCCCAAGCCACATGTGCCTGCGTTTCCCTTTTGTTTCAACCAATCCGAACTACATTTCTCTCACCTTGTAACTCCAAGATTCCTGACTGGTGCCCTATGATTTTTTTTTTCAAGCACTATGCTGTAGAAATCACATAAAAACAAAAACTGCAGGGTATTTTCATGAAGGGTCAATATCAATCATGCACACTGCCTACTATCCATGTAGCATGCATTAAATTCGCAATGCAGAAAATTAATACCCTATTTTTGGAACAATTTTGAGTTCTTGTAGGGGTCTTCTAATTAAATCATTATGCAGTTTAATTGAAACACCAGAAGCACATTAATTTGTCAGGAAGTCAGTGGGCATTACTATGGCATTGATTTTTTAATCTGACTGATAATCTGGGCAGCCTGCTCTTTTAAAAGCTAAAATAGCAGATGAGGTCCCTTCATTTCTAGAATGAAGCTAATATAGTGACTCCTAATCATAGCTATCAATCTATCCATTTGGACTCAACTTCCGAAATTTGAGGTGCCTAGTTCAAATGGTGTTTCATCCCTACACAGAGATAAGCAAGTTTGTACCACGGAGCACAGAGAATTTTTTACTTAGCCCTAGCATTTCCTTGTGTTGAGCAGTACAGAGAAGACATCAATTTGGAGGCTGCCAGGAAACATAGTTTTGGTGGGAGGGGTTTGTAGACAAAGACAGAAGAGCTCTCTCACAAGGCAGCTGAAGAAACATGAATACGTGGGCACAAAAGCAGAGTATTACATTAATAGAGAAAAGAAAGGTATTATCTAGGTAAGAAGGGAAGATGGAGGGAAGAAACATTTGATAGTGCTAGTTAAAAATAGAACTAAAAAGGATTTAGAGGTTGATTTTCTCAATGAACTCACTTAAACATTTTGTCCATCTAGGCACAATAACCCCAACCGATAATTTCATACACATTACTACAGCTATGACACAGATGCCAAGGTGGGTTGCGGGGGAGAATGTGTTTATGTGTAAAATATAGCTGATGCACAGAGTGGACTATTCAATACAAAGGGAAAAAAAGGGAGAGAATGTATAATGATCTCATTAATTTTGTTGTATCCATAGTCTCAGATGACATTTTTGAAAATGGTTTAGTGATTTTGTTATTAAGATAAAGAAAAACACTGCAATCCTGTTTCAGTGGGAGTAAGCTTTGCTTTAGAACCACAGTTCATTATCCCTAGTCCCTCACTGGACCTTCTTTGAGATGAGAAGCCATCCATGAAAGTTGCTTACAGCTAAATGGGAGCTGTCAGCCAGCTTCCCATCATCTGCCCATGCCAGCTAGTCTGTGACAACATAGCATTTCTTTTAAACTAAAGACAAAATGAATTCACTAGTAC
This sequence comes from Mormoops blainvillei, assembly GCA_004026545.1. Taxonomy (NCBI): domain Eukaryota; kingdom Metazoa; phylum Chordata; class Mammalia; order Chiroptera; family Mormoopidae; genus Mormoops; species Mormoops blainvillei. Next base: position 158,821 of record PVJD01000868.1, on the reverse strand, counting down.
AGACGTGGGTCTTAAAAGTTTGAGGGCTGCATGATTTATTTACAGCATTTCAAAAGAGAAGCTTTAATAGAACTTTTAATTAATAAATATTTTACTTTTTCCTAACACATTAATAGTAGGGGAGCTGAGTTATGTGTCATTCTCCAAACATTCTTTCCCATCTATTTATACAGATGTAGGGGACCGCATCTATTTAGAAAGCCCCTCTTTTGCATTTATGCAGAGCAGATAGAACAGGCTACAAATGCCATTTGCATAGGCTGTGTGTAGTTCCATTCTGGCAGCCTAATAATAGCAGAGTTTCAGAAGCTTAGGTGTATTCTTGGAGTGACCCCATTCACTCAATCACTCCCCAGATACAAAACCAGGCTATTGAAGGGTCTGGGACTCTGGCAGATTTGAAGCCTTTGTCCTTATTTCAGGATGTCTTTGTTCCCACAACAATAGGTGACATCCCACATAATACAATGCCATTTGTACAACTGCCTGCTGAAACTTCCTGTTTCCAATGCCAGAGAGATTTCTGAAAAGCCTGGATAGGTTAGTGAGAAAAGAGCCAAACAAGGCCGGATTTCCAGGATTTTCTCTTGTTGAAGACGAAACCTAATGTGTGGGGGTTGAGGGAAATGTTGATACTCCAGAGGAGCAACCAAATGGTGATGACGGAGGTTACACATTTGCAAACTCCCCAAAACTGCTAAAAACACAGGTATGCATTCCAATGCAAGCAAGACTAAGTGGTCCTTACAGCTCCCAGAGCAGCCCCCCGCTTTTTTGCTGGATACTTGCAGCTAGGCACAGAAGTGGTCCTTTCCCGGAGACAGTTATTTATGAACAGAGAAGAGAGGGTTCCCTGAAATTCTTGAAAGTATCTTTTTGTAATTTAAGTTAGCTTGGGTACTTAAAATCTGTCAAGTAACAAAAAAGAAGTAATATTTCTTCTTAAGAAAGTGTCACTAAAGAATAATACAACTTTCTGGGGTTTGCTAATGGGACTTAGTGAGAGATCTAACATTCATACATACTCACCCTTCTCATCACCTACAAAATTTAGCCAACAGGGGGCACTGCATCAGGAGCCTGGGTTCCAGCACCCACTGCAAGTGGCATCAAGTCCCAGTTCTTTCACTGTTATGTAGCCGTGAGAACTTCAGCAGATCCCTTCATCTCACTGAGCCACTCCTTCCTCTCTAGAGGTATTGATAATAACAGCAATTTGCATTTGGGTTGTGGAAAGGATCAAATCCACAGAACATGTCAGAGTCCCAGGCTGAAAATGGATAGAAGAGACATTTTTCCACACTCAAAGCTGGTTCTCTCGAGACCAGCAATTTTCAACCGGTGCGCTGCTGCACACTGGTGCGCTGCAAGAATTTTTAAAACATGCGGTACCTGACTATTTAGTCAGGGGCACTGACCTCTTTTCCCTTAGACTGTCAAAATAAAAAATAACAACACCCGGCAGAACAATAGCTATCCAATGTGAATGAATAAAAATTATACCTATTTTTTTGTCAGATCAGCAAAATATATATATTTTTGGTGTGACACAGAATTTTAGGAATTAGTTTTTGTGTGCCATGAGATGAAAAAGTTGAAAATTGCTGCTCTAGACTCTTGAACCAGGTTTAATGACAATCCCATAACAACTGAGTATATCCAAGAGAACTTTTCCAAAAGAGCTTTCAAACAGACCTAAATCCTTTTGAGTGGTGACATTTATACAACAGTAGTATTTGTCTCTGGGCTTTAGAAGGAAAGTGAATAAGCCTTATCTTTGGTTTATCGATGCAATACAAAGAGGTGAGAATTTTTATTTGGCAAGCATTTTTAAGGAAATAATACAGTTAAGATCAGAGCCCAAGAACATGCTAAAGCTACAAAATATATTTCCTTATTTGCAAATGATAAGAGCTTACATTTATTGAGCAGTTAGTATGGTACAGACACTGCTACTCACTTTATGTGCAATATCATTCATCGTTCCTTGGAGGGAAAAGACCGTCTGATCTTCGTTTTCAAATGAGGGAACTGAGGCTGCCAAGAGGCTCAGGGGCTTGTCCAGAGTCACTCGGCTAGTAGGTGGAAAATCAGTATTTAAACCCAAGCAGCACTTTCGTACCTACTAGCTGTTGCCTTTGAAGAATGAAACATGGAGAAGACAATATTCATGTTCCCCTGAGTGAAGGGAGAGGAGGGATGGCTAGTGGAGGGAGGGGGAAACCTTCCCTGAAACTCCAGCTCTTCCAGAAACTCATAAAGCTTGCTGTGAGGAGATGGGAAGAACTCATTAGGCAGTGGAGCTTTGGCTCCTGATAGACTTATGAAATAGAGAGAATTCATGCAGCTACAGCACCCAGAGACAGATGGGACCAAGAGAAAGCAAGCCCTCAGGATTGACAGAACCCTGGTGCATAATTTGGAATTTCCTAGACAGTGGAATGGGAATGTGGAAACAAATCACATAGCTTTCTTGGGGAGAGGCCCCTTGGGACATCCAGGTTTCATAACAAGCCCATGAATCTGGGTGCATTCACATGATTCCATCTACTGAACTGGTGTCCAGGCTCCCGGGGGACCCAAGGTTCATTCCTACATAGCCGTACAGACACACATGTGGCCTGCCCTCTCTAGATCTTACTCTCTCAGCTATAAAATGAGAGTAATAATGTAAAGTGAGAATGATAAAATATTAAAAATTACCATAGTAATAGATCACTCCTAGAGTTCTTGTGAACACTGGGAGACATCCACATAAAGAGCTTAACACAGAGCCTGACAGATAAAAAATGTCTTGCACTGGTGTTGATTCTTGGAGAGTCTGTATCTTTGTCATCGCTTAAGTCCCTCCAGCTTGTTGGTCTTGGACAAGGTCCCTTCATCACTTTATCTAAATCTGGTAGCTTAATAGCCTCAACAACAATGAGAAAATAGCCGACTTTTCAGGGTTTCTCCTTTGATGTATGTCTGAAAATTCCCAAATGAGTGGCAGGGACACTTCCCATATATGCCTCGCACAGCTTCACATATGCATGGACCACTATCACATGATAGTCCACGTGGATTCCATGTAAAATGAGCCCTTGTGTCTGCTGATGACCTCTTGGCTCTTGACATCCATCTCGACCCGAGGGGCTTTTTGTCACTATTGCTCATGCCTGTATATCCATCTTTGCCAGAATCCACACCACTGGTTTATCGACACTTGACTAGCCTTGCTCTAGTGCTCATGAGAGCACTGACGTGGTGACGCAAATCCACTCCTCACTTCTGTCTCTAACCTCTCTCTAACCATTGAAAAAATGTTGTCACCTTCTAGAGTACTGAAGGACAGACAGGCTTATGGGTCATTCCCCACAGCTCAGGTGACCTTAGGCTTAGAAAAGTCCTAATTTGCAGGCATGGGTGTCCCAGAATCCTATCTAGTTAGCAATCCTCCCTTTTTTTTTTTTTTGGACATTGATTTTGCTAAAAAGTAAATAAATAAATAAGGTTGTTGGGCCCTAGTGTAAAACTTCTTTCCCCATAAAGATTTTTTTTTTTCATAATGATGCATAAAGTCTCTATGGAACTGGTTAAAATGGATTTTACTCGTATCTCACATTGTTTCTGGGACTACTATTACCTTCCACTCAGTTCATAGTCCATGAGAACCTGCTTGGACCAGCTTGTAAGAACTGATTGTTAGATTTTTGGGAAATGTGCAAGCTAGTTGTTATGCTATTGATAGCTTGAAATTGCCATAACGAGAGCATTCATGCCCCATAAATTGGCCAACACTACAAATCAGAGCTTTTTTCTTTTTTTGAGAGTTGGTTGCTCAGTACGCCATTTCCTCTACTTATTTTAACAAAAAACATCTCTACCAGTTTATTCAGTCATTTATTTATGAATTCATCAAGTACCTATTGAGGCGATACCATTCTTGGATTGGGAACTGAGCAATAAACAAGACAAGGAGGCTTCTGCCTCCACAGAGCTTACATGTCAGTGGAAGATGACACATTATAAGCCAGTAAATCAATGAATGTGACAACTTCAACTTGCATGAAGAGGTAAGAAGTAAATAAAGAAACAGGGAAGGTAACTTGAGGATCAAAGGTAATTTTGTAGGATGGGTTGATGAGAGAGAGCCCCTTTGAGGAAGTGACACCTGGGTGAGTAGGAAAAACACGAGGAGCAGCCAGGTGAAGGGAGGACTATGCACGGAGACTTGGAGGGAGGGAGGAATGAGCCCCCAGCCTCGACCTGTAGCCACCGTGCTAAGGCCAGCAAACACAGGATAGCTGCATGACGAGGCTGGTGAGACTTAGACCAGAGCCGGATCTGGTGCATTTGGACCCTTGGTCCGATCTTCCAGAACCTCCACTCTGTCCTTATCTTCTTATGAATCCCAGGACCAATGCAGGCATTTCCCCCAGATGAAATGCCAGCCAAGATCATACATGCTACCAAATAATCTAAAAACAGAATCACATGAGCTAGTAGATACTTGATCTTGGGTAAGAGAAGTTTCAATCTGCTATCAGGGAGAACTATAATGAAATATTTTGATGATGAAGCTATATAATACTTATTTCACTCATTTGACCAGTAAGGAGTGAGTCACTTTGAGTGAACACATTTAGTAGCTACACTTAGGTGGACAGGTTGATGCAAACCTGGTTCTACCCAATGATTTGTGGCAAAATTTTATTGCCTTCTTTATTCCAACTGTCCCAATGCCTGTTTCAGAACCCTATAGAATACCTACAACAATCCACCTCAGGTGAAGTATTTAACCTTGCTATTCATCTGTAAAATGGGGTAATAATAATAGTCCACACAAGAACTGGATTAACTGAGTTGATTCCTTTAAAGCCCTGAGACCAGTGCCAGGCACATAATAAGTACTCAGTAAATACCTGCCTATGTATTGATTATTAATTATCACTCTTTCATTCATTCTATGTGGAAGTCTCATCTGGGGTAAACAATCACAGAATTTAAGAGCTGGAGTAAATGGTGAACTTTTAGCCCACGCTCCGCCCCTTCAGGAATTTACTGGTCATTCTCTCCAGTGCAGACCTTATTGGTTTCTTCCAGGAGCTCTCTAAGAAACCTTTCCTTATACTCCTCTCCTCCTTTATATTCTTCTTATTTCCTCCTGCTCAGCTCTCTATAGAGATGATCAAAACAGATGACCAAAACAAGGGTAGTAGATCTCCTCCAGCCACCCAGCCCTAGCTCTCCTGGACTATTATTGCTCTGCCTGGATTTTTGCCATATTCTTTGGAAAAACCAAGGTGTCTCTTCTCTTCTCTTCCAGTATTTGCACCTAACAAAGTCTTTCTCTTCTTGGATTCTGGCTGCTTGAATTTCAATCAGAGCACACAGGTGTTTGTTTCATCGATAAAAATCATATTTTGCCATGTAACCAAATTTTTTTTCCCCCAAAGAATATGTGACCTCTAAGTACTCAATGGTAGACAGTGTGGTGGGGCTGGAGACACAAAGGTAAATAAGAGAAAACCTTTAAGGTTGCAGTTTTCCCTGTCTAAGATGGTCGAAGTGAAGTAAGTCCTGTGAGTATAAATGAAAGTCCAGGAAGCACAGAGTGGGAGACACTGGCAACCCTCTAACCCCCACCCTTTACTGATGTGGGGGAGGGAGGGCCAGAGCAAGGAGGGGTATGTTATGCTGCTTCTGGTATGAGGAGCACAATAGTTTATCTGCTGCTTCCTTTTCTCCCACCCTCCAAAGAACTCTGTGCCTGAGGCAATGAGTTTGACCTTGAAAAGACTCGGAGAGAATGAATCCATCTCTTCCCCCTATTAAAAATAGGTTTAAAACATGGTTGTCCAGGGGGCAGGAGATTGAAGGGGTCAGAGCAGGCGTCTTTCTGCACCTGGGAGTGCCTCGAGAAACTCGCAACATCAGTTTTGCAGCCATGGCTCCCTCAGGGATGGAAAAGAATTGAGCAGCCAAGACTGAATACCCCAGCCAAAAGAAACCCACCCACCAGGTCCTCTGTCCCACCCTCTGCCAGTCATACCCACAATCTCTGGGCACATCTGTGAATGGAGCGATTGCACCACTGAAAGTTCTGCTTAGATTGCCATCTTCAGCTAACGAATCAGAAGGCATGCAAGTCAGGAGGAAAACAGAAGGTAATAAAGGTCCCGCCCATGTTTGTCCTCTCGCTCAGAGAGAGGAGGACGTGCATTGTTAGGGACAGGGATGTGTAAGGACTTGCTGTATCTTATCTCCTAAAATTTCAAATAGTTCTCATAGTTGGCTGAGAGAGAAACCAACAACCCACAACATCGTCTAACAAACCTGTTCCCTCCACCCCCTCTGCTGTTCGTCTTTGACTAACCCTCCAAGAATAAACAGAGGCGAAGGCAGGGGTGAGCTACATGGTTTTTAGAATTGGGCAGCAACTGGGGAGCTAATGTTCCCCAAAAGACAATGAATTAGGTTTTCATGCTCAAGAGTTCATTTTGAATATGTCTGCAGATTTAAGCCCATACACCACAAAAAAAAAAAAAAAAAAAAAAAAAAGCCTGATCTGAAAACTGAGCCAGAAGAGCAAGCATTCAGGTAGAAGAGTAAGATTCAGCTTGGTCTACCAGTCTTTTGAGGTGGTCAACAGGGACTCCAATTGCCTGAGCTTTAAAACAACTTCTTTTGGATCCTGAATGACCGCAGGCTCGTGATGGCTGGAGGGTGCCTCTCCATCCCTCCCCAGCTAAACCCTGTCTGGACAATCCATGCAAGATTTCATCAGCAGGAGAAGGGCATGTGATAAAAGGCATGTTCACAAGGGAAAAATTATCTTTTCCTGGCAATCTGAGAGCACTGCTGAAAAATTGTTCTGCTGCGATCAAATTATTAATGCATTCACATCAAACAAAAACTTCTTGTCTAAACGCTAGGTGAATATTGGATGTCATTATTTTTTCTGCTGGGAGTTTTGATGTAACTATGCAATAATAACCAAATAATTCCATGTTTACATATGGCAAGTGACAAGCTGCATATGTGAAATTATGGCATTCCATAGGGGATATTAGAGGTGTCTAATGCATAATGAAAATTGTATATTGAAGCATAATTTTTCTTCTACAGTTTTATATGTACTTGACAAAAAAAGAAAAAGAAAACAGGCAGGAGAAATTCTTCCCATAGTGGAAGACCCCTGAGTCCAATTCTCCCATAACAATTCTCTTATTATAGATGAGGTCAAAGATGAAAAAAGAAATCCTTAGAGAATTATCTAAAGAAAACATAATTACAAAATTACTGCATTAATGCTGTGGAAATCATTTCTGTGAGTGTAAAAAATCATGTTAACACTTCTGTATGAAGATACATCGAACTACGATTGATTGTAAGTCAAACTGGTCTTTCAAAGACAAACTAATTATCATTTTGAACAAAAAGATAGAATCTACCACATGGCATAACATGAGTTTAACCTTTGTCTAAGGAGGCAAATGGGCTTGAACAATTAGTTAATTGAATCTACTCAATATAGTGCATTTAGACTTAAAAGAACTATTTTCTAAATAGTAGTTTCTCTGTCTTAAAATTATCTTGATAGTTGCCTCAGATCTCGAAGCTGCTTTACTATTAATCTACACCTAAATAAATATCTAAGTAAACAAAACACATGCAGATTTGGTTGATTAACACTCTTTTCTTTAACTGGTTTAATTTAATAGAAATATTTACTGAGCACCTGTTCTGTGCCAGTCACTCAAGGAAGCTCTTATATAATAAGCCTTTTCTGATAAAAACCTAAGATTTTTGAAGAGGTGTGCCAAGCCTTCTGCAGTCTGGGCCCACAGTTCCAGTTACCCCCTTCGCTCAGTTAAACACCAACACAGCCCAGCTTTTAAACTCTCTTGATTATATTGAGCTTGTTATACATTGGCTTGCTATTTCTGCTTTATACAAAGCAAAATGTGCTAAAATCCCTCAAGGCTTGAATGAAATACCACTTCTTTACAGGGACTTTCCTGATAGAATTCATCTATGCTTAGTCTGTCAGAGCAATTTAAAAGAATGAGTTGAATTCACGTGGGCTGCCATGGAAAACTACCCAAGAGACATTAGATTTGAAAGAAATCAGTAGGCTCATGTGCAGGTCCTTTGTTACACATTGTTGCCCAGACCCACCCTCTGAACTCCCTGTCATGGGCTGCCCTGGAAGGTGCCAGCTGATTCAGTTTGGCTAAGGGAAGTCACAAGAAATGGCTGAGAAGAAGGAAAGAGATGGGGGTATTCCTTCCTTGCTTTGACACATGCCTATGGCACGGGCTGGGTTCCTGCGGAGGTACTTGATTCCCGTGACCTTTCCTCCACAGTCCCACTTCTCACTGGCTCCTTCAATAAGCCAATTGCTCCCTGCTTTTTCTGTCAGGCATGGAACAACTCCAAGCCACTTCAGGTCTCTGGGGGATGGAGGAGCTGGTCTCACATGCCCCATTCTCTTCACTACAAGGAGTCATTGGACCCAGTTTTGGCTTTGGAGGTTTTCAAAATAGTCTAAATATATTTCATGAGTTTTATCCTTTCTTGGCGGTCTTCTGAAAACCAAAGATAAAATATACTTATTTTTGAAAATCAAATAAAACCTATTTAACCTTTTAACTACCATAGGGGTACATTGGATTCTGGAATAAATTCAGGATTCGTTAGGGGATCTTAGTGAACTTATTTTTCCTCTATCTTAAAATGTTCGACTAGTTCATAATCCTAGAGATTATATCATTATCATTCATCTTCACTCAATTTTTCCCAACAATGCTGAAAACGATGAGAAATGGAGGAACGATGGAGGCTGTAGAAGATGAGGAACTTGTGAGGCACTTCGTCATCCTCCACCTTGCTGCTGTGCCCCAAGGGTACAGCCTCCCCCAGGAAGAAGTGGGAGGCTGGAGATGCACTTTTGGCCCTTGCCTAGCAACCACTGACCATGGCTAAGAACTAGAACTTTTCACTATCTTTCCCTAATGGCAAACACAGGGGAACCATTCCCACTTATTATCCAGGAGATGGATGAAAGAGACAGAGGTTAGTACTCTAAACTATAGTCATGATGGGTGAAATCTCAGGTTATAAACCTTCAGATGATATTCTAGATGAATTTTCTTAAACTCTTGAACCACTGAGTGATGGTTCCCAGGGGATAGGGAAGGGGGCAGGAAGAAAGTTTTGGGGAGTGATATAAGTGTACTATAAGTTGATTGTGCATCTGTTTATACTATATGCACCTTTAAAATATTATACACTTAAAACTGATGAGTTTACATGTGAAGTACACCCCAATCAAACTGAAACTATTAGTTATCTATTGCCGTGTAACAAATATCCCAAAACTTAGTGGCTTAGAACTGCATACATTTCTAAGTTTATAGTTGCCTTGGGTCAGGTAGTTCAGTGGGACCTTCCACCATGGAGTCTCTTTACCACTGCAGCCCAGGAAGCTCAGCCAGGGAATCGGCCACCTTCAAGTGGTTGTTGGCAAAATTCAATTCCTCACAGGCTGTGGTGGGAGGCTGCCCCCAGCTCCTTGCCAAGTGGGCCTCTCCATCATGGTTGTTGGCTTCTTCCAAGCATCAGCAAGCAGGCAAGAAAGTATGCCAACAAGACTTGTGACCTAATCACATAGACAAGACCCCAAGACCCCAAGACTTTTGCTGTATTCAGTGGGTTACAAGTCCATCAGCCCACCCTATAGGGGAGATTACACAGGTGCATGAAAAATGGCAGGGGAAGGTAGTTAATTATGACTGTTTATGATAAATATTTTTCCATCCCAGCTTTATTGAGGTAGTATTTACATACAACAGGTGTAAGTTTAAGATGTGTGATGACTTGATACATGTATATATTGCAGAGTGATTATCACAAGAAAGTTCACACCTTCATCCCCTTATATAATTAAATTTTCTCCCTGTTTCTGTGGTAGTAACACTCAAGATCTACTCTCTTAACAACTTCCAAGGGCAAACAGGAAATATTGTATTCTCATATGAGAATTCTCTCATTTTGGTAAAAAGGTGTGGGACAGAATTCCTTACTCTTTTATAATGTTTGTGCCCTGGAATTCTCTTCAAAGCACAGAGATTTTCTTTGTTAAAATTCATCTTGTGATTTATGATAATTACTTTTCACTATGCCTTTATTTCTACTCCTCTAAATTGCTTGTAAAAAATTTAAAATATTTAAAATAAATAAATACCAATAATCTATTGACTCCAGAGAGCCAGTGGTAATGACCATTTTCCCAGGTGTGTTTTTCCAGTTGTTGTTTCTTAATAAAATCTCTTCATTTGAATCATCTAACCTGAGTTTTGTATCCTTCAAAGACTCTGGTTGATATAAACAATACATAGAATTTGAATTCATTTGTGTTAAAAAAAAAAGACTCAGAGTTTGGAAAATACGAAAAGCACGAACTTACAGTGAGACCATGTCCCATCACAGGAGCCACACGAGATACCTGGAGAAGAAGGGTGCCTAGGAAACAGCATCTCTGTGTCTTTACTATGCAGGTGCCCTAAGAGAATCACTTAGGAGACTTCCAAGACTTTACCCTGTAATGGTACTTCTTTTGCTACTCATTCATTTCCAAAAGAAATAGTGGAAAATGAACACGTATTTCAGTGATCAAAAGTTGTGAAGAAATAAGGAATCCGCACTCTCTCTGGAAATGGTTCTCTTTCAAAATGATGGCTGGTTGGTCTGGTGTCTCCTGTTGGCTCCTTCAGCTATCAGTGGAATGCGTTCTTGTATAAAAGCCAGGCTTGACCTAGGAGGCATTCTCCTGGTCTCCAAAATTCCATCTGCTTCCCATAGGGTCAGCCCCTTTCTTTCTCTTGGACTTGGATAGAGCACCATCATTTGTTATGATTCATACACTCCTGAGGAGATGGTTTTCCATAATGACACCGATGTTAAGACAGGTAGAGAGAAAGACAGCCTAGACCGGAAGAATGTTTACCTTCAGCTCTGGGTTCATGAATCACTGTGGAACTCCCAGTGTGAAATCCTGTTAGATCTCTGAATGTTAAGGTAAATACTATTGTTCTTCAAATATGGGAGAGATTCTTAAACAAAGACTGCATTCCATAAGATGATCCAAGGGAAAGAATTAGGTCGACAGTAAGCCTACCTTGGTCCTAGGATATCTATGCAGAGATGACTTTTTAACTGTTATCTGAGCTGGTTTCAGCCCTCCTGCCCGTCACTCATGATCTGTGTACTTGGACACGTTCCTGACCTCTGAGCATCAGTTCCTCTCTCTAAGCTTCTGCAGTATTTACTTGGAAGGTTTTTGTAAATCATAAACTAGAAAAGAAATCACCATGGCCTGCTGCCTGCCTTTGTTTTTCTCCTTTTTTTTTCTCCCTACTCTTGCCTAAGAGAATTACATTCATTAAAGAATATTCAAAATGAAATTATTCTATCATGGTCATTTTGGTCAAAGTAGAAAGACTATATGGATATAAAGTGTTCTTAACAATTTCTGTTTTCAAGTAGTCGTGGAATCACATCAGTCCTAACAAGATCGTCACTTTGTTAATTTTACAGATCAGTAAACTAAAGAGAGAAAAGGATAGCTGTCAGTGCAAAAGGGAATATATTTGTGTCTAAAAGTAAATGTACATCCAATATTTAAGCTCAAAAAGAAGGCAAAGAAGAGAAAAGAAAGATAAATGAAAAGATATAAGGGTAGTTGAAAAGGTAAGTGAGTGGCATGTGTAGTAAAGTTCTGTCAACAAACTTGGGAAAAAAAAGAAAATTATGTTCCCTTTTCTTAAGGTTCTCAGGAGAATGGTTTATTTCAGAGAATCTCAGACCTAAACCATGTTGTGATATCATCATAATTTTATTTATCTGATGATATGGACTCATCACAGGAGAAAGAAATAATAACAACTTCAATTTATATTCACTGGAACCCCTGAAATATCCTCAACTCAAGCCACTTACCTAGGGGACAGGAGTTTTCTTTCCTCACCAGATTCTCTCCCTACTACCCACCCCCCACTGACACATGGCAGATCTACTGTCTTCTGCCTTTCTTCCTTCTGGGCCATCAAAAACTCTGTAAAGATACAGAGTCTCTCAATGTTGAAGGATGTTATTTACTAACAACTATCCAGGTAGAAAAATCAGGCCATCATTTCCAATGTATTACACACAGTGGCTCATCTTTTCGATCTTCTGAAACAATATGATCATAGGACTCCCCTAATCATAAAACTTTTTTAGGTTCTTGATTGCATGCAGAAAAATCCAAAGTCCTCATGTAACATCAAAGCTCTCAGAGATTTGTCCCCATGTCCCTGTCCTGTCTTCTCTACCACTGCAAACCTTCATCATCCTGTATTTTTACTAGGCAAACTGCCCTTCAGGAAGCAGGTACCTAAGCTGCACTGTCACCAAAGTGACTTGTTCATTTGAAAAAGCCTTATCCCTTAAAACACCTGTAAAAACTCAAGCCGGTCCTAACGGCTTGTCCAAATCCTCAGGAGGCCTTTTCCAATCATGAAATCTCTCTCTTCCCTCCACTAATAGAACTTGACTATGGTTATAAAAAGGATCATAATATCAGAGTTGTATCAGACTTGTTTTCATATGTACCTCTCCCAGGCTGGTTTGCTAGTGCTGCCTAATTGACTCCCATGGTACCGAGGACAATATATTGGATATGGCAGAAAACTAATAAACACTTCTTAACCATACTTAAATCTTATCACTCTGAATATATCACACCTAACTTCAGTTTTTTGTCTGAGTTCTGGTCCATTCATCATGTGTGTCTAATTTTCACCTGACACTCACCATGCTTTATTTACTTGTATCCAAATGCCTATATGCCACCTTTGCTTGAATATCGAATAAGAGCTAAAATATCACATACCAATAACTGAACTCTTAATATCTACAAAAATGCTACTTCTTCAATCTTCCCTAACTCAGCAAATATCACACCTTCACCCAATTGCTTGGGGTAGACAATAAGTCACTTTTGACCATTAATTAGAAGAACTGTCAACTGTCTTCAAATAAATCCTGAATCTGATCACTTCTCACTACCCGTCTACCACCATGGGGACAAGCCTCCATCATCTCTTACTTAGTCTATTGCAACAGCAGCCCCTACCTGGATTTCCTGCTGTTACTCAAGCTCCTGCAATCTCTTCATTGCTCAGCCACTGAGCCCCTTAAAATACAAACAGAGCATCTCACCTCCTCAGAGAAGCCCTCCTGCCCTTCCTATCTAAGCATAGTCACTCTGCCTCACTCTGTATCCTATTTAGTTTTACTGTTTTGTGTGTTTCAACAACTCTTGTTCCTTCCAATATTGCATATGACAGCAGGGAATTTATCTCACTTGCTCACCACTACATCCCCAGTAACTACCACACAGTCATCACTTAATAAATGTTTATTGAATTAATAAATGGATGTGTAACTCCCTCTGAACTGGGTTCATTTTGGTAATCCACCAATCTCAGCCACTCCCAGCAGCAACACAAACCCTGACGCAGGTATCATCAGGCCACCCATGAATGCCAGCAGCTCATCTTGTTGGCATGGTTTGCACACATGTATATTTTCACCTGATGGGTTTCTCCTCTTCCCTCTAGAAATACATTTTTTTTCTGCCATCCATCCAACCACACCTCCACTTCTACTCTATAGGAAAACCCTTTCCTGATAACACCTATCACAGCAGTTTCTTCCTTCTCTAACACCTACTCCCTTAATTAAAATTTCTTTATTTCTGCCCATGAATCATGTGCTGTTTAATTTCCATGTTCTTTAGAAATTATTTTCTACTAAGCTTGAATTGTCAATAAAATCTGCATCAGAGGCTGGAGCCCATTCATCTATTGCTAAGAAACCCAGGAGAAAAATATTTACTGTGAAAGGTTATTAATTATTGTAAACTAACAGGAAGCCAGGACCTACCTTTTAAATACTCAGAAGTTAACTGGGGATGCATTGTCTCATTTAAATATTTTTTTCCACTTCTGTTTTACTATGAAAAATAAAAGACAGAGAGGAATCAAGGGAAATAAGCAGAGGAGGAACTTTCCATAAGGAGGGTTTTTAGGAAAGGCTCAGGGTGGCCCTCCTTCCTTGCCTAATGGCTCCTGGTAGCCCCTGATGCTCACCGACGCTGGCTGAAAAGTGTGTGGAAACCCCCCTGAAGGCACTTGTGGTTGATGGAATAGGTCGGAGCTTATAATGGTCTTATAACATACACATTCCTAAACCCAGAGAAAAGATTTCACTATTCTCAACATATCCTGGGAATATCTTAGTATATACCCAAATTAAAAACAAAGGAACAATAATACAGAAATGAATATAAGACCAGCATGTATCAGTATAAATTAATTCCAAAACACTGTAGATTTCAAAAGATCATTTTATTCAAGACTTAGATGCCCATCCAATTCAAGAGTAGCCAATAAGCCAAAAAGTCCAAATCAAGATACCACTTGGTAGCAGCATACCTGAATTCAGGGTAGCCAGCAGCAAAATAAACTACAATGGTAACAGTTGGCCCACAAATCCAAGATCCCATATGAGAGTTGACAGTCCCATTGTAGAAATCTAGGATGACTGTAACAGGCATGCATTAAAAGTTGACTGGATTAATATATCAAAAGAAAACTATACACTTACTCATATAATTTTTAATTATTTAAATTATTTTGAACGTATAGTCACTGGTTAGCTTTCCTAGGGGAGGGAACTATGATGTCTATTTCTTAGGTTCTCAGCACAACAACTAACATGTTGCTAAGAATGTAATGGGACCTCGAAATACATTCATTGATTAACTAATGACCCTCATGCATTGGTGTTCATGTCTTTGTGCAATACTCTCTCTTTGAGTGTGGGCTGGATTTATTGACTCGTTCTTAACGAACAGAAGATTTGGAAGACCACTCCTGAAAGTAGGTTACACAAAACCTGTGACTTCCACGTTAGGCTCTCTCATTCTCCTGCTCCTTCACTCTGAGGGAAGATAGCTGCCATAGAACTTGGGATGGCTTCTGGTCAGAGTCAGCAAAAAAGAGGCCCTCTATCCACCAA
Organism: Mormoops blainvillei; assembly: GCA_004026545.1. NCBI lineage: Eukaryota > Metazoa > Chordata > Mammalia > Chiroptera > Mormoopidae > Mormoops > Mormoops blainvillei. The sequence continues at coordinate 143,710 of PVJD01000868.1, read as the reverse complement.
CCTTTGAGCATCTAAATGCTGCCAGCAGCCATGCAAGTCAACTTGGGAGCAAATTGTCCCAACTGAGCAGTGAGATGAGACTGTAGCCTGGTGGATGCCCGCTAACTGTGAACTCAGAAGAGATCCTGCATGACAGACATCGGGTAATACCAACTTAGATTGCTGTCCTACAGAAACTATGACACAATAAATCTTGGTGAGTCTAAGTTTGGGGAAATTTTTTACATAGCAATGGATAACTAACGCAGGACATAATGAATAGAAGTGAAAGGGCAGGAGGCCATTGCAACAAGGCAGGCAAAGGTACTCATAACTTAAACCAGGGTGGTAGCAGAGACAGTGATGAAATTTGAGATATGTTTTGAATGTACAGTCAACTGGGTTACTCATGAAGTGGATATTGGATGGAAAGCAAGTGACAAAACAAGGATGAATCCAAGTTGCTTACCTAAGCAACTGGAATAATGGAAGTGAGTAACTCAGGGAGAACATCTTTGAGAAAAAAAATATGTGTGAGATGAAACCAGGAGCTCGTTTTTGACACGTGACACTTAAGTTGAGTAGGTAGCTGGATATGCAACTCTGGAGTCCAGGGTAGACTTGAATAGTGACAAAAATTAGAGATTATCAATATTATAGGGTATTTGGTACAATGAAGAATAGAGGAAGAGTGAAAAGACTATCCTGGAAGACAAGTGAAGATAGCAATTGAAGAGAATGAAAAGGTGACCTGTGTCACTGTCATGGTGGCCAAGAAAACTTGAGGGTGATGGGGGGAAAATTGTGCAATAATCTACCTCCACTTGTCCTTTGAATATAAATAATGTCTATATCCCTTAATAATGACTAAACCTTTTTTTCCCCACAATGTAGTTGAGCAAATGGCCAAAAACAGTTCCATGGTTTCAAGACAAAGTAGTTCCATTGTTAGAACACTGTTGATCATACAGAGACCTACTGGTTAGTTTCCGTCCAAATGAGAGCTGAGCAGACACAGCAGCAGACACAGCAGCAGACACAATCTCATCCATGAATCTGTACACTAACCCTACCCAAAGGGACGGCTGCCTACGAAATCACTTCAATCTTAAGATATTTTTTCTACCAAACTTCAAATTCCTTTCTGAGGCGATTTGCTCTTTACAAAATATCTAGGCTTCTGAAATCTGGGCTCGTGGCTTCAAAGGCACCAATGATGACTGCTAAGTAGTCAGAGAGGTAAAGTGAATAGCATAACCCATGACTTGAATTCTTCATTAGTGCTCTTGGCTGTGCAGCTGAGTTAAGATTCAAGTTCCCATAATAGATGCATCATTTTAAATACATGTCAACCCAATTTCCATGTGTTACATTTGCTTCTTTCTTCCTTCATCACCAACTAAAAGAAATTTAGTCAACATTAATAAAAATGGAAATCTCCCTTGGAAGAGAGATGAAAGACTTTCCACACAGTTTCCAATTAAAATTAATAATCAATTAACCAGGGACTTTATAATGATGTGAAATCTCTCAGGTTTGTTGGTATTAGACAATGCACTGAAAATACAGACACAGAGATCTGAAGTAGGGCGTACAAGTAAAATAATTCCAGGGGACAGATCTAGAATTTCTGGGGCCTAATGCTTCTACAGTTTATGGGCCCCACTTTATGAACAAGAGTACAAAATTCAAATATAAAAGTCAAGATGCATTGGGAAGGAGAAATCAAAATAAATGACAAATGTTATAAATCTAACAAATACCACTAACATTACAAATTCCAGAAAAACCTATCGTATTTGATTGATTAGCCATTTTCACACCTTTTTTACTTACCTGTTCTTTGACTGCTTCTTTATGGCAATGATTTTGTACCATACTTTTCTATAGACAGTAGAATGATAATTCAGTCTTCCCTCTGGCACAAAAAAATACTATGTTTTTTATTAGTCATAGCTTAGAAGAGTTCCTTTCAGCTTCACAATTCCTTGTTAATAATATTAGTAAATTTTTTAGAATCCCTGTCTAATTTGAGAAAACTCTATCAACTTCTTTCATCTTTAAACTGTAAAAATTTTAGGGCATCTTATGTTTTCTTGTAGAGTAATTAATTCTAAAGTACCATTCAGTACTTCTATTAGAAACATACTTCTACCCCGGCTGGTAGAGCTCAGTGGATTGAGCATTGACCTGTGAACCAAAGGGTTGCTGGTTCCATTCTCCAGTCAGGGCACATGCCTGGGTTGCAGGCCAGGTCTCCAGTAGGGGGCGTGTGAGAGGCAACCACACATTGATGTTTCTCCCTCTCTTTCTCCTTTGCTTCCTCTCTGTCTAAAAATAAAATAAATAAGATCTTTGGGGGGGAAAAAGAAATGTGCTTCTTCCTTTTAGTAAATTACTGTTTCAATATGATATGAAAAATTTTTATACAACTAACTTCTTAATGTGAGAATAATTACTTTTGATGTCTCTGCTTATATTTATTGTTTTTGTTTCACATTCTATTGACTTTTATCTGAATTTTCCCTCCCAGTTCTTTTGCAAATAAGTTTAAAGATGACTAGAAAAGGTACCCTTTAAATGCAGAAAATCAGAAGTCTGGAACTTTTTACTTTATTGAAACATTCAAAAATGGCTTTCCCCATTGCTGTTAAAATGGCATATTCCCAACTTAACTTCCCCTGGAACACCCCACCACCAGCTGACACCACAGAGCTGACACATGCCTTAAGCAGGGTGGTTGTGCCCCTTTTGAAACAGATTCCCAACGTTTGACCACATGGACTCATTGAGAGGCCCAAAGTTTCTCTAGCTTCATGGAAAATCTACCTCTGCATAAGTTTCCTTTCACAAAACAGGAAAATTTAAATCATTATTATTGAATTCCACTGCCTAGCTATGAAGAAGGCTAGAAAAATGCCACAAAACTTTCCAATAAAATTCCAGAGCCTTACAGCTTCTTTTCTAAACCTATGGCAAATCAAGCAGACCTGCCACATTGTTCATCAGAAAAGGATCATTTACATGACATATAAGCAGTTTTAGCATCTTGCCTCCAACTCTTTCCAAATTTGCATTATTTGTGGTTTAAAGCAAGTGCGTAATTCACTTGTGAACTGATTCACCCATTTTTTTTTCCATTCTGTATTAGGCACTAGATTCTGACAGATGGAAACACATACAGGACATGGTCTTTTCCCTGAGGCTCACACTCTAGCCAGGATGACAGGAGAGCCAACACTGGACAGCAATATGTCAGAATAGGCGCTTAGAGAAGCGAGCACAGCACAAGTCACGGAGAAGCGGGGCCTCTGGGACACAGTCTCGCCCCCAGGACAGTCACTCAACACTGAGGTGTCTGAGCCCTGTGCTAGCAGATAAGTAAGGCTGAGAGAGTCAAAGAACGGGGTGCAAGGGCAGAAGAGGGACAGTAATAGCTGAAAACGTTATAGGAGAAGTGGTAGCATTTATTAAATAACAGATTTATTGGATAATTTTCCCATTGTCATGTGATAGTAAACCAGGATAAAAGCCAGACAGGCTGGAGAGTTATTTTACTGCCTCTAAAAAATAATGGTAACAATAATGATAGCAGGAGTAAAAATAAAACAGCTGTAGGTTAACAAAGATCAATGTAAACCGGGTGTTAACACAGAATGCCCCTTCCCATATACCATACATCCCAAATTTATTTTCATTCAGGTTTTCTCTAGAGTAATGTGCTTAAAGGCCTCTCTTCCTCTCCATTTTTTCTTCTGTAGAAATTTAAAAACACTGTTGTATCACCCAACAATCTTTACATTTCCCAGAGGTAACTTACCTCATTTGAAGTAAATTATGATAGTTTGATAAGTAAATATAACAATGAAGTTTTTGACCTTATAAGTAAGAAATGCTTAAAATGCTTATGAAAAAGAAATTAAGTGAAAATAAAATTTCAGAAATATGTGAAAGCAAGCAAGAAAAACAGTAAAATTTTATAAACAGGAAATAAAATACTCTGTCTTATCACGGGGCAACTGTAGGGTGTGCTGGAAATTGCAGAAAAGTGAAGAAAGAGCTCAGGTAGCCTCTAAAAATGATAGCAGATCCTCAACTCTGGCCAATTGTGGCAGCAAGAAAATTTATATCCCATTTTGAGAGATTGCCAGTATTTTCCAGAGAAGATAGGAATCTAGATGTGCATATGAAGCCATTCATTTTTAGTTGTTGTCTCATAACTTTCCCCAAAAACAGCACATAGAACAAAATCAGGGCCCATGAAACATTCATTCCATTGGGTCTGTTGGCTGGTTTGCACACTCTGAAGTGAGCAGACAATCAACAGAAAGTGGGGGGTTTGACGCTGAGTAGTTAGCTTACTGATGTCAAGAGTTACTACAATGGTTGATTAGCTAATGTGGAATGTGGATGCTATCAAAGAAGGCAGTCATAAGAAAAGTGAAAGCTGTACTCAGCCAGGTCATTTGTGGGAAGGGACTGCTGAGATTGTTGGCCTCATGTGAAACTGACCTTTTCTCTCTTTTTTTTCTCGTGCTAAACATTCCTGAGGCCAATGCCCATGGAGATGAGACCAAACCATCCCCCGGCCCCAGCCTTTACCCCTTGAGTCAAAGGAGTGGCCTGTCACCTGGGGACAAGATGGGTTGGTGGTGCAAGCTTATCTCCACTGTATTAGCTGAGCCCAGGGAATTTCACTGCCCTTCAGTACAGACTTCTAGAAAGATGTGAAAGAAAATAGTGCAAAACTTAGTCCTGTAGTTGTCAGAGCAATATTTTATGATATCTTAGATAACAAACAAAAAGAGCCATGTGTACAAAAATAATAAACACTGGCCTTTAAACAAAAAGCAAGTTCCTGGAAACAAAAATTGGCTTTGCTATTGGAAAGAAATTCTCATTAGTTTGTTTGTTTGATGAGAATCTATTCCTTAAGCCGGCAGCTCCCAAACCACTGAGGAATTTAGAGGTGAATAAAATGGCAGAAAGTTGAATTTATCAACCTGTTTTTAAAGTTGTACATAGGACTGGTGTGTGTGTGTGTTGGAGCTGATGCTAACAACCGATTAGCAGCTCTTATTCCCAATTTTTTAACTGCAGAATTATTGGAATTTGGGGGAGGGTTTCCAATAAAAAATACACATTTTGATTGGTTCAAAATATTTAATTGAGGCCACTAGTAAGGTAATGATCTTCTTACACAGCTTTCGTGAGATCAGCTGTGGCAATAAAAAGGAAATTTGAATATTTACTATTGATGTCAAAAGAAATCCCATATTCCACATTACTGGGATACATTTGTGATTAAAAAAATAACACAAAGGTATAATTATAAGGTATGTATGTTTTCTTCCATCCCCATTTTTGTAGACTTCATCCCTTTGTCCATCCAAAACTCATGACCACTGTGCTGCTTGATTTATGGATGTCTAGAGCACATGAAGCATATCTTAATACCTTTGGTATCCTATCAGGGGACCCATGCCAGGAGATAAATGCCCTGGAAAATAGCTCCTTATCTTGTTGCTCCAATTCCTTCACTGATTTAAGTCACGTATCACAGAGGTCAATGTGCCAGGGGTAATGATAAGCACAGAGCCTGCAAGGCAAGGGCATCCATGACCTTGCCTGCAGGGAGCTCTCGCCCATCCTGGCCACCTGACTGTCTGTAAGAAGGTGCTTATTTTGTTAGTTCCTTGAGATTGACCCTGAAGTCAAGGGTGGTGATTTTTATGGCTGTCTCCTTAGTTACAAGCAGATACCTGTGTTCACCATGCATATTTGATGAATAAATGAGCTAGCAGCACCATGAACAGGGTGGAGGAGAGCTGGAAACACATTGAAGAGTTGGAGGAGACTCATTTGTGTCTAGGGCAACCTTAAGCCTTGGAGGTTTATCCACCCCAACCCTGGAACTTCTATGGTAATAACTGACCCCAGATATTAACCTGCCAGGCTTGGTTTTGCCAGGACAGTGTCCTTCATGAGAAGGATAGATTTGTTTTACTATTTCCCCATCTGCCTTGAATTTACAGGAGTGTGAGGAAATGTCTGGAAATTTGAGACAATAGATACAATAAAATGGGAAACGCAGCCGACCTTTTCGAGAATGTGATCATCAGCTGGTACTAATGGTTATCAGCAAGCACGTAAAGTGTTTTATATCTTTCTGGCTTACCCAGGTAGGTTTGAAGATAAGAGCACACCATAATGAGGTCTGACATCCCGAACTGTACTGATAAGCAGAGGGCGCTGAGTCCTCCCACCCCATGCAAATCTTGACACATTAACTAATCAAAAAGAGTCATTTCATTCTCTAAATTTGTGGCTCTAAGAGCAACTTTCATGATCTATTCATATTCCTCACCTGATGCTGGAAATGGTCATGGAAATGAGTTAACCTTACATTTTCAATCACATGGTTCTCTCTCTTGCATTTTAAACTGTGCCCAATTTATCTGTGGCTTGGAGTTCCCTGTAACGTCAGTAATAACTGACCTATTTATCTATGCCCTCGGCTGCTGATCTGAAAGTGGAGCTTTTAAAGGAAGGACATCAGAAATCATTACCTTAGTGCACACACAATTACTGGCAGGAAAAACCCAGAGGGAGAGAGAGATGGGGGAACTCCTCTGTGAACCCTGAGTGTAGGGAGAAATCCCTAGGAAAGTTTAAAAATTCCTTCTTTAAAACCAGATCAGTATCTCTGCTTGTAATCTCTGAGCTGACAGGAACCTGCCTTTACAAACCTCCCCAGCAAGTCACCTAAGAACATCAGGTTCCTTTCCACCGACCAGTTAACCAAGACATTACCTCATCTGCAAAGAACTCCCATTAACCATGTCCACTCGGAGGTCCAATACTTATTCTTGGTCTCTGGAATTTTCTCAGTTTCACAGAAATTACCAATGTGATCACTCTACCCTCCTGAGCACAGGCAGTTCAAGGCGTTGTTGTCCTGATCAGTAAGAGAAAAGAATTTCAGGCATTCACTGAAATTTCTGAAAAGTAAGAGGAACTATGACTTTAGAAAGATACAAGTTCCACATTATATGAACATAATGTGGGGGAGGAATCGGTAAGTATTTCAGAAAAAAAAAGAAAAGAAAGTCTAAGAAGGCTTTCCCTCAGAGATGATTTTTAAAAGGATGAAAACAATTGAGCTTCTATTTCTAGTACAAGGAGGGACCAGGTTCTCCTGCGGTTTGGGCAGGGCTCACAGGTAATCTGGAAACACAGTCTCCCTCCACTGTGACAGTGAAGTCACTGTCTCTTCCTTCTCTGCCCAGAGTAAAAGCAGATCTCATTCTTTCTTCACTATGAAGAAAAATTAATGCTAAATGAGTAAGGCTTAAAGACAGCCAACTGGAGGGGATGCCGGTTCATGCTCTGTCTTCAGTTAGATGGGGTGATTATCCTGACCAGTCCCGCAGGGAATTGCTGGGGGAAGGGGGGTGGTGGGGGGTGGCAGGGAGGAGAGGAAAAGCCCCTCTAGGTAACACAGAAAAGAACTATTTACCCTGAGAAGGGGAAATGCAAGCACAACAGGCTCCGGCTGCAGGAGGAAGGAGAGTGACAATCAGAGTGTAGACAGTCACTGTATGATTTTGTTTCTCATCCTGTGGGGACAGGACTAATGCAGGTAAAGACAGCAATAGTTAGGAGTTCAGGTTGGCCCTGAGAAGAGAGAACAAGTCGACTCATCGAAACCAAGAAAGCAACACGCAAAACTGAGCTAGTAGAATCTCCCCACTGTCAATCACCACAAAGACTCACACGGGCAAAATGTGGCTTAATAGCAAATCGGAAAGAAATCAAATAAAATTATAGGTGTTTGACATTAAAAGTTACCTGGCAGAAGAGCAGACCCAAGTCACTGACAGTCTATCCAGAGGCTCCATCTGTCATAAGGTAGAACCCCAGACTGGGAGAGACTTTCCCTGGGGACATGAAGTGACAGAGGGTGGGACTCGAGGAGGAGCATTGGGATGGAGATGCTATTAGTGATTTACAGGATAACTATAAAAGAAACGAACCTAAGGGTTGGTGTGATGGACTGAATGTTAAAGCCCATCCCCCAATATGATGGTATTTGGAGATAGGGTCTTTAAGGAAGTAATTATATATCTAAGTCATGTGAAGCTCTGAACCAATAGGGTTAGTATCCTTGAAAGAAGAGGAAAATAGATAAGCTAATTCATCCTCTCTCTCTGCGCATGTCCAGAAAAAAAGAGCATATGGGAAGATAGCTAGAAGATAGCCATCCGCAGGCTGGGAAGCCGGAGCTTCATCAGACACTGAATCTGCCGCCACCTTGACCTTGGACTTCCAGGCTCCAGAATTGTGAGAAAGTAAATCTATTGTTCAAGCCACTGCGTCTGTGGTACTTTGTTTTAGTGGCCAGTGTTAACTAAACAATTGGTTAAAAGGCTTACTATGGAAATTCTACTGACAGAGTTAAACCAGGGTTTAAGAATTATTTAAAATCTAACCAGGGTGTCCAACCTTTTGGTATCTCTGAGCCAAACTGCAAGAGTTGTCTTGGGCCTCACGTAATCACAAAAAAAATATCTCATAATGTTTTAAGTAAATTTATGATTTTGTGTTGGGCCCCATTCACAGCCATCCTGGGCTGCATGTGGCCCGTGGGCTGCAGGTTGGACGCCCCTGATCTCAACCATCTGGACTTTACCATAAAATTCCTCATCTTCAGAGTTATTTCTGAACCTATGGTACCTGACCTATTAGTAAGTTCTCTCTGGAATCTGCGTCTTCACATGACATAGAAGCTTGAGGGTAACCAAATGTTTGCAAGATTACAGAATCAGCTGCAACAAATTTATAATCAGCTTTGGCAACATGGGAAGCAAATCATAAAACTGTAATCTATGACCAATGATCTTATGGCAGATACGGGGAACATTAGTCATTTTCTGATAATCACTAACATGTATTGATTATTATGTATAATGCACTGCTCTAATCACTTTGTGTACATTATATGTCTATTTATTCTTACAATAGCCTTTTGACATTAATTAGGTGCCATGACATTCCTATTACAAAGATGAGCAAATAATCTGAGTCACAGAGAAGTCAGGGAACCTCCTAAAAGTCAAACAGTTTGCAAAGCGCTGAGCCTGGACTTGAACCTGGGTGTCTGACATTTGAGCCAGGGTCCTCAATCACTTCCCTGCGATGCCTCTGGCTGCTGCCCTACAACGAGCCACCCTAGGTTCTTCTTCTACTGCTATTGTGTATTTTTAAGAAACCTAATATCTATCATAAAGTATTTTTATACAAGGAAAATACTATGAGCTTCCCCTTGTATGAATAAACTGTGTAAAAGCCCCACAAAATAATGGGAATTTCCTTGTGCTTCCCCCTCATGTTTGCACAGAACAAACATAAGAGAGTGGTTTCATCATCTCAAGGGAAACTGCCCATCGACTGAATGCCTGGCTTTGGTGGCTTGGAATGTAGATTAATTCCACTAAACCTACTCTTTGCTAAGATTCCCCTTTTCTTTGTTCTGTGAAAACACTACTTTAGTGTTTGAGTTATATAGCACAATCCATGATATTAGCGGATAAGATTAATTTTTAACCAATACAACAACTAGGAGAAAAATATGCATGCATTTCTTGTAGAAATATATACATTTATTTGTATGTGGTCACAGGTACATTTTCCCCATTGAGGTACTCTGCTCTTTTATTTAAAGAACTGCTTCTTTATAAAAAATAATCCTGTATATGACATTTTATGAATGGAGAACGGTAATCTGCTTGAATTAGATATTCAAATTATAGTACTTGTAAGCTTTCAGGAAATTATGCATTACTTCCTTTTACTGTGTCAGATTTTTCCACAACTATCTGAGACCATCACTTAAGAAAGGGTCCATTAAATATATATATATATTTATATATTTATTTACACACATACTCATAAATATATTCACACATACACATATAATATTAACATATGCCTAGAGCTGGGAGAGGTCATGCTACTGCAGTCTTGCTTGTTACAAATACCGAGATAAGATTTTATACAATGAGATGGGAGTCAGGAATAATAGCAATACAGAATATTTACTGAACATTTGGTATGTTTCAGCTGCTGTTCTAAGTGTTTAATTTTCATGAGTGCTTTTGCTTTTTACCGTGCGAGGATGATCTTATTTTTATCCACACTTTATGTTTATTTATGTGCATTTTTCATTGACAATTGGGGTATTTTCCATGGCAAATAAACCACTACTAGGAAGCTGGCTGCCTCCTTTTCCAAAGGGAATTGATTTTGTTAAGATTTCATCATTACTTTTGAGAAGGGCAAATAGACTCATCATGATTCATTATGAAGTCAATGCCAGTTGAATATATTTAGCACATGAATAAAAATGAAAATAATTTTGTGTTTGCATACATTTATTAGAAACCACAATCTTTTGATTCTTAGACGCTTATACAATCCTGGACCATGATTTCATGAACAAGGAAAACCTAACTGACAAAATCCCCAAGAAAGCCCTGGATTTTTTTTTTTAGACCTTTTAAATATAATTTATTTTTAAAATATTTCACTTTTTTAGAAAAGAATAAATTGCTATTAAAAGGTTTTGATGCAAGAAACATTGTTATTAAGATACAATTAAAATGCCAACAGGTGCAAGAAACCAAACACAATATTACCAAAGAAAACCTAACTGGATTTGTTATACTGTCAACAAGAGAGAGAGAGAGAGAGAGAGAGAGAGAGAGAACACACTTTCTTAGAGCATTCTGAAACATTCATTATATTGCAATTTTTGATGATTCCTGATTCAACCATCTTCTAAACTCATTCATAGATAAGTCATTGAGTTTCTGATTGGGGCATTAAACTATTCCTGATAATCAATTCCAACACCATTACACTTTTTTCCTAAAACAACTGAATCGCGTTGATCCTAAAGCTTGTAAGATTCAAATCTGCTGAACAGAATTTGATTAAGGATGGTTTAAACGAATGCAAAGTTACACCTTCCCAGAGTTGTCCTATGTCTAAAAGAAGGAAGTGCACCACATTTGTTGTTGAAAGGATCCAAGTGATTCCAGTGGGTCCAATTTCTCCCTCTTACAAGAAAGCCAAGTTCAATGAAAGTGGATGGTTTGGATCTCGTTCTAGAGAACAAGAACCCCAAATGGGCCCCTCAAAATTGAGTTTGGGGACTCAATTTTGTGGGAACTGGCCCCTAATTAGGGTCTTAACAAATTTGAGAAAATCTCTGATTTGAGGGCTTTAGGTCCTTCCCATTCAAGGAGAGGTCTCTGGACTGGCAACTTTGGTGTCACCTGAGAGCTTGTCAGCTGGGTAGAAACTCAGTCCCCACCCAGACCTGTTGAACCCAAATCTGCATTTCAACAGGTTCCCAAATGATTGTCTACTGTGTACACGAAAGATTGAGAAACTCCGGTGAGATTCGGGAAAGGGATGGAGATCCTGAAAGAACCTCTCTTCTCCGGGGCTTCCCATACTACCCATCTGCTGCCCATTAAGGGTACCTGTACAGGTGAGCTGGCTTTGTAAAGGCTGAGTATTCATTTACCTTCTCTGAACTGAAAAGCTAAAGCTGCCTGTGCAAGGAGCCAGAAGACAAAAGGGTGAACGGGGGGAAGCTGAGAAACTCCACAGCTAATGGTCTCTGTATGGATACAGATCCTTACGGGACTGCAGAAGAATCAATCGGACTCTTGCTGATTCCCCAAAAAATTATCTCAGAAGAAAAATTCAGTAACCATCCCAGGGGCTGCCACTTAGCAAGCATTACCATGCTGATTATTTACATTTCAAATCCCCCAACAACACAGCAGAGTAGGTGGTATTTTCCCCGTTTTCTAGTATTTTCTCTGTTTCCAGGCGAGGAAACTGAACCTCACAGGGGTCTAGTAATACAGGTGGAAACACCTGTGCGGAAATCAATTCCCCAGTTCTCTCAGTCACCCAACCACCCCCAAGCTTCAGATCCAGGGAGTGGTGAATCCGAAGTCTGACATCAACTTTTGTTCATTATTGATTCCTTTCTCCGAAGCAGAACAAACCATTTCACCTTTACGAATGATTATATTAGACCCCACATAATCTCCTTTTGTGCTGAAATTGGGAGGGGAAACATTTAAACGTGTTCTTAAGGTAAGACATTCTAAAGAAGGGTGGAAAAGCTGGCTTCTGAAATGTATTGGTAAATGAGACAGTGCAAACTGATACAGCTGAGCAGGCCTTTTGCAGACATCTGACAGGAACTGCAGTGCTAAGTGGTTGTCAGTAGGGCTCCTCCCATTTCCGTTAAATAAGGGTAATTAATATTCACTTCCTCTAACCAGCACAACGGTGGCACTCTCCCCTTACATGCCCTAACGCTCTCCTGGAGGAGTCAAATGTAATCAGTGACATAAACTGTGTGCTGGGTGCTGAGGGGTGAGGCATAGATCCACTTCTTAAAAAGCCCACAAGATGTGTTCTTGAGAAATTCAGGGTGATGATAAGCAAATTTAAAGACAAAAATGATTTTTTATTTTCAAGAAAATAGAAGTTGTAAAGTTCCCTTGAAGCCTACTTCATAGCTGTTCCTGCGGGGGCTATAAAATAAAAGGCAAAACGGGCAGAAATTACTTAAAATGCAAAAATGGCAAAGGGAAATACTGCTGTGGGTAGGTTATAAATGACTTCAGAGATTTGGGGAAGCTAAATCATCCAGGCCAACTGAAAAACAGTCATTTTAATCTGAAGACAGTAAACCTCTCCCTGTATATTGCTATGTACTAGAACACTCTTATTAAATTATAGTGTTTTATAACTAGTGAATAAAATTGGTATCATGTTTACTATGCAAACTCCCACTATTTTTCAAATGGATATGTATTTTAATATGAAATTGAAATGTAATATCACAAGCACCAAGCAATAAAACCAACCCACCTAGTTTCAAACCCTGCTTAAATTATTTTTTGAATTTTGTATCTAATAACATAGTACAATAACACTGAAACAAGATTAACACTCTGATATTATTTGTTTAGGAAACCAAGAGTGTTGCTATGGAAACAAAAATACTGCATAACTATGGAAACAGTGACAGTGTTGTAAATAATGATACTGAAAGGAGGAACCATGCAAACTTAACATATGAATTCTAAGAAAAAGAATAGAGAATAAGGAGGTGGAGAGAGGATGATTATTTTTTTGTAAAAGAGGCATAATTATATATATTTTTGTCTCTTGATAAGACTTTTAAGCTGTTTTCAAAATCTTGATTATATATTTTATAATCTTCTGTTAGTTTCACCCTTCTCATTAACTCTCCAAACTGTGATTTATTTTATTTTTTGTAATCTACTTAATGAGAAAACTCATTGAAAGCTGTTTTTGACTCAACTTTACCTTAATTGCCTTTATAGGACAAATTACTTTTCCTAAAAGGCTAAAATAGAAAAAAATGCAGAAAGCATATGTATAACTTACTACATTTCGAGGTTCTAAAATTATACTTTTTAAAACCTTGTCTATAGTATTTGCCAAGCACCATTTTAAGGTGGACTATTAAAAGAAAATTAGCTTTGTTTATTTAATGTTATGATCATTGGAAACCATAACTGGAATACATGTTATTTTTTGTAGATTTGTAATTCTAATACCCTGGCTAAGTCTTACTGGCCAGAAAGGTGATGGTCATGTCTTATTTACCTCTGAAATTCCCTTGATATCAACTAGACTGTTACACGTCCAGGAAATATTCACACATTGTGGAACAAATGGACACATAAACTGACACAATCAAGGGACTATAGTAAAATAATATGATACACTAGCACAACAGAATGGCATTGATTACATGAGTTTGCTCTGTTGTCAATGAGAACACTGACCTCATCTCACTTTAAAAGGCAAGTGAGGATGAGAACACAAACACTGTGAAAGGAGTGAAGCAACGTCTAGAAAGGGAAGGAAGCCGGAGCGTGGCCATGAAAAGCAGGTAAAATGTTCCGGGCCTGTTTCTGGGCCCGCCTGAGATTTCATTATTCTGCGTGTCTCCCAATTGTGAGAGGGTGGAGAGAGACGGACACAGAGGCCATTTAGAGCCAGGAGCCCTGTGTGCTCCTTCCTTGCTAGTTCCTGACTCTTAAGGAGACCTTGGCAAGCGAATGGTTCATGTGAAAACACTACTATGAATCCCGGCATTTTATATAAACTCTGGGCTAATGCTTTTTTAAAAATGTGTAATTCCGCCATTTTTGAAGATCCCTTAAGAGGGTAACACATAAATAAACATTTTAAATGAAGAGTTTGTAACAGAACGTTGGGTTTCAAATCATGCTTCAGGGAAGTGGAGGAGTGGGGATTGCGTGCCCCACCCCCCTCAGAGAGGCTCCAGCTCCCTCACCTAAGAAACCACCTCCTTCAAAAGTTTTTCTTGAAAACTTGGCTCCACTGCTTACAAAAATATGAAAACATCCTTGAACACCACCAAACAAGAAATTCCTTCCAGCTTCATATTTCTGAGATTCTATGGTTACTTTTCAATGAATACAGAATTATGAAATAATCCCTAAGAAAGTGTTCTTAACCAGAAGACATTTGGAACATCTTTGTCGCAGAACTAAGGGTCGGTTACATGTCACAACACATTAACTGACATGAGGCCTCTATTGAAAATCTATCGTGTGCCAAGGGTGCCTTCTGGCAGAGACACACAACAGTGAGCAAGGCCACGTGATCACGCCATGAGCGCCCAGGGTGCGTGGAGAGGCAGGGCAGCAACGTGGGCGAGGGGCCCCTGTGATGTCGCCATGCTCAGGAGGGCCTGTGCTTGCTGCTCTGCAGCCCTGAAGTCTTAATTACTTTATCATTGAACTTGTGTTTTTAAGTGAAGCCTAATGGGCCGATGGAGCACAAGCACCAGCACAGCAGCTACAGGAGAGAAGAGAGATGCAGGGGGAGCTTCATGCCCAAAAATGCTGTGTTAGAGCAGGCTGCTCTAGCAAAATACCACAGACGGGTGACTTAAACAGTGGCATACGTTTCTCCTCATTCTGGAGGCTAAATATATATAATATATGTGAATATGATATATAATATATACAGTACACATTATGCAATATATAATATATGGTAGATATACCTACAGACATCCGATTTGTTTCTTTCGAGAACCCTACTACAGCCACCTTTACCATAACTTTTTTTTTCAAAAAAGAGAAGACTTTTTGTTGAAGATAGCTCTCCATGGGTGAGTAACAGCACTAACTAACTTGTTCTGGCCTCTCCAGAGAGATTTCAAGGGTGAGCAGCCCTGGGTCACAGTGCATCCAGTGGGTCCCTTGGAGCAAAGCAAGGGAACTTACTCCGCATTAGAGAAGCCTAACTCCTGCTCCCTGCGCTCAGGCGCATCTCCTGAAATGCAGTGCAGTGCAGGTGGGAATGCACCTGACCCTCCCGGAGTCACATCTTTGGGGGTGGGGGGACTGAATTGCTGACACTCTGGCTGCTGAGATTGCTTGAGTCGTAGGGCCCTTGTCCGACCTGAAGTAGGCCTGTATTTCTCAGCATCCATGAGGCTGTGGCCAGCCAACTTGGCAGCTTATAAACAGGGTAAAATATCAAACCCTCCCCAGTTCCGATGTGGTTTATAGAAAACATTTCAAAGATTTACCCAGGCCAGGGTAGCACAGTGGTCCAGTAAACCGAAAAGAGGCAGCCGGTCGACATCCCCCTCTCTCTCCCTCCCTTTCCCTCTCTCTAAAATCAATAAGCACTCCCTCAGGTGAGGATAGAAAGAAAATGTCAAAGATACTACAGTCAGAATCCTCTCACATACCTTGTGTGGTGGTTTGAAATTAAGCCTATAAATCCTTTGACGAGCCTTCTCTCAAAAGGAGTTTGTGCCCCTTGAGTGTGGGTTGCCCTTGGTGACTTGCTTCTGACAAATATAATGAGACTGGTGATTCCTGGTCATCTGGGTAATTTTGATGATTTCATGACAAACATCATAATAGTGTTTCCTATGTACCAAACATTAGGTAAAGGCTTTAGGGCCATAATCTATATTTACTTTACCTGCAACCGTGCTCAGCACATGATAATCAATAAACCTTAGTTTCCATCTGTCCCAACATAGCAGATTTATGCATGAGCATGGGTCCATGATCCCAGTTTATGTGCCTGTGCTCTAAGATAAAATCCATTACCTCCCCTCTGTCAGGATGGCAAACATCTTGTAGCTGTGCTCTACCTAGAAAAAAAGAATTCGCTCTTTGTGATCACAAAGCAATGCATATTAAAATAAGATATATTAATAAATATTCAAAAGTTACCGTTACCTAGCATGGCTTTACACAGGGGCTGGAGGAAACATCCTCATTTAATGGGAGTCATAAATCGGAAAGGACCGCTTCATTCTCCCCCTGAGCACTTTACTGAAACCCTCAGGTCTCATATTAACTTGGAATCTCAAGTGTGGTATATACATGTCAGAAAGTCTACATGAAATGACACACTAAAATACAAACAATAATTGTTAGAACTTTCACTTCCATGTTCTCTAATCTGATTTATGTTTTGTTCTATGTGTCTTTCATAATGTTCAAAATAACAGAGTACTTCCATATCTGTTACAGAAAACCCTCCCCCCACCCCTGGCGGTCTTATTATTTTATTGTTCTTTTTGCCGCCACCGGTAGGAATTGTGGCTCTCAGTACCAGAGTCTGGTAAAAAGGAAAGGAACTATTTCATGAAAAGTTATACAGATTTAGAATAATGGTGGAATTCTGCTGTTAAATCTCACTTCCTTTAGAAACAAACAAAGAAACACCCACAAACACGTAGTCCTGCCACCCCTTGCCAAACCAGGCCAGCCAGGGGGTACCGTATCTCATGAAAAGCAAATAGAAGTCCGTAGCTCAGCTAGGCTCCCATTCTTAATCCAAAACCGTGTGGCACTTCCTCATGGTGGGTCAGGGAATCCTTCTGCATCCTTTCAACCACGTGGCCAAGAGAGAGCGAGCTCCAGGTGGCTGCTGCATCCTGCTTTCCTGCTTTCTAAGCTGCACGGTCAAGAGAGCCACCTCGCCACTCATAAACTGTGTGATTAACCCCCAGCATGGCTTAAATCCTGGCACAGATCTTCCTCTATAACCCTATTACCGACTCCTCCCACACTGGGTTACACCTGCTAGTGGTCTGGTTTCTTCCACCTTTCTAGGCTGCCATTGTTAACCTGGGCAAGCATGGCCCCTTGACGCTGAAACTGCCTCCAAGCCTCCAAGTTGCTGTCGCAGGCACAGCAAGCCCCTCCAGCTACATTGCATCACAGGTTAGAGTCACATCCATCTTCCTGGTTCTGAACAGGCACAGCTTTTAATGTTACTAAAACACTGGTCAAGTCCTTCAGATATGCAAAGTAGCTCTCCCTGCTCCGCTTCCCGCATGCCCCCAAATGATAGCTATGGTTTTTTATTTCCATTTGGGGGGACCTTCAGCTCAGCACCCCATTACATATCTATAACTCACAAATCAATAAATATTAATGTCTGGCTATTTATGATTTAAAACGTTTTGCTGATGGGGTGCATCTTCCCAAAATGCTTAGAAACCTCTGTTTAGATTGTCATTCAAATTAGAGTTGCAACTGGCTCCTAGCATTTATGTGAACTGAGACTAATTGTGTCACCCAATTTACAACAAACTTCTTTCACAAAAACACAGATGAGAAAATCTCTACACTTGGACTACTTCAGAATTATAGGTAAGGCCACTGCTTGCTTCCTTTTAGATAAGATATTCCTATGGAAATGATTATGAGGTGTGAAGAGAGGATCAATAACCAAGGGATAACTCCTCCTGGACCAAAGACAAATACACAAAACGTTATTTGCACTACGTACGGTTTAAAATGTTTCCCGTCTTTGCTGTTCATTGAAAAGAGATCTTTGAGTTCCCTGGCAGAGCTCTGGAATAGGATGGGTCACAATCCTTAGTCTTAAAAACATGTCACGATATAACACCAAAAGCACAGGCAACAAAAGCAAAAACAAACAAGAGGGGCTACATTAGACTAAAAAGCTTCTGCACAGCAAGGAAAGCTATCAACAGAATGGGGGAGAATATTTGTAAATTATATACTTCATAAGGTGTTGATGTCCAAGTTATATAAGTGGGCAAAGGAATCTAAACAGACATTCTTTTCCCTAAGAAGACACAAATGGCCAACAGGTATATGGAAAAGTGCTCAACATCACTAATGATCAGGGAAATGTGAATCAAACCCACAATGAAATTAAACTTCATACCTGTTAGAATGGCTAGTATTGAAAACACAAGAAACAAGAAGTTGACAAAGATGTGGAGAAAAGGGAACCGTCTGTGAATGGGAATACAAACTGGCACAGTCATTATGGAAAACAGGACGGAAGTTCCTCAAAAAATTTAGAATAGAACTACTAAGTAATCCAGCCACCTCCCTTCTGGCTGTTATCCAAAGGAACCAAGATCACTATCTTGGAGACATAGTTACACTCCCATGTTTATTGTGGCATTATTCACAATAGTCAAAATATGGAAACAACCTAAATATTCATTGACACATGAGTGGATGAAGAGAATGTCGTATGTATACATGGAGTATAACTTCAACCATAAAAAAAGAAGGAAATCCTGCATATATGACAAATGGATGGATCTTGAGGGCATAATGCTAAGTGAAATAAGCCAGACACAGAAAGACAGAGACTGCATAATCTCATTCATAGGTCTAAAATAGCCAAACTCAAAGAAGGAGAGAGTAGAAGAGTGGAATGGTGGCTCTGGGGGTCTGAGGTTTAGCGTGGTGACTATAGTAATTAATACTGCACTATATAACTGAAAGTTGCTGAAAGGGTAGATCTTAAGTGTTCTCAAAACGCAAAATGATAATTATGTGAGGTGATGGATGTGTAAATTAGCTAGATGTGATAATACATTTCACAATGTATACATATATCAAATCATAGCATTGTACATCTTAAATATATACAATTTTTATTTCTCAGTTATATTTCAATAAAGCTAAAAATGCAATAAAAGATGTCACATATTTCTGAGACAAGTGGTGAGCAGTAGCTTGGTATGCACCCTGAGGAGCCACGTCCCTTCTTAAATTGTATCAAGATACATATTTTTATAAAACTGCAGACAAGTATTGATAGATCTGAGTATATATTAATAAAATGGTAAACTACATAGTGGGAGAAAAACAAGATACTTTGCTCTTGGTCCTCTAAACAGTACAGGATATCTCATACAGACAGTTATGTTGGTTTTATTAATTTGAAGATCTATAAAAAAACTAAATAGACTGTTATTTTATCAGGTCTCTATTCCTCCAGTTACTCCAGTGCCCATTTTTAAATGTAACATCAACCTTTCTATCTATATTTTACTGACTGCAATGTCATAATAGAATTATTTACTTTTAATTTTTATTTCAGTTAATGAAAGTACAAAACAGGTGCCCTTAATAAGCACTCATAGTCCAGATAATAACCCCTTTATTCTTATTCATGTGGTGAGATGTGTAAGATATTATTGCAAGTACTGTTATAACTGCATACCAGCCAGAGATCACCATCCCAGTGATCAATTGGTCAAAGCATAGCGGGTTAAAGGGTTTGGAGAATAGTGAGTTATTGGCAGTGTATTTCACGATTACAGAATAGTCAAGGAAAAATCTTGCCAAGCATTACAGATGACTAATTATTTGAATGTAGCACATCGCAACTTTGAGTTTTGGGGTGAGTCAAGTTTCCATTGTGGTTTTACACTATTGCCTCATCTCACTATCTTTGATATTTAAACTTACATCTTGAAAATTTCCTCATAGGGACCTAAAATTAGGATGGTATCAGATTTGGCATAGTAAAAGTGGACCTGAATGAGCTATCGAAAGGATGGTGTAGACCATAATACGTCAAAGCAAATAGGGGCAAGTGGTTATGCCCACTAATAGAACATTAATAGAAAAAGCTCTCAAAAATAGGTCAAATCTATATTTAAAGAAACTCTAAATTGATTATTAAATAAAAAGCTTTTTTCACATTACTTATGATTGAATATTAAAACTGAGTGAGTTTGTATAAACAATACTAATAGCAGTAAATGTTTCCATAAAGTCATTCCTGTGCAATAAGAACATTCCCATGGGTATTTTGTGCATGTTACTTTTACATTTTTACACTACTTATGCAGTTGTATGGAAATAACAAAATAAAATTTTGCATTTTTGTGTTTCTATTGTTGTTGAAATTAGGATATGTAACATAGAGTAAATGCACATCCTCCTGGAAATTTTGAGCATGATAAGTGACCTTTTCTTTCTCCACAATAGATAAGCATCTGACCTTCCCCAGGGATACATTTCTGCCCGGCCTAAGTCTCTTTCCATTGCCAGTGAGAACACCGGATGTGTTTTGCAAATGTGGACTGGGGGTGGGGGGCGACTCAGCTTTTGTCTCGACTTCATCTCCGAAAACCATGAACTTAGCTTTCTTCCTCTTGACTCACACCTGTCATTGGTTCTTTCAGGTTCTTCAGAGAGTATGACTCTTTGGCGTTCTAAATAGCCTTTATTGTTGGCATTCCTCTTGTGGTCTTCCGTGGGTGACTTGCCTTCCTTATTATTGCTACAGGGACTGGCTCACTCCATTCACTGTAAGCCGTTGATGGGACTGGATGACATCTGACATAGTTATGCCTAGTATGTTAGTTTTCTGGGGGTGCCAAAATGAAAAACCACAAACTGAGCATCATGAACAACAGAAATTTATTGTCTCTTGTTTCTGGAGGCCGGAAGGCTGAGATCAGGGCATCAGCAGGCTTGATTCCTTCTGAAGGTTCTGAGGGAGAATCAGTTCCAGCCCTGTCTCCTGTTTTGGTGGTGTCCTGACAATCTTTGGCATTTCTTGCCTTGTGGTTGCATCAGCCCAGCCTCTGGCATTATCTCCACATGACCTCTTCCTCTGTGTGTGTCCTTGTCCTAATCTCCCCTTCCTAAAAGATCAGTAGTCACATTGCTTCAGGCCCCACTCTAATGACCTCATTTGAACTTAGTCCTCACTGTAAAGAAAAGACCCTATCTCCAAATAAGGTCACATTCCCAGATAGCAGGATTAGGACTACCACATAAGAATTTGACACAGTCCAACCCGTTATACCTAGTAAAGTCTGTGTGCCTAGGAGTTGTCCCCAAATTCTTCATATGATTGAATTCACACTCACAGAGCCCTCCCTGACCAGTGTGCCAACAGTTGAGACAGCAAAGAGGAAGAGGAAACATGTAACAAAGTTCAAATTGTGTGAAAAATCCTTACCTGTTGCATGTTTTGTGTGTAAAGCGTAGGGACTAAAAATCCTCTTTCTTGTTTCTCCACATTCCACTTCCCTGAGGTGACTACAGCAGAAATCGTGGCCTTTGCCTCACATTCTTCTCCTGGACTCAGTGCTGGTGGGGGCATTGTTTTCTCAGCTTCCATTTTCCAACTCACAGTTCAGCCTATTTCCACAGGTTCATCTTGCAAACCCAACATTGGACTTAAACTCAGGAGAATTTACTTCTAGTTCTAGTCCTTCCTCAAAGTCATCATTTTAGGCAGCATAAAATCTAGTGGTTTTTTTTTTCTTTTTTTAATTCCAATGTCTTTTATCTGAGAGTTAATGAGTTCACCAGGATTTAAGGAGTTTCGTAATGGATTTTCAAAAATTTTTACTATTATTATTTATTATTATAGTGTTGGATTGCTACTTTCAAGCTAAAAATGTCATTCAATATGCAAAATGAAGTTGTAAGTACCATTTGACTTTTAAGAAGTTCATTTTATAAGCAGTTCATTATGAAAATAATCTCAGGTTATAGCCAGCTCTCAAGAGACCTGGGAAATAAGGTTTTAAAATCAAAGTACTTGCAGGTCATTAGAATCACTAAACTGGTAAAACATACTAGAATGCTAGCATAGTAAGTGCTCCTTAGAAAATAGTGACAAACTGTATTAATATTGGATTTCTAAAAGAGGGGAAAGAAATTCAGTCGAAGTTGAACTGACAACCATCCAATGACATTAATGCAGCACGTGTGCTGTTACTAGGAATTATCAGGCTGGAGGGGGAGCTTGGTCCTCAGCGTGAGAGGCACCTGATGGCCATTTGCTGCCATTTCTAACAAGCGGCAAAGTGCTGAGTCATCACCTAGAGCTGACCTCACACCCCAGGACAATGACAGCAGGCACTCTCCTTTTCACAAAGAAGACAGCAGGCTCCAATTATCAGCAGTGGTCACTGAGAAATCAGCAAAGGGCAGGAAGAAATCAGAAACCTTGACTGGAAACCTGTAGGAATAACAGAAGCAGAAGGCAGTGATACCACTGGAGAGAGCTGAGGGGACACGTGAGTGCAGTGAAGGCTGTGGCAGTACCAGCTCCCGGGGACAGGCAGTGACTGTACTCAGACAGAACGCTGACAGCTGAGCATGAGCAGCTTTGGCAAAAGGAAGAAATCTCCGGACTTACCGTAAGTCCTGTGACACCATCATTTACCTCAATTGGTTCCAATGACGAGAACACAGATGAAGGAATAGAAAGTGATCTCTGGCCCACACGATTCCCCAAAGTGCTCTTTTCTCATGCCAGTGTGGGGAATTCTCTGTTTTGTGAACGTTAATGTCTGCCGGCAGGTGTGGGAATGTGCTGGGCTCATGAGAGTGCATTGACAGGAAGGTGACAAGAACATTATAAAAATAATGTAAGATAAAATAACAAAATAAAAATTAAGAAGCATGACTGCTTGCACTCAAAAGTGTATTTTCTCCTGCAATAATATGAATAAAATCATGTGTGTATGTGATATATATATACATATATATTTATATATAATACAAAAATATGCTCATTTCATTTTTAACTTAATTTTTTTCAGTGAATTCAGTAATAGTCACACAGTATAAAATTAAAAGCTCTAATGAAAAGGAATTAGGAAGTTCCTTTTTGGAAAATGTTCTCAGGTTAAATTCATTACACAAGATGGTCAAGCTTGTGACTTTAGAATCACACTTCAATTTTTTGTTTGTTTGTTTATTACCAGAATCAGCATCTCCCAGATTAATCACCAGCTACCACTGAGAATCATTCATAAGACTATGCTTCAAACAAAAGTAATTAATTCACAGACCCGAAGACTGGAAGACCTTTGAAGGACATTCTTGAGGACAGTTCCAAATTGTTTTGAACAAGAAGTACATCCTTGGCCCA
This sequence comes from Mormoops blainvillei, assembly GCA_004026545.1. NCBI lineage: Eukaryota > Metazoa > Chordata > Mammalia > Chiroptera > Mormoopidae > Mormoops > Mormoops blainvillei. The sequence goes on along the minus strand of PVJD01000868.1, from coordinate 120,418 downwards.
GGATTCCTATTTTCTGGAATTTTCTCAACCAGCTTGAAGATCCAGGCAAAGGTCACTATAAGATTTATAAATTTAGCCTTTGGCAAAATGAATCATGCTATTAATTAAATTACCTGTAATTGGTATAGTATTTATCAATGGAATTACTGATTTTTTGATGACTGTTTGATTGCTCAAATAACAGTAAAAGCACACTGTGGCTTTCGTATGTTCAGGGGAAGCAAAGTGCCATGACAGTTATTCAGACAGGTCATATCAAAATAGTATTTTAATTTGAATTGCTTACTATAGCTTACAACAGTGGGAAATTGTGGCAAATGCCTACTTGAATTAATTTGTGAAACTTTGCTCTAGGTGCGTGTAATCTGACAAATATCTACTGGTTCTTTTAGGCATATACTCAGTCTGTCTTTCCTCTTTGTGTTCAGTGAAATCCCAATAAGGGAAAAAATTATTCCTAAGGATCATTTGGAAATGTGTTTTAACCTAAGAACAAGGAAACATGTATACATATATGTTTTAAACATAAAAAATCAGCTATTCATCTTCAGTGGTTTCTAGATATGCTAAATACAAATGAATGAGGGTTTTTTTTAAAACATTTTATTTATTTTCAGAGAGAGAGGAAGGGAGGGAGAAAGGGAGGAAGACAAACATCGATGTGAGAGAGAAACAACAATCAGTTGCTTCTTGTTAAGTGCCCTGACTGGTAACTGAACCCACACCGAGGCATGTGCTCTGACTGTGAATCCAACCAGAGACCTGTCACTTTGTGGGGTGACGCCCAACTGAGTGAGCCACACCAGTCAGGACCAAATGTATGAGTTTTTAATACCTTAAAAAAGACACCATTGCATACACTTAAATACCATTATTTTTTAATAAATTCAATTTTACTTCTGCTATAAATTCTTGGCAAAACTAAGAATTTTGAGGAGAAAATTTGTTCCTGCTCTCCGAGCTGTATTATATTTTGAAACTTTTCAAAGAATAGAAGACTCTGAGTGATTTTAAAGGTTACCTGTTCTTGACAATTTGACTCTCTAAGTACTTTAGCACTAGACAGAACTTGGTCTAAATCTAGGCCTTGCTGCTTTGAGAATGACTTTAGAAAGATTTCTGAACCTCTCTGGGCCTCATTTTATTCATCAGTAAAATGAGACTAGTCGTACCTACCTTAGTGGGAAGACTGGATTAAATTCGGTAATAGGATTACATGGGATAATAGAATTAAATGAAATTGACAACAACCCCTACTTTTAGATGACCTTGGAGTTCTTAACCCATTGCCTAGTTTTCATAACTGCTGAAGAACAAATCACAAAATGTTACTAAAGGGAGCTCTTGAAGAATCCATGACTTAGTGGAATTGGAGGTTGTATGTCTTCTGATTGGCTACTTATATCAGCCAGGGTGAGATAGGTTAATGCTACAGTAACAAAGAACTCCCAGATCTCAGGGCCACACACAACACAATTTTCTTTTTCACTCTCTTCATGCCCAACACAAGACATTTAAGTTACAGCCACCACAATGAAGGAAAGACAAAGAGAAGGTCACAAGCCAATACTGGCTCTTAAAGCTTCTGCTGGAAGTGACGCATGTCATATTTCATTAGTAAAGCAAGTGACACAGCCACTCCTGACCTGTAGGAAGGGAAGCAGTATGGCCCTACTGGTGCATGAAAGGAGAGAACCAGAAATATCTGGTGAATCGCACCAAGACGTTCTACATCACTCCAATCCCTCTGGTCACCTGGACTCATGAGCACCGCTTCTCACCTCTGTGTCTGGCTGCTTAAGGCTCTTTTGTGATAACCTGAAGATCAGAGTCCTGAATCTCCATCTCTTACTCCCATCATTTCTCATTGCCTTCCTTACTATAACGGGCATAGAAATGCTATGCCCGTCCACATGATCACTGTGGTGTGGGAATGGATAAAAAACCTGCAGGCCTGAGCATCTTTGCCTCTCATGCACCCTTTCAGGAAGCCCTGAGGGACTGTGGGAGTCATGGTGGTACAGCTGCAGATCTCCTGTCTCAGTGAGCATCACTGGCTAACAGCCCAATAGCCCCTCTCTGCACCAGGGCTGCTCTTTTCTCAAGCTGCTTCTAGCCTGTGAATGAGTGGGGCAGGCTACTGACGCAGGCCTGTGCCAGCAGAAATGAAACTCCTTTGAAGGGGGACCACAACTCAAGAACATTCAACGACCTTTTCAAACTTTGCTGATAAATGCACTGTAGTCTGATATGATTTCATCCCACTTTTCTCCTCCCCCCCTTCCTCCCTCCCTCTTGCCTTCTTTCCTTCCTTCTTTCTTTCCTTCCTTTTTCGCTCCATCCCTCCCTTCCCTCTCTCCTTCATTCAAGATCATACCTGTCTTGCTACCTCATTGTTTTCTCATCCCCCCCCCAGTCCCCTCCTATTTTGCTTTGCAAGTATTTATTTCCCTTAATAAATTTCTTGGAACCAGACTAACACAGGTTATGCTCCACCAACATGAGTCAATTAACTAAGATTGAAATCCCCAAAAGAGATGAAACACAGGAGCTAGGTAAAGGGGATCTGCATCATGATGGTGAAAAAAAATTCCAGAAGCAGCTTCTGTGGGAGGTCTGGGAAGCATCCGGTACAGAAGGGAGTGTTGAGAAAGCTTTGTCTGAAGGAGATGCCTCAGGAAAATGAGCAATGATGGAGTCACTGATGTGTTCACATTTCAAGAGAAGACATCAACTAGAGGAGCGTTTGGGGGTTAATTAGTGATACATAGATAAAAAGCTAAGTAGAATAAATATATAATTATTAACTGCAGAGAACACCAGAAGTAAGGTCTGGGTAGGTAGTGGAAGACAGCAATTCCTCACCTTCCACAGTGGGGCTTCAGTAGAGAATTCCTAGAACTGGAAAATCAAGAAATAGCCATATTGGTATGGTCCTAGAGCTGTGTTAGAAATAAATACCAAGGAAGCCAGTTAAAAGACTTGAAATCTTTTCTTCTGGGAAGAAGGAAATATTAGAGAGAGGCTGTGAACAGCTGTTTTTTCATAACAGGCCTGGTACAACCATTTCTTTCTTTAAACTTATATGCATGTGGATGAACTCTTATTAAATATAACTCATGTTGAAAGACAAAAATGCATTTGTTACATAGAATTGTATGCCTGAAACCTATACAATTTTATTAACCAATATCAGCCCTATAAATTTAATGTGGAAATTAATTAATAAGTTAAAAGGGAAAAAAGAAAAAGAAAAAGAGGGAGTCTTACATTGGATTGGAATGCCTGGCTTCAGATCCCAGCCTCCTCAGAAACTAGGTCCACACTCATTAACTCTCTGGACCTCGGCATTTTTGACTTTGCTGGGGAAGATAGTAACACCGACCTCATGGAATGGTGTAAGGATTGTCAGATGCCACTTTGCATGGCACATGATGCATCATGAGAAAGGATGATTCGCCGCTTTGTTTTGTCTCATCTCCTGGCTCTATCGATGCTGTAGTCCCTGCTGGGAGAAGCTCTCACACAGTGTCCAGAGCAGCCCTGGGGCTCGGTGGGTGGGCCCATGGCCTCCAGAGCCTGACAGCCTGGGTTTCAGTCCCTGACCCACCGCTTCTCAGCTCTATGACCCTGAAGATTGACTTAACTTCTCTGTATCTGATTATACTACTTATGAGTTAGGCAAATAAGAGAACCTACCCCCACATGGTTTGGGAAGGAATAAAATAAGTATCAAGTGCATAAAGCCCTAGAATCAGTGCCTGGCACACAGTGACCACTGCACACGTGCTAGCTACTTCTACTCTTTTTGCTTTAGAAGAGTAGGGACATCTTTTAATTATTAAAAGATCTGTCTTCTAATACATTTATTTAGAACATTTTAGAATATAGGTCAGGAAAGCCTTGTGACAGGGAACCATTAACTCTTCCCTCAATTTCAGAATGATTTTTCTTAGAGGATGCATACATTTAATTTCTCCACCAACCTCTGTGTAAAGAAAAACACTGTTGGCTCTGGAATTAGGCCACCCTGGTGTCAAATCCAAGCTCTACTGCTGACCAGAGGGACAGCACTGGACAGAGCAGGAAATTTCTTAATTTCTCTTTCATTCTGTTTCCTCCTCTATAAAAAGAAGCTAGGATAAAACTGCCTTCTCGTAACGCCATGGTAAGGATCAAATCTGAAATTGCTTGTATAGCACTTACTGTCACGCCTGGAATACAATTAAGTTTCCGACGAATGTCGAAAAGTATTATTAGTATTCTCATTATTGAAATATTTCCCTTCAATGAAGACCTTGATCAAGACATACCTATATTGATTCCTGATTTTTCAAATGTTCACTTACTTGATGTTTCATAGAGTTGGGTCCCTTATTACTTATTTATAGCCTGTGGTAATAAGTGTATTGTTTCTTTATCCTAAAGATATTAGCTAGGCTGTAATCCTCTTAAGAAAAATTCCATAACATAAGACATTAAACAGACTATCGGTGCCAAGAAAGTATCTCTGGATTTTTTTTTTTCTGATTGATGAGCTTTTTTCATGGATCTGTGTCGTACATGGAAAATAACAACAACAAAAAAAAACAACCAATAATAATAAGTATGATTGAGTGTTTGCCATGTGCCCGGGATCTCACGACCCTTTCAATTCACTGTGGTGGCAGCACTGAAGAGCTGATGTGTGCATCAGCTATCTTTTTCTGCTTCAAAACTTAGTGTCTTAAACCAACAATACCTGATTTTTAAAACATATCTGTGGGTTTGTTGTTTAGACCATCGGTAGGGGAAGCCTGGGCTTATGCCCACAACTGCATTTAGCTTTCAGTTTGGTGAGGGGTTGGTCTCAGCTGGAGGAACTAGGAGCTGTTTCTCTCTCACCAGAAGGTCTTTCCTGACAACCTTCTTTGCAGAATGGGGGCTGCAACACACCACCCTCGTCCCCATGGACAAACTTACATCCTGCTTGTTGTGTTCTCTTTGCCTGTTTCATGTGTTTTGATGTCCCATTGTCCAAAGAAAGTCTGGGCAAAGACTAGATTCAAGGTGGGAAAAGAAGCCACACAAAAGGGGTGATACACCAGAGTGACTCTTGTAGAAATCTACCAACTGCGAGATCTCTTTTTTACAAATACGGGAACTTTGGAATATAGGCATTATCTTGTCTGGGTCATACAGCTAGTGCGTGATAGCAGAACTTGATCCCCACATGGCTTATTTCATTTTCTTCTTAGCTCTAGTAAACTGGTAAAATCAGCTAGGATTTCTTTTTTTTTTTTTTTTTTTCCTGCAATAGTCTCCCCTTATCCTGGGGAGATGCACTCCAAGCTCCAGTGGATGCCTGAAACAGCAGATAGTATTGAATGCTATATATGCTATGTTTTTCCTATACCTGCATACATATGATAAAGTTTAACTTGTAAACTAGGCACAATAAGAGATTAACAATAATTAATAATAAAATAGAAAAATTATAATAATATATTATAATAAAAAGTTATGTGAGTGGCTTTAGGGCTATTATTAAGTAAAGTAAGAGTTGCTTTAGCACAAGCACTGAGGTACTGAGACAGTTGATCTGATCTCCCAGGTGGCTACTAATTGACTAACACGTGGGGGGCATCTACAGCGTGGAGACACTGAGCTAAGGAATGATTCACGTCCCAGGCCAAATGGAGTAGGACTGCAAGAGATTTCATCACACTGCTCAGAATGGTGCACAATTTAAAACATATGAGTTATTTATTTCTGGAATTTTTATTTAATATTTTCAGACTGCAGTGGAGCAGGGGTAACTGAAATTGGAGACAGCAAAACTGCAGGTGGGAAGTTACTGTATTAACATTTTGGTTTGGGTAAAGTCACAAAACTACAAGATAAATCCACATCTTGACTCTACGTTATGCCTGTCACGTCATATCCATGAAAGACAGCATGGCAGAGGTGGTGGGATTGCTACTCAAAGCCGTTCAATTCACCGTCCTTTGCTTCCTCCACTATAGAGACTGGAAAGGTAATTGCAAGCCTCCTTTACAGCGGAACATTGTCATGGGGCAAAGTTCTGAATTATGAGAGGTAGGTAGATTTTACAACACTTTCCCAATACGTAGAGACAGAAAAAAAGAGAGAGAAAGAGAGATTCTCTTCAGGATAATGGTATACAAAGAACTGCATATATTTAACGTGTACAATGTGGTAAGTTTGGATATGTGTGAATACTCATATCAGCAGCATTAAGAAAATGAACATATTCACCACCTCCAAAAATTTTCCCGTGCCCGCTTGCCTTCTTCCTTCCTTTCTTTTTTTCTGTATGGGTATAACACTTAATAGGAAATCTACCCTCTTAACAGATTTTTAAGTGCACAATACAGTGTCGTTAACTATGGGCACAGTGTTGGTCAGCAGACCTCCAGAACTCATTCATCTGGCATAATTAAAATTTGATACCCATTGAACAACGATCTCTCCGTTTTTCGAAACCTGAACATGGAGCTGCCTGGGAGGCAGTGAGCATACTCGAACCATGACAATCAAGTGTATAAAGCAGGGGTGATGGATCAGAAATCAGAGAAGGAAACTGGATCCTTGAAGATGTTCTTAAGAAGCCGCATTAGCCCCCAATCCTCCTCAGTACCTATTTTTATGTGAGCTAAATATAAGCTCAATCATGTATACTGCTATTAATTGCCCTCTCTGTATCTCACAGCTGAATGTAACCCCAACTGCATTAAGATACTTAGCGTCATTTCAAAAGAACGCAGTTGACACTGTAGAAGTTTTTCAAGCAATCGACTAAGTAAACAACCCAACAGTCTGAGCAAAACTTTTATAATGTCAACTATCTTATTCATATTGGTAACGCTGATTCTGTCTTACTGAGGGAGGAAAGAGTTGCCAGAATTACTGAGATAATTAAGTCACTGCTGTCCTCCCTTTTGGTTCGGAGACGGACCTCATGTCAGGTGAAGCTCAGGCACGTTCGTTACATGGTCAAGCTAGTTTGAGATGGGCTTTTCCACTCAGGCATTGTAACTTACTGAAATGGTGGCTGAACACTTTTAAATACATATGTGCAAGATTCGTATAGAAACAGGTAATATAATGGATAATAAATTTCTGAACATTAGTGTTGAATAAACAAAATGTCTCAGCTATATTAAGTGAACTAAAAATGATTGCTTCAATTTAATAGAAAGGTAACTCACAATTCAATGACCCATCATCAAGTATGTTAAATTAAGTACAGGGTCTTTGTAGGATAGAAATAAAAATAAAAAATCATTTTGGATTATTTTACAACATACGCACTCTTCCTACAAGAACAATATTAAAAGTCTGATCTCAGGTAGCTTCAGTCCCCATTCCTTTATTTTCTGATCAACTGTAGGACATTGTCATTAATTGTCAATCCTACCACCACATTAAATCATGTGGCCTGGAGTGCAGAATTCAGTTTCTTTTTAAAAAAATTTACTTCATCCAGAGTGAAAAAAAAAAAAAGAAATACTGTTAGAGGAGAAGAGAACCACTTGGGTCCAATGGTTATTTTCCCCTTTTTCACTAGGAAGAGATTAAGTAATTATAAAGAAAGAGATGCACCCTGGTTAAGTATCGGAGAATTTAATGATAATTTAATTTTGTTGATAAAACACCCTCTGTTCAAAGAAAACTGAAGTGAGACTTTTGTAGACTGTGGAGCCTAGGGCCCCATTTTATGTTTATATGCAAGTTGGCAGGCAGAACAATTTGGATCAGGAGAAAATAAACAGCACTCTCATGATCTCCAAGTGGCCAGAATTTTGTGCAGATTATCTCAGTATTCCTTTGCCAGTCCTGAAAACAAAATAAAACTAAACTATTCACCATACCAGGTACAACTTGGTTAATCATCTCTCAGGATAGTTAATCAATCAACAAATATTACTTTTTGTGGTGTGAGGAATGTATTTGGCTAGTGCAAATTATTATTATACCATCTTTGCTGGAGTCCTAACAACAGAACTTCCCATCAAAACAGACAGCTGGAAACTCACACATTGTGAGAAAACCCAGGGCACCACCAAGTAGAGGGCAGGTGGTAACAACATTGTAGGAATTGCATAGCTCATTGCTGGTGCACCATAGACGACAGCTTTCATAATGATCCTCCTCGATGCCGAGCAAAGGCTGCATCACTCACCCACCCGGCCCCAGAGGCCAGAGCTGTGCCTGGCACCTGGCTCACTTCGGCACAAATTAATTAAAATAACTGAATCTGGTTGAGGCGTGTAAAGCGTAGCCCTCAATAGGTCATCAGCATAGAAAATCCCTCTACGTTGGATGCAAATATGAGTCCAAATTTGAGACAAATCCTGCCCAAGGATATTTATTTGGGAATTATTCCTTTAAAGTGGGGTTTCTGTTAGTTTTGTTTTTAAAATTATACTTCCCAGGCATAATGTCAAGCCCTTATCAGCATTATCTCCTATAAATTCAAATGAACTATAGAGACTTCCAGAAACTTGCTAAGGCCTCAGAGCATTGGGAGGGACAGGAGGAAGGGATGGGGGGAACCAGAGGGGTGGCGGGGAAGGTTGTGGACTCCACTTGGCCGTAATGGGCAACAGGAGAATGCTCTTGATTATAATCCATTCTATGCTGCCTTATAGATAGACCCTGAGAGCCCAGAGGGAAAAACACCTGGACACCAGCTCATGGGTATTACCTGGGCCCCTCTCTGACTTCTCTCTCTGAGTGGCCAGGTGAGGGTGCACCAGCTTCTTTCTTCTGAGTTCCGGTTTGAAATTCCTTTCTCAACAACTTTTAAATTTGTTCATTTATCTCTTGCCTTCGAATAAACACTCACGTGAAAGCAGATCAAAGTAGATTTGTCCAATTTATCAAATAGATAAATGAAGAGTAGGGAAGCAGGGGGAGCAGTGTCCCATCTGGTATTTTGTCATCCTCCATGGGGACCTCTGCAAGTGCTCAGATTCCAGATACAGGACCATGACTTGTTAGCAAGGAAGGAGAGAAATACCATGTGACCAGTCTATTCTGGGCCGTGAAAGCATTTGAGGTTACCCCACTACTGCCAGTACCACCCTGTAACATAGTGTTTCAAGTGAAGTTCACTGGGAGAATTAACTGCAAAGCATAGGAAACAGCTTCTAAAAAAAGTAGAGTCCCATGGATTTACAGAGACTAAGAATTCCAATAGCCTTTTATACGGAAAATAGGAGGAGAAGAGTCACTTATAAAAACTCTTGTTATTGACATCAAGCAACAAGATCTCTGTCCCATGGCAGACATTTGGAGTTGCTTTTCCAAGAGTGGTGGCGGGCTTTGCTATGACCCAATGGGACACTTTTGCAAAGTGGTTGGCTGATGTTCTGGAATGTTGTCTGTGGCTGTTCAATGAATTCTTCCCTCTGAGCAAACAAACTGGCTCTAGAGGTGATAGCACATGGCCACTTATCCCCATTAGCAACCCCAGCCAAGCAGGAGGTCCTGCCCAAACAGCAGAAAAGGCTGTTATTTTTAAACGTGCTCAGTTTAACATCTGTCACAATTTGTGATTTCCTAACAATAAAAAGAATTATACAACTCTTAAAATTACATGAGAATTCAGAAGAAAGCCTACCAAAAAGGGAAAGAGGCAACAGAGGGCAACACACACATGATAAATGAATGCAAACAATGAAACTCTATTAAGAGGAGTCTATTTCCATTTTTGTAAAGCCCTAGTAACATCTAGTCTGACAAGAAAAGAACTATGACTTTTGGTGATGTTGAGAGGAATGCATTGATGTAATGTTTTTCTCCCAACTGGCTTCTTGTATTTTTAAAAGCAATCATGTTCCAAACTAGGCTTGAGGAATGTGTTTATAAGGCAGCCTGATTGTAGAGCCCAGGAGATTATAGCAAGTCAGGGAGGCTGAGGGTTCTCAGTTTCCCATGTTGGTAGTGCCTGCTGAGTCAGTTTAAGTCAACATGACATAGCTGGAAAAACCACAGGCCCCTCTGATGGGGACATCCATAGATAGAGATGGAGGGGTATCCAGCTCCCCCCGACAGATGTCCTACACAGACACAGAGGCAAGAGCTACAGCCTTACCAGTAAAACTTTACACTGATTCCACATTTCAATTCATTGGAAATTTTCCATCCTCTTTATACTCGATAATGCAATACAAGCTTCTTTTTCTGAATGGCATCTGAAATCAGCAATTCTCACATAGTTAAAGGGGGGAAATGAGCCTGGCTTTTAACATCTGATATTATTTCATAATAAAATTTGCTTTTTTAAATAGATCCAGTATGACAAGCCAGTGTTATGTCAGGCCTTGCTTTAAAAAGATTCGCCATGTATGGCCTGCAGGAAACAGTATTTACCTGAGAGATAGTCATTTCTTGGACAATGCCTTTCATCTGTAAATGAGGAAATGAGTCAGCTTTACTAATTGTTACCTCACCATTGGTGTTTTGTTATTCAGCAGGAATGGGAACACATTTTGTTACTCACAGAAGCCAGGATTACCAAGCGTACAGGTCACTGTTAATACCTCCTCTTCAAACAACTACAGGTTCTGTTGTCAAAGATCTTAACAGTCTCTCTGATTGGAAAAGTGCCCGGCTGGTCACAAGATTGCATGACTCATTGCAACCACTCACCTTTTGCTAAACACAGGCTAAAAGAACAAAATCAGCCCAACGACGTCATCTCTTCTCCATGTATCTTTAACATAGTTTAGATACGGAGGTTGTTGAGTAAGAAACACATAAGCTTTCCAATGAGAAGAATGTGTCTGAAATACTTGGGAAAGAAAACATTTCAGGGTTATGTTTGAATGCAAACACCAGACATGCCCCAGGAATTCAGGGTGTGTGGTCTTTGCTGTTACAAAGTATCCCACATGGTTTTAAGACCTATAAACTAGTCACCAGGGTTGGTCAAAGTTTAACTCAACTGAAATATTTTGGGCTTAAGTAACTATTAAGAATGTCGAGTTTCAGAACAGATCCAGCAGGGTTCTCACCCACAGTTTTTTGAAACCCATGAAAATAATGTACGAAGAGATCCTGTATGTTTTTCAAAATCAAGGGAAATATATACAGTGTTTATGCATAAGGGGTTGGAATTGTCAGTCACTGACAATTATCTTCTTCCCATTCTTTTGCATTTATTTAATGGGTGGGCATTGTTTTTATAGTGAGAAAATTAAGTGGAAAGTAATGTTTCACATTTCCTCAGTGTTAGCTTGCATATGATGAAAAACACAAAAGCCAAAGAGCTGAGTAGGTACATTGATGGCTACCTCAAATCTGTGTTGATACCTTTCATTATAATGTCAGTAAAACTGCATGACCCAAAATGAGATCACTGCTTACCCAACTACCCTATCAGTCCGAAAAAGCAAGTGTGAAAGGGGTTCCCATACTCATCAGTTGCTGTAATACTTGCAGCAATCTCTTCTAAGAAACTGAATTAATCATTTGGGTAAAACCCTGCTAAGATGAAGAAAGCATTTTTTAATTAAACTGACAATACCACTTACCCAGGATGGCTTGAGTTGGAAGATTGGAAAATGGAGCAGAGTAGGGAAGGTGGCATTTGGGAAAGGTCTGTTATGGAGAAAGTTACATTTCTTTCTGTTTTAGTAAATCATTGTTTAACTTCCCTTCTCCAGCATTGCCTATCAGCTTCTGGAGATTCTAAAAAAACATCAAAGTTCTGTCAGACCCTAAAGAGGAAGTCGAGAATTTGTAATGACATGGCATATCCCACTCCCTCACCTCCAACATACATAGCTTGTTTTCGAAGAAACTTGCTTCCATACTCATCATCCAACTTGTCCCATAAAAGTTGCAGAATGAAAATCCTGTATTTCTGTCACCGAGTTGTTCTTTAACTGAAATATCACCTACCTAAAAACCATTCAACATTCTGTTCTCCCAATCAAATGGAGCTCTGAGTCATCTTTGACACCCATTCCTGCAGCTTAAGGGTTGGTCTCCAGAACTCTTGACGTCTGTGATCACCTCCGTCGTGCTCCTTGAGATGTGTGCCTCCTTGCTTCATGTATAGAGCAGACATGATATCTATTCTTAACTTTCATCTGTCACCCTTCCTCCCTCCCCTTCAGTAGGGTAGTTTTGATCATTTTAACTTTGAGTGATTGCTAGAAGATGTATCGTCATGTCCAGAGACTGGCATCAATAGGCGCCAGCACCATTTTAGAGACAGCATGAAAAAACTGGTGTAGCTCAGTGGGTCAAATGTTGTTCTGCAGAGCTAAAGGTCACTGGTTCGATTCCCAGTCAGGACACATGCCTGGGTTGGGAAGCCAGGTTCCTGTTTGGGGGCATGCAAGAAGCAACCAACCGATCAATGTTTCTCTCCCTCCCTTTCTCCCTTCCTTCCTCTCTCTAAAAATAAATAGACGACACCTTTAAAAAAAAACAATATATGAACCCCAAATAGTAATTATTAAATATACCATTTGTCTCCATGGATGTGCTTCTAGAGAGGCTCCAATAGATAATGACAACCAGATAAATGTTTTACAATAAAAACATAGTTCAGGTCACTCTGAAAAACCAAAAAAGTGGTGCCATAGCACTTTCTATATAAACTTATTCTTAGACTTGGAAAAACTTAGTTTTAAGGGGTGAAAATGACAAATATATTATAACTTCATTGTTTTCTTGCATCTTGTTTAAAATTTATCTTATAATCAAGGCTAACATAATAAGATTTCCCCCATAATCTAGTGATTCAATACGCTTTAAATAGGCCGCAAAAGGCCTCTGTGGGATGACTGGCGCCCCTCCCTCCAGATGGCCACTTAGGGCTGGAGGCCCCAGCCCGTCTCTCTGGGCCACCCCTCCTCTGTCACAGAGATGGTATATTCCATCCTCAATGCTGCAGAGTCAGGTGTGTACACAGGGTATCTTTATCTGCAGGGAAACAGGTGATAAACTCATTCAAACTAAAGTATGCCTGACGTTATCTCTCCCAAGGGCATTAATGTTTTAAACAGGGGATGCAAACAACAAGTAAGTGATCATTCTAAACGGAGTCAGGAAGGTCCTTCCTCAGCCCAGAGGCTTGAACAGAGCTCACCAGCTTCTTCTGCTACTTGAGCAATCACATATATTTTCTATGTCAAAATATAATGAATAACTGACAACTGATTTTTTTCAGATTAATTATATGTATATATGAAATGTCTTTCACAGTTATAAAATTTAAATTATGGGAAGTATGTATTCAACAGTTTTCTTCTACTAAATGGAGTAAATTCATGGAAAATTAGCTATCACATGGAAAACAAAAAATTCCAAGTGGCCATGCTAACCTATAAACCTGGACGGCCAAGGAGAAGGACTGTGATCCTCGCCACCAACAAGAGCATTTTTCTGGCTTTATTGTTCCTCATAAATGGTACTTTAAATATGTCCTAACTGACACATTTTCCTTGGTTTTATGGCATATTTCACTCTCTTCCATGATCACTCCCACCAGTCTTGTCTTTGATAAGTGCTAATACTTTCTTTGATAAATGTTAATATTTTTAGCTGTTAAATAAAATTATATATCATACTGAATATCTTATTCAAATTTTATTTATCGAATAAATAAAAGCAATATATTGAAAATTTATATATATATTCATAGATATGCTTTTAGCTGACATTTTGGGTCACATTCTAAAAGTGTTTGGCACATCAATTATATGAATTAGTAAAATCTCAAAAAAAAAAAAGGTAAAGACAAGAAGAAAAGAAGAAAGAAATTCACCCCCCCGCCCAAATAAGTAAAGAGAGAGGTCAACCACCACAGAGAATGCCAAATTTTCCACAAATTAAATTATTAATGTATTTCATTAAAGCTACTGATGTGAATTAGTTCATTTCTACTCATTAAGAACCAGTAAGTCAGAGGACAATGAGAAGGGAGGGGGTGCAGAGATGCTAGATGCCATGTGCATAAGCAAATTTTAACTTAGTCAGTTTAAAAGAAATATCCTTAAATGACTTATAACTCCCAAAATGTAAGTATACTTAATATATAAGTACTCCAATAAAAATTAATTGAAGAATCTGATTTGATATAATCAGATCACGCATTCAAATTCCATGGAAAATTAAATATCACACAAGAGATATTAACTCTCCTCCATACAAACTTACAAAATGAAATACCCCATTCTTTCCAGTTTGTGCCATGTTTGTTAGATCCGAATTAAGTGAAAATCTTTCCAAAACATGAAAAGTTAGGAGAGTAGATAAATCTATCTAGTAAACATGATTTTATGAGAAAATGAACTGAAAACAATAAGTACTGGCAGTAGTGTTTACTATATTCAAAAGCCATACTGAGTAATGCAGGCTTGTAGCATCAAAAAAGAAGCTATAGCCAGAAAGGAAGAAGAAATTTTGATAATGATGAAAATATTATTTTAAGTGTTCGGAATACTATTGTTTATAAGGGTAACTTGAACCTCTATTGAAATGCTTGTAAGGGTGACAGGGAGAAAAACATGTTTAATGATCATTTATATAGTGTTTGAGGTTTTATCTCAAATATATTTCTATTTCAGGACTTACAAGTTCTACTAAGTTCCAGTAAAAAATCATATCTGATAGTTCAACATTTTGTAAGACAACCATCTCAGTAATTGGGTACTTGGCATGTCTAAAATAATCCTCCAAACCACTTTTAAGATATGTAGGGAGATTCTTTGTTAGTATCTTTGTGCCTTTCGTATATCATGTATATATGTTTATGTATAAATTTGCATATATGTGATATATTATAATTAACAAGAAAACTGAAGCAGCCTCATGAAATCTCCACCACGTGGACTGTGGGGGTGTACTGGGGACATCGCTTTTGGGGAGCCTGTTGGAGATGGACTTACCAGGTCTATGAACCAGGAAAAGTTAGTGGTTTGACTGAGTAAGGGGTTTGTTTTAAACTTTTGATCTCTTGGAATGAAGCTTAGTTCTTTGTTTGAATCAAAAGGAAGTTCAAAGTCCAATTTGTGGGCTATCGCCTCACACTGAACAGGAACATATTCTGTGCATGTGTGGCCCTGACCTTTCTCTTAGTTGGACCTTCCTTAACTATTCTAATGTACTTGACCCCACCAGATAATCACTCTTCTGGAAAGAGTCTCAGTGTCTCTTCCCCACTCACCCCTCTTGCCTCCCTGTGTCCCTCCCCTGCCTCCCTCTCTTCAAGTGTGAACTGTGTCAGGTTAACAGAAGTTCTGGTGCTGTTGTCAGACGCATGGCAGGGGAGTCTGCAAACAGAGCCTGCCGCCTGCTGCAGGGGTGGCCTCGTCTGAGCTAATTCAGATGGGATAAGCAATAAGCTTCCAATGTTTCTAACACTTACTAAATTGCTTTTGCGGGTGGCATTTTTATTTTTCCTGTATTTTTCTAAAATATCAATCTGGTTATGCCATCTCTGTTTATAATCCTACAGAGCCCCCCACACACACACACCCCAATTACATCCAAGATATAGCTAGGTCTTTCTCAGTGGATCAGACACATGCTACCCTTCCAGCCCCATTATGGGAATCTTCCTACCTCCTGGCCTGGGGCTGAGCGCCATCAATAAAGCACACAGATCCCATCACTCCCACCTGGACAGCTCTATACACTGCCCACCCCTCCTCAGAGGCCTTAGGGTCTCCCTAGGAAGTGTCACCTCAATGTCCCCCCACGCAGCAGAGGCAGTTACTCTCAGCTCTACAGAGCCCCAGCACCAGCTAAGAGCCTCTGCTCCAGCCCCTGTGCATCATGTTAACACCTACAGTTTACATGTCACCCCTCCTGGACTAACCTTTTTTGTATTTCAAACATTCAGGCATATACATCCAGGTCAATGAAGGAATACATTGAAATTGAAATGTATATATTCGCAGCATTTGAATTCTCTCAGCCCATTAGGGCTAATGCTGATAAAATTGTAATAATGGAAGTTAAGTATTTTGAATATACTAGAAGCCTGTTGTACTCTAATTAAACTAATGTCACCATCTCATTCAGTCCAATGGACACTATGTGGCCTCACACTTTTCTGAGTGAGCTAATAATGAGTGACGGAGATTTGTGTTGCAATGGATTTATAAGGGATAATTTCTGAAGCACATAAAAGGAAGGAATGACTCTGATCCAAGAGGACAAAGGAATCTTTCTAGAAGAAAATGCCACCCCAGAACCGGGTCCTGAATTTCATTTGTCCAAGAGGATGGATGACTTTGGGGGATTCCAAAACGACCTGTGAGGTCCTGCCGTCTGTGAGCTGGTGGGCCACAGAAAATTCCCAGACAACTGCTTAAGTGGGAGAAATGTCTAGAAAGTACTGCAGGGCATGGGTGAACTAATAAACATGATTGAAATTACTCACAAGTGTTAGAATGATACCATCGGTCACAAAATGTTTTGCCATTAAAAAATGAAGCAGATGTATTACATGAAATGTGTTCAAGTGATACTATTTAAATTTAATTTTTAAACCATCCTGGATAATTTTGACATGATAACTTTATTTTTAAATTATTATTATTATTATCAATATTATTTGGAGGATGAACAGCCAACACAATACATACAGGAATTAACTGTTATGACAGGCACTGTTCTATTTTTTTGTTTGTTTTAAATATATTGACTCACTTTATCCTTGCATAAACCCTATGAGGTAGGTACCATATGTTGGATAAGTAAACTGAGGCACAGAGAGATGAAGCAGGAATCAGAAACAAACTTCTTGGCTTGAGAGTCCTTTCCTTCTCCACCAGGGAAGGGTGCCTCTCAACAAACAGTAGAAATAGTTGGGATTGGCAGCTGATTCATTTCACTTCACTTGCCTAAAGCAGGATTCACCTGTCATACAGTACATCTGGTCAAAGAAAACCTTGCCAAAATGTTCAATTCTACATAAGATTTATGCATACGTGTCTGTATGCACATTATTTTATCAGAGGAGGAAATGAGTACCACATTATTTAGGCTGACCGTCAAAATATACAAGCAATAATAATAACTACAGCCCTTTGACATTGGTAGTCTTGAACTGACATGTCCGTGGGCTCAGGGGAGATGGCCTTAGCTATTTAGGGCCAGATCTTGTCCCGGAGATAAATTGACCTCACTGCATATGTATGTAAGATAACACTCAAATGGGAATGTAATTTCCATGTTGATATAAGTATTATGGAACTGATACATCATGAAGGCCCGATTGGTCCCAGTGAGACTGAGGAGCTACGTGAGAGTGGCGTTCTGTAATTCATGAACCACTATTCCCAATTTTAAGAGCATAGGAAAACGGGACAGGCTGTGTGGCTCTAAGTTTCAATGTCATACAGTTGAATCAAATCCAGAAAATGTAGAGATGCTAGCTTCCAAAAAGCTGAGTTTGGAGACATTCCTAACTG
Source organism: Mormoops blainvillei (assembly GCA_004026545.1). Lineage (NCBI taxonomy): Eukaryota > Metazoa > Chordata > Mammalia > Chiroptera > Mormoopidae > Mormoops > Mormoops blainvillei. The sequence continues at coordinate 102,974 of PVJD01000868.1, read as the reverse complement.
TATACAATTAAAATACAATTAAAAATAGAATAACTTTCATTTTAATCTATCCCTAGATAGGAATGTTTTGCACTAAAATGTGGATATACATACAAATAGATAGATATCATCATAGATGCCTTAAGAAATAGATGAGTTTTTTAGAAGGTGTTTGAGTATAGCGGAAATACAAGAACAAAAATGAATGTCATACTAGAATCTATATAAATTGATAAGAAAGAGTTAGTACCATATTATAATCTTTGCAAATTGAAGAGCTTGTAGCTGGTATGTTGAAAGCCCATGATGTAGATGTCAAAGCCTATAAGTCACATTCCTTTAAAGACCTCGTGAGGTCTACCATGTACACTAAACCCATCGGTATGCTTAAAGAGTATATGCAAGTCCTACAGGCTATCTTGCCCTAGTGGCTGCCCAGACACTGTTCTGTTTTAACCAACTTCATCAATTCTTTTAAGTACACAAAGGTACAAAGCAGTAACTCAGTAAAACTGAACCGTACCTGAACAGTTTCCAGCTAGAAAGTCCTTCGAAGAAAACAGAGTTGAGCTTCCCCTGTGTATCAGGGGTTAATAGGATAGCTTATTTCTGCCCTATGGTCTTCAGCCAATAACTTGTATACTTGCTCTCTGATTGCAGTTGTCTATAAATCAGTGTTACTGCAAACAGTCGATATAACTTCTGACTATCTTGACAATTAACTAACTAATTGACTACAGCCTTCTCCCTTTACCCACGGGGATACATTTCAAGCCCCCCAGTGGATGACTGAAGCCTCGAATAGTACTAAACTCTATGTATACTGTGTTTTTTTCCTATACATACATAACTATGATAAATTTAACTTGCAAATTAGGCACAGTAAGACATTAACAGTGATAGCTAATAATAAGATAGATCAATTTTAACAATATACTGTAATAAAAGTTATGTAATCTCTCTCTCAAAATACTTTATTTTACTACACTTAAGGGCATAGAGACCACCCTGGCTAGTAAAGTTCAGTGGATTGAGCATTGTTGGCCTGCAAACCAAAGGGCCACCAGTTCGATTCCCCAGTCAGGGCACATGTCTTGGTCACAGGTCAGGACCCAAGGAGGGGGCATGTGAGAGGCAACCACACATTGATGTTTCTCTCCCTCTCCTTCTCCCTCCCTTCCCCTCTGTCTAAAAATAAAATAAGTAAAATCTTAAAAAAAACAAAACTTGGAGAGCCCAGACGAAGGGTTGACTCACGCCCCAGTGGGAGACAGTGGTACAGTGGCAGATTTCATCACACTACTCAGAATAATGCAGAATTTAAAACTCATAAATTGTTTATTTCTGGAATTTGCCATTTAATATTTTTGGAATGCATTTAACTGCAGGTAACTGAAACCATGGAGAGTGAACTATGAATAAGGGGATCACTTTAGTAGTTTCATTTCAATTACAAATTATGATCAATAACTAAACAATATTTTTTAAAATGACTTGAAAAATCAGAAATCAGTTTCATTAAAAAACAAGTCTATATTTTATGTACTGAAGAAATGAGGGCTGTATTATTTCTTAAATTTGGTTCCCAGAACTTAAATAGTAGTAGTCACATTACTGTAATTTTCAAATCCCTCATAGAGAAAAAACTTGACAAATGGTTTAACATTACTCAACAGGTCATTGTATTTAGAAAGCTATTAATATTTATTAACAGAGTTAATAAATTAGTGCATTTATTAAGATGTTTAAGAAATAATTGGAAACTTTATTAAATTGAACACTTTTTTAAATTTACTTTTGTAGTTGTAAAACTCAGAATAGCAAAGATTCAGTTGCACAAATTGTGTACGATAAAATTTTATTAAGTAGATAAAACAGTCACAAAAGGAAAAGAGGTAAGAAGTGTTATATTCATATCATAGACAATTTTCAGCTAAATATAGATATTTAAGGTGGATTTAGTTCCTTAAAGTTTCATTCATTAGAATTTTTTTTTAAATAGTGCATTTTAATGCTTAATAGTGTGATTAATTCAACCAACTCCATACAGAATAAAAGCAATCTTTACCGTTTTGTTCAAACATTGCTGAAAACTTTTGACTAAATAAACCATTTGTTTTGTCATTCTGCACTTCAGGGGCACCAGACCCTCCTAAACTTTTGATCTCCTTCATCCTCATTAAAAATCATCGCCTCTGACTCTTCTCAGTAGGTTAAATTTAATCTGACAGCAGTAAGCATTTTTGAGGGTCCACACTATCAAGGGATGATAGGACCTGGCTTTAGAGGCCGTCTTTTCATCTAATGAAAATTTGTCCACTATCATTAAATGAATATCTAAGAGCCTTCAGTTGAGCCAGATGCGGTCCTTGGCATCCAGCCACCCTCAAATCCTCGCTTCACTGTGCATCACCCCAACATGATGGCCCCTGCCAACCTCAGGTGCTCCTGGTTTACTTCAAGGGCTACGTGGAGACGATCTTCTCATCTCCGACACTGAGGGATCCACCAGCCTGGGTCCTCTCCTGCCACACTTAAGCAGGAGCATGGCTTTTGATTAGATATCTATTTTCTTTGGATTGTAACATTTATCTCATTCGATTAAAGTGGAGATTCGCTAGTACAGCAGCGTAATTACAGAAACAGCTAACAGTGAGCACTTATTAATCCCAGTCACGTGTATTTACATGGATTGTCTCCTTCTGTCCTCACCATGACCCTCTGAGGCAGGTAGTCCTATCATACTCATTTTACGTTGGAAACTGGAGTCCAGCTGAATTATATCATGTGCCCTAGATTACACAACTATTAAGGGAGGGAAATACAAGCTCAGCCAGGGCAACCCATTTCCAGATCTCGGGGTCTTCCTGTTACTCTCAGTCAGTTAGCTAAAACCCTATAGGTATGCTTGTCATATAACAGTCACTCAGAATAGGCCTTAGGAGCCCGTCCTCTTTAAACCAGGATTGCTGAGTCACTGAGTGCAATAGTGAGATCCCCTAAACTGTACTGGGTCTGAACCAGGGCAGGAGTATTTGAGAGAGCCACCTCCACTCCACCTTGGCCCACTGCCCCGATGGACTGTGCTCAATCTCGGAGAGAAGACCTCTGCCCTGACCAGGACATGAGAAGACCGACTAAGGGTTTAGCCCTTAGCTTTCTGAGCATCCAGCTCCTGTCAGGACGTTGCTGGAATATCTTCCCAACTACCTAGTTGTCTACAGGTTTTTATTTTTCTGCCTCTGTAAAGATTTGCTTCTCACAGCAGGAGGCCCAGAAAGCGTCTTCTCACTCACTCAGGACTAGCCAGCCACTATGTCCAGAAAAAAAATCACTTGAAAATACATTTCAAGTGATACCTTATACTTTGATAAACAGCCTAAAAAACAAAAAAAAGATAGAAACAAGACTCCAAGGTTTACAATATTTGCCAGTACTTTGAAAAGGAAGGTACCAGGAGGAAGTGTTTTATATTTCAGTGACAATCAGAAATTTATGACATGTCTCATCTACTAAACAATTGGTAAATAATTTTCATCTCTTTCATTTCATGAGATGTTAATATTTAATCAACTGAAAGACCTGAACAAGAGGACATGATCAGTGGGTGTTTGTCTTCATCCTGAAAACTTTGTCTAAACATAGGATCTCTAAAATCTAAGAGTTTCCATCTCTTCATTCATGAAATGGGAGTTACAGTACATTTACATCTTCGTAGAGTGATGGTATGGGAGTGATTAGTTTATATAAAAGCTATCGAAATGTAAACACTGTCACCAAACAGTGTTTAAATAAATAAATCGTACTCAAATAAATGAATAAACTAAATAAAACTTCTCTTTCCCTTAGTTTTTGAGGGAATAGGCTGTATGGTCATTTTAATATAATTAAAGATTCATTACCATATTCTCATTGCCTCAGACATTTACTAAGTGGGTATTTGGCACGTTTGCTGAGAGATCTTAGCAGTTTTGTTTCTATGGCATACTGTGACTTTTCAAATGCACACAAGAAGTCTGAGGCTACCTCAACCAAAATTTCTTTTAAAGAAAATGTTTAACCCAGGTTAAATTGGATATACGAGCAAATATAAGCTGTAGTTTTTCATATCCAGAAATCTTTCTGCAGTTACATAAACTCATAGCCGTATCATTAGGCCACCAGTGAGAAGTACGTAAATGGCACATTCTGAAATGGAAGGATTCGGCTCTTAGTCGTAACAATGATAGAATTGCTGACATCACTGCGACTTTATGAACCCAAAGAAATGACTCTCTTGTGATCAAAGCATTATCCATATAAAAATGATATGTTGAAAGTATTTCATTGATGTAATTCTTAATGCTATTCAGAAAATGTTGATGTGGCTGTTTTATTAGAATATGGGACATTATCCTCCTTTTGTCATCTAAGTCTGATTCTATATTCTAAACCATGTTGGTATAATATAACAAAAGTAAAATTGATTTAACTTGCTTTTTTTCTTTTTAATATATTTTATTGACTATGCTATTACAGTTGTCCCAATTTTCCCCTTTGCCCCTGTCTACCCGGTACTCCCCATTTCCTACAGCAATGCCCCCTCTTAGTTCATGTCCATAGGTCATGTATATAAGTTCTTCGATATTCCCTTTTCTATACTGTTCTTAAAACATTCCTCTGTTCTGTAACCAATTTGTACCTCTTAATCCTTGTACCTTTTCTCCCATTCTCCCCCTTCATTCTCCCAACTGATAACCTTCCAAATGATCTCCGTATCTATGATTCTGCTCCTGTTCTTCTTGTTTGCTTAGTTTGTTTTTTAGATTCAGTTGTTGATAACTGTGAATTTATTGCCATTTTAGTGTTCATAGTTTTGATCTTTTTCTTAAATAAGTCCCTTTAACATTTCATATAATAAGGAACTGGTGATGATGAACTCCTTTAGCTTTACCTTTTCTGGGAAGCACTTTATCTGTCCTTCTATTCTAAATGATAGCTTTGCTGCAATAGAGTAATCTTGGCATAATAGAGTAATCCTTGCCTTTTATAACTTTGAATAGTTCTTGCCAGTCCCTGCTGGCCTGCAGAGCTTCTTTTGAGAAATCAGTTTATAGTCTTATGGCAACTCCTTTGTAGGTAACTCTCTTTTTTCTTTTGCTGCTTTTAAGATTCTTTATCTTTAGCCTTTAGTATTTTAATTATGATGTGTCTTGGTGTGGTTCTCTTTGTGTCCATCTTGTTTGGGATTCTCTGTGCTTCCTAGACTTGTATGTTTATTTCCTTCACCAAATAGGGAAGTTTTCTTTCATTATTTTTTCAAATTAGTTTTCAATTTCTTCCTCTTCCTCTCTCCTTCCAGCACCACTATGATGCAAACGTTTATGGTTGTCCCAGAGGCTCCTTTGCCTATCCTTATTTTATGTATTCTTTTTTCTTCTTGCTGTTCTGATCAAATGTTTTTTTCTTCCTTATGTGTCAAATCATTGATTTGATTCTCAGCTTCATTCTTTTCACTGTTGGTTCCCTGTGTATTTTTCTTTATTTCACTTAGTGTAACCTTCATTTCATTATGCTATCGAAGTACCCAATGAGTTCTTTGAGCATCTTAATAACCAGTGTTTTGAACTCTGCATTGATAAGTTATCTCCATTTTGTTCAGTTCTTTGTCTGGAGTTTTGTTCTATTCTTTCATTTGAGCCATATTTCTTTGCTTCCTCATTTTGGCAGCCTTCCTGTGTTTGTTTTGAAGTATTAGGTAGAGCTACTTTGACTCCCTTAGAAGCATAGCCTATTGTAGAAAAGTGTACCAGTAAGTTGGAAGGGGCAAAGCCTTAGGTAATTGCCAGAGTGGGGCAACTCATGTGAACCAGATTGATGGAGTCTCAGATATGGTGTCACCACTCTGTGGTTCTGTGTAGGGGAGGGCTCAGAAAGGGTACAATGCTGCTACCTGGCCTCTAGAGTTTTATCTGGGAGGAAGCTGTTCCCTGGCATTTGCCCTGATGCCAAGACACATCAGTTTCTCCCAGTATGGCACTGGTGCCCTTCTAGCTGCTGCCCTGGTGCTAGAACCCAGAGGGGGTGAGCCTGTGTTGAGTCCTAAGTCCATTGAAGGCCCTTTAAGAGGAGATGGCTGAGAATCTTGCAGTTTCTTCTGCTGCCCCAACCCCCACTGACTTTTACAGACAGAAGTTATGGGGATCCATCTTCCTGACACAGGAACCCAGGGCTGGGTAGTCTGGTGTGGGCCTGGGCTTCCTTGCTCCCAAGCTTTCCCTCCTGATTTTTATCCACCACATGTGTGTGTGGAACTGCCCATTCCTCTTCTCCACAAGACTCTATCTCCACGCCTCCTTCTCATCTGGATAAATGTGACTTCTTGAATTCCTTGATTTTTGGTCTTCCATAGAGCTCAATTTTCTGATGATTCCAGGTGATAGTTGTTTTGTAGTTTAGTGGTAATTTTTGCTGTGGTTGTGTGAGAGGATAGCCATGTTTACCTGCACTTCCATTGTAACTGTAAGTTCCCTGATTTAACTTTCCAAAAAAATAAAAAGTTAATCTCAAGCAGAATAAACTCTTTTGCAGTATAGAGCTGATCTTTTCAAATGCATAGGAAAAATAGAGCTGTATGTTTTTTCCTAATCGTTGTTTATTTCCCATTCATCTACTCCTACAAAAGCCCAGTAGTGGTGCTAAAATCAGCTGGAGTTCCACATGCAGAACACTATAAATAGCTCATTTTCAAATCCTTATTTAAAATGCAAATAATATCTCTACAGATATGATTTTAAATAGGAATTGCTTATAAATTTTGTTTGCATTTTACAGAAAAATAACTTTCCTTTAGTGGGAAAGGATTTATTTGGGGTTTTTTTCTTCCAGTTATTTTTTTAAAAAATTTTTATTGTTGTTTAAGTGCAGTTTTATCCATCCCCCCCACTAATCCCCCTCCCCCACCATCCCTTGACTTTGTTCATGAGTCTCCCATATGTGTTCCTTGACCACCCTTCCCCTGTTTCCCCCATCTTCTCCTCCCCCTTCCTCTGTTCACTATCAGTTTGTTCTTCACTTCAATGTCTCCAGTTACATTTAACTTGCTTGTTTGCTCTGTTGATTAGCCTCCATTTATAGGTGAAATCATACGGTATCTACCTTTTACCACCTGGTTTATTTCACTTAGCATAATGTCCTCCAGATCCATCCATGCTGTCGCAAAGGATAGGAGCTCCTTCTTTCTTTCTGTTGCATAGTATTCCATTGTGTAACTGTACCATAGGTTGTTGATCCACTCATTTACTGATGGGCACTTAGGTTGCTTCCAACACTTGGTTATTGTAAATTGTGCTGCTGTGAATATTGGGGTGCTATTTTGAATTGATGTTTCTAGATTTTTAGGGTATAATCCCAGCAGTGGAATTACTGGGTCAAAAGGTAGTTCCATTTTTAGTTTCCTGAGGTAATTCCATACTGTTTTCCACAGTGGCTGCACCAGTCTGCATTCCCACCAACAGTGTACTAGAGTTGTCTTTTCTCCACAACCTTGCCAGCACTTGTTTGTTTATTTCTTTACGATGACCATTCTGTCTGGTGTGAAGTGGTATCTCATTGTGGTTTTAATTTGCATCTCTGATGGTTAGTGATGCTGAGCATCCTTTCATATGTCTCTGGGCCCTGTGTATGTATGTCCTCCTTGGAGAAGTGTCTGTTCAGGTCCTTTGCTTATTTCTCAATTGGTTTGTTTGTCTTCCTAGAGTGGAGTGTCATGTGAGTTCTTTATATATTTTGGAGATCAAACCCTTGTTTGATGTATCATTGACAAATACATTTTCCCATATAGTTGGTTACCTTTTCATTTTGCTGATTTTCATTTTGGTTTCTTTAGCCGTGTAGAAGCTTTTTAATTTAATGAAGTCCCATTTGTTTATTCTTTCCTTTATGCCCCTTGCTCTAGCAGACATATCAGCGAAAATATTTTTGTGTGGAATATCTGAGATTTTCATGCCTATGCTCTCCTCTAGGACTTTTATAGTTTTGCAACTTATATTTAAGTCTTTCATCCACCTTTAGTTTATTTTTGTGTCTGGTGTAAGTTGGTGATTGAGTTTCATTTTTTTTGCATGTAGCTATTCAGATGTCCCAACATCATTTGTTGAAGACGCTATTTCTACTCCATTTTATGCATTTGCCTCCTTCATTGAATATTAATTGACCATAGAGACATGGGCTTATTTCTGGGTTCTCTATTTTGTTTCATTGTTCTATGTGCATGTTTTATACCAGTACCAGACTGTTTTGATTATAGTAGCCTTGTAGTATCGTTCGATATCGGGCACTGTGATCTTGGGGAGGGAGTTATTTGTATTATACAAGTTTAAACATTCCCCAGTCATTTTGGAAACTGATTACAATCTAATCTCCATAAAGGAATAATTGGTGACCTGATTCACACATTCTACCTTCTTTTTTTGGCCCACAGACTGTTGTCAGTTTTTCTTTTTTTGAATTCTGCCACCAGAATCTTCTGAGTTGCAGCCAAAGCATAAAATTTCCAATGAATGTGTTGTTTACTTTTGGAGTGTGTTGGAACCTGTTTTCTGGAACCCTCTGCTAATTGGCTCAGATGCTTATTTGACTCAATAATAGAAAACCAAATAATTGGCACATTAGTATTTTTCAAAATAGCTGATATTAGAATCCTGGTCTAGACAACAGGGATTTAGAGGTGCTGTTTGTGCAGCCAGCCTGAGTGCTTTAATATGACTGGTTAAAACAAAGAACTATTTGCCTTCTTTATCACGTAAGTATTAGCATTTTCTGTAACCCCATCCCACGCTGCCACTCGTTACATTGAATGGATTCTGTGTTTAGGTATTGTGCTACAATTTTCCTTGTGTTGTTTCTAGCTTTGGATGTGATGCACATTTTATTCTAGGAAGTCGGCTTGGAAAAGTCACGTAGCATGCCAAAGGTCACCCAACCTGTGAGGAGTGCGGACCCTGGGCTCAAGCCATGTCTCAATGCAAAGCCTTCAGAGATGACAGCATGTCACCACTTCCTGATTTCCATGGGAGCTAATTCCAGGGGAATGCTAAGAGATGCTCTTACTTTTTAAGTATCCTTGGTCAACGAAATCTGGGAAACACTAAGTAAAACAATGTTTAGCAGTCTTTCCAAAGTAGGAACTCTTAGAACCCCAAAACACACTAACGCCACTGTGAATTTCCAAGAGACGTATGCAGTATACTTTCCCAAAATTTTTCCTCCATGAGGAGGGGGGGGGCTGATTTTGAGAAGCACTCAGGAGGACATTCTTTGTAGAAGCTGAATAGCTTAGAAGGCCATTCCCTAAGGAGCCCTGAGAGATTCATCTCTTCACAGCTATTCCACAGCCAAACTAAGTGACTGGGTTAATTTGACCACTTGAGAGTGTTTTCTCAATCAGGCCCTGTTTTAGGCACCGGGGACCAGAGCTAGAAAACGAAGCTGTCGGCCTGACCTGGCAGGCCTGAGGTCAGAGGGAAGCTGGAGTTCTGTGAAGGCGGTGAGGCAGGTTAGGGCCCCTATCAGGGAGGATGGAGGCAGAGAAGGCCCCTGTCCCCAAAGTCCCAGTTGAGGAGAATCTGTGTGCCAGAAGCACAGAGAACAAGGCATTCAAAGCTCTAACTAAAATGCCATCTCTGGCTGAGCTCTCGGTCAGGAGGGCACTCAGGCAGGGAAACCGCGCTCTGCCGGCGAGTGCTGGGAGCAGAGAGCAGAGACTAATGAGCACAATGGTGGACCTTCGAGAAATTTCCACGTGAGTATCACCTGCTTAGACAAAAGGACACATGGGAAACTGCCTCAATTGTTTTTTGTTTTGTTTTTTCGAAGAAAGACTATTGTTTTGTTTGTGTGCTCAGTCAAGTGAAGTAGAATTAAACTACTTTCTCAATGTGACGTGTTAGGGGCTATACTATGTGAAGTTCTGTGTCTGTTTCATACCAAAGCCACTGCGGCATTCTTTCAAAATATGTTCACCCTCTTTAGACTTCTAGTAAACATGAGCCTCCCTCCTTTTTAAAAGCTTATATGAGTTAATTGGGGATTTTAAAAATAGAAACTAAAATGATGTTTGATGCCAGGTTTTACAAATATGTTTTTCTTATTGGTACCGTTTTGTGTCTTGGCAACAATGTCGGCGATTCAGTTGTGTTTCTGAAGGACTGACAAGGATACTACTGAAGTCCTTTTCCATTTAATTCTGATTGCAATTTGAAAGGAAAAGTAGTACATGAAAAGAGCATGTCATTAAACCAGAGGCCAGAGGGCTCAGCACGGGTATGTGGGAGGTGTTCTGACATGGGGAATCCCGTAAGAAATGCTCTGTTCAGTTACTTGCAGCATAATCGGCACTGCTTACAGCTTGGTCTATGAATTGCTTTATAGGTTATTTCAAAATAGCTTTTTATGAATGTTTATGAATTCATTCACTAGCAAAATTGGTACATCAAGAGAAGATCTATATCTTCACTCCCTGAATGGGCACCGCTTCTTTCATATCTACTGAAATGCAGGCAGTTTATTCCAAAGGCTCAGGGAGCCCAATGGTGGGTGGGTTTGTTTTTAGAGAACACACCAATGTTCAGTTAGCATATTGTGTAGCCTCATTTCCTGCTTCTATCTCCTCCACCACCACACATGTGCATGCACATATATGCACATACACACTCACATGCACACACTCACTAACACATGCACACTCACACACATGTACATATGCACACAGAGGCACATATACACATGCACATATGTAGAGCATTTTTATTCTTTCCTGATGGGAGGAGAGGAAATCACCTCATCTTCCTCCAGCCAACAGTCATTCAGGTCCCTGTCCAGGGCATCACCAGCAGTTGTCAGATCCAGTTATGTGAACAAGGTCCCTGTCACTGGCGTGTTGGAACAGAAGCGAGACAAGCCTGGCCAGGAATGAGGAGCAGGGGTCAGACATCAGATAAACGATGTTAGGAGCCCAGGTAAACCCTGCATTTCCTCTCACCCACTCTCATAGGATTCTTAACACATGGAAGCCTGCTCCAGATTTTATGAGAAGCTGTGTCTTGAGAAGCTGAAAGCAAATGTGTGTTAACAAGGCAACTTCTCTTAATCTGTAAAGCATGATGAAGATCTTTCATACCTGGGCATGAGTTCTCCTCCCACCAAGAAGGCCACATGTTCCCTGGAAGGTGAGTGAGCTCTTCTAGCCCATCTGAATTTTCATCCAAAAAAGGGGTAAACGACCACATCCCAGTGGAAATTCTCCAGCAGGCCCAGGTCCTCTCTACTCTCAGTGCCCCTGGCCTGTCCACTGTTCAACCTGTCCCTTCCTTCTGCTGCCTCTGTTGTTATTGTCATAAAAATACCAGCAGCCAGTTCCAAGCGTTCTTTAATTTACCTTTCAGAGTCTTATTAGAGCAGGAGATGTTATCTTGGGTTATATGGTTTGTGTCTGTTTTTTTTATAGGTTCTGTGACACGCAAGCTTTCCGGGGAAGAGCTATCTGGAGCCACAGCTGGCCAGGTCTGGGGTTAAGGCACAGTCTCCCAGCCAATACTGAAGTCAATCCTTAGAAATGCTTTGAAAGTGAATCTGTCACACATAACTTGGGTCCAGGCCCTTGAAAGAGTTAGCTGCCCTCCAAAATAGTCTAGTGCTACAAGTGGTCTTTTAAATCACCCTGATACAGAGATTTCAAAACCTGAGATGCATAAGAGATGTCTAAATAACCCCCTCCTACCACCAAACTGCTGGGATACCATCTTAAATATTCCATACTGCTCCCAGCCCAGTCTCAGCCTACGCGTCAATGTGAAAAACTGGAGGCCACTGAAATTGACAAGGAAGCTCAGTGGGACCCACTAGGAAGAGTGGAAGGATCTTCACAGCCAGTTTATTTATAACTAGAGATAAGAACCTGAGCCGGTCCCACCAGTCAATAGTCAACATAGGTGCCCAGCTGAAGCTACAGTCCACTAGTGACCACCAAATAATGAAGGGAGGCAAAGATGAATCAAAAGCAAGTCCCAGGGCCTCTCCATGCAGGAAGAGGTGTGACCCTACAGGTGACACGGTAAGCAAGCCAGATATGAAGTCTGTTGTGTGTAAATCACATATTTTTTTAAAAATTCAAGTTAACCCAGAACACAGGAGTTCAATATTTCAGCAACACATCCTATACAGCACAGCGACACACCTGTAAGGGCTTCAACCTCGTGACCAACGTTGCCGTGAGCATCAGGCTGACATTCGGTGATATTTGGGGACCTTTGCCCTCTCTAAAACTGTATTCATTTTAAGGTCAGTCACATAAATCTACAAACTTCAGATGTAGTTGACTCAGTATACGTTTCCTACCATTAAATTATTGTATGCTTTTAAGCGTTTTAAGTCCCCTCTTCAGTACACTCTTCTCTTTGGAAGAATAGTAAAATGATGATCAGTGCTTCCTTCCCAACCAGAAAGCTACTCTAGTTTTCAGGTTTTCTCCAATATTCACCTCTGCATTATTCAAACACTTTATTTTAAGTAAATTAAACTGTCCTGGTGGAGCCTGACATTAGATGTCTGCCAAAGTCAAATTGTTTGGTCTGAAGTCCAAGGTTTCTCATAATCCTGTGACATACACTCTGCCACCTTATCTCTCCCCCAACTAATAGACACCTTATTTTCAGAGCAGAGGCTCCCTTGTTGCCTCCTGGCTGGTGCATTCTGTTCCTTGGGTCCACTGGCCCTTTCACCTCAGGCCTAATTCAAGGTGTACTCACTCACACTTCCTTCCTCAAGTTATTTTTTGTTGCTTGGGGATCAAAAACCAACATGGTAATAACATGCAGCCTTAAGACACCAATAATAGAGTATATTTAAATGATTTTATAGCTTATTCAAATATCTATGTGGCATACATTGGCCATTCATTCTAATATTTTTTCTTAACTTAAGCTTTTTCCTTTAAAGAAGACTCACCTTCCCTATCTACTAGCCTGCTGTCATGCAGACTAAATATTCCATGTGTACCTAAACAAAACAATAAAAAGTCATATACAAAAATGAATGAGTTTTTAGTCAAAATGTCTTTACAAAGATTGGAGTAATCTAGTGAAAATAGGCTTGTGGGGAAGGGCATGCAAATTGCCAAGCTGTTTTTCAGACTCTGGAAATATTTTCACCTTTTCTGAATAATTACTGGTTTTATTGTAATAGTGTGCATGATTGTTGTGAAATTGAACAAAAAAAATCTAAATATACTAGATGATGATTTTGGATATTACTGTTATACAGAATATTTAAATGTACAAAATGATGGATCCCATGACTACTAGATAGGTATATAAAGCCATTGGGAACCACTATGTGAAACAATAATATTAAGCATACATTCAAAAAGTTTATTTCTCAATACACTAAATTAAAGCTGAATATGCCTTTTCTTTGGATAATGCATATGCATAGTGACAAGTAGAATATAAGTTTGAAAAATACTTGTACTGTATGCCACTCAGAGAAAATTAGCACACAGAATAGCTCTAACTCCAAATCCTGCACTTTACTAGCCAAGTGACCCCAAGAAAGTCACTACATTTCATCAAATTCTGTATCCTCTTCTGTCTTATGGAGACATTAATATCTCTTAAACATCCACACTGCTCTCAGGATATGTAATTGAGGTAAATAGTTTGAAAACACCTTGATAATGAATTGTATTCTAACATTTCATACTCATTCTTAAAGACTTCACATCATACCTAGAAAAGGGAAATCAGTATTAAAAAGAGGAACCAGTGTTAGTTCCATGAAGATATCAAAATTTTTCTAACATAAGTTAGTATCAATGGAAATCAAATGGGTTACAGACAAAAGCAAGTTCTTAGCATGTGTTAGAACTCTCTGGTATGACCTAATTTCTCCCTCGATTATATGGCGGCATTTTATCACCAGGGTCTCTTCTTTTTCATCTAGGCTTTCTTTCTCTTTGAAGATCATAAGGAGTGGTTTTCCTTGATCTAGAGTATGTTCAACCAACTATCTAATCAGTGTAGCTAACAGTGCTTACATCATCACTTTGATAAACAGGAGGGAAGAATGGCTGAAATTCACAGAAACCAAGTCTGATTAAAATAAAAGTCCTTAGCATTCCTCTTCTTCAAACAGAAGCTCACACAAAAGAAACATGTTATTAGGAGGAGAGTTAACATCCATCGTGCTCAGCTGCCAGGAAAAAGAATCAAATGCTATATGTGCCTCCTACAACATGATCTTATCCTCGGTTGAAATGTGATTTTTGCTGTGTTGTCTTACCAATGTCACAATTAAGGGTCTTATAGTTTTTAGTTCACAGCAAACAATCGTGTTTATTTTAACTGGTCAAATGTCGATCAAGGAGAAGAGTTGCTACTTGAGAGATAGATGACAAGAAATCCAGATAAGGTCACACCAGAAGCATGGTGCACCCAGATAACTTCACATCATAGGCAGAGAAGACCAGATGTGTTCAGAGAAAGACAATACTTTTTTAAAAAAATTTTTGGTGGGGGATGGAAGGGCCTTATATTTTCAATTAATTTTAACAGTTTAAATCTCTACTGTCTCTGACTGCAAGTCTTAGAAATAGTTAGGCTTTCTCCTGAAGCTGACAGCTAGATGACGCATGTGAATTCTTCAGGAAGAGACATCATCCTTAGATACCCTTAGTAGAACACATGAAATAAATGCATATTTTTTGTAAAGTGCAAAAAATGCTGGAGATACCACAAAATCACAGAATTGGTTATCTTTCTAAATATTATGAGATATATCATGCTTTAGAATAAAAAGCCCTGCAGTGATTTATCTGCATGTGAATGTTAACTCATTTATCCTGTGACTAATACACCTCTGAGTGTGTGCTTCCTGGCTCCGTGAATTCATACAAATTTCATTGCGAGCCTTCGAAAAGGAAGTCAATTTACAAAAGCATCTTGTCAGCATCCGTACTTCATAGAATTTGAATGTGTTTTGGGGAAATGTTCAAAGATTAGTCATAAGATAAATATCTGCATTTTATTTATTGAATGTAAAGTTTTTGTTTAATAAATTCACCACAGTGACATTTAGGATAATACTCCAAAAAGAATAGTCACACTATATTTAGTTCATGGATAATGAATTCCTGGGTTGACCCAGGATCCCAAATCAGTGTCTACTACACTCCAATCAGTGGTGAGGTCAGAGCAGAATAATCCATGCCTTAGGCAAGAATCCAGTTCCTTCTGATGATTCAGTTTCTTCTGGTGATCCTTCTTTTAAAAAGAAAACTTTTCCGCTATGAGATAAGTTTGTAGGTATGGCTAAAGAATGAATGGTCATTATATGTGGGAATACTAAGTGCCAACATCTATGAGTAATTTCAATATAAATGGCATATGCAAGGGAATATTATTCAGCCATAAAAAGAAGGAGATCCTGCCATTTTCAACAACATGGATGGACCTAGAAGACAGTATGCTAAGTGAAATAAGCCAGACACGGAAAGACAGATACTGCATGATCTCTCTTACATAGGGAATCTAAAAAAGTCAAACTTGTAGAAGCAGAGAGTAGAATGGTGATTACCAAGGTACCAAGGACTGGGGGTTGGGGGCAGATGGGAAGATGTTGTTCAAAGGGTACAAACTTCCAGTTTTAAGGTGAGTAAGTTTTGTGGATCTAACGTACAGTATTGTGACTATATTATATCCTTGAAAGTTGCTGTGAGAGTAAATCTTAAGTGTTTTTCTCTACACACACACCAAAAAAATGGTAGCTATGTGGGGTGATAAATGCGTTAATTAGCTTGATGGTAGTTATCCTCCCACAATATATATCGAACATCCCATTTATACTTTACATATATACAATTTATGTCAATTATACTTCAATAAAGCTAGAAAGAAATTGAAATAGCCTGTACTGAAAGCCTACTTTTCCAGAGATAAAATGTGATTAGAACCGATATGCTTAGCACTCAAAGAGGAACAGTACCTTTCTCATTGAACCAAGAGATAAACTAGAAAGTTTAAAATATGTGACGTTTGTACTCGATCACTGATTAAATGAGCCTGTGTTCCCCAATCAGCTGGATACACCCTGCCCTGGGGATACAGAAATGGCAGTAAGGGCCTCAGGCATCCTGCCCTCCCTGCCCTGAATTTCCAGGGACACCCCCAGCCCTGAGGGAATCGAATGAGCCTTGCAGATCTGTATTTTAACATGGATTTGAACCATCTGATCCTCAAGTGAATGTGGGACTGGGTTATGCGAGGAAGGAACTTTCAACCTGTGCGTCCCAGCACCCCAGATAAGGAATTCCTCATTGCAGCTGCCTCGGCCCCCGCATTAGACCCCTGCCCTGCAACAGGAGGATCACGGCTTTTGCCATCTGCCTCCCTCCACAGCAAACTTTCCTGAGTACAGTTGTGTGGATGGGGAAGACCAACAATAATGATGAAAACATTAGCCGAACGCTTAGCACTTCCCGACCTCTGCGTTCCATGAGCACTGTGCACACTTTGCTTTGTTTAATCACCACAGTAAACATGACATGCAGGTACTGTATTGAAGTATAACTTGCATACACTGAAGTGCCCTGTTTTAAGGGTCCAGTTTGATGAATTTGCACAACTGCACCCATCTGTGTAATCATACCCAAATCAACAGAGGTCATTTCTGCTAACACACAGCTTCATCATACCCCTCGGCAGACTAGAGATTCCTTTTGCCTCTTCTGGGACTTCACCAATGGAACTGTGTAGTAGGTCTCTTTCCTGTGTGGTTTCTTTTGTCAGCACCTGACAGGTTTCATTCCATTGACATCACATGTTTTGGATAATTTCTCCTCCAGATATTTCTGATTCATCAGATACTAAAAATGTTAATAAAATTCAAATTCCATTCGTGATTTAAGAAAACAAAACGATTTCATGTAGTAGACACCTGAAGGGGGAGAAAAAAAACTTCTGGTTTAACCTGCTGAAAACTGTCAGGGGGTCCCTTCCTGCAAGTATCCTGTGAATGTATGTACTCCCTGGCAGCAATCGCCAAGTACGTGGTAGCCGTATAATATTTGCTGAAAAACATAAGTTTTAGATCATTTACTACTTGGTACCCTTTTTATTGCATTCAAAGAAAACCTCAAAGTAAAACATATGCTTTTTTAGAGATCTTCATGTATGGAAAGAAATGGTATCACACTCAGAAAGAGAAAGTAATGGTCACAGGTTTGCATGAGGAACCCTGGGGGAGAAAGGCACCCTTGAACCTTTCCCAAATTCTTGGCCCACAAAGTCATATGCCAAAATAAATAAATAAATAAATAAATAAATAAATTATATATATGAAATATGAAATATATATATATATATATATATATATATGAAACTTGTTTGAAGTTGCTAACTGCCGGAGTAACTTGTTACACAGCCATAGTGAATGCAGGTCTATTGTCATAAACACAGAAGAGGTACAGCAAATGTGTTCCTTCAGTTGAGGTGATTCCAGAGCCAGTAGGGGAAAAGGTGTCCAATTTCCTGGATCTCTTTTAAAGAAATTTGGGGATTTGGGCTTAAAGAGCATAAAGGTAACATATTAGGTTATTCCTAGAAAGTGCTACCATAACCCTGGTTTAATTCTACAACCAGGTGCCAGGCAGGTATCACCAGTGTCAAAGTGATCTGCGACAGTCGGTCTCCTTTTTATCCCAACGGTCACAGCTTGGGGCCCAGTCCCTTTGAAGGTGTAATAGCGCAAAGTCATTTCAATTGTCTGAGCACATTGCCTGGCAGATGGTCACGAAACTTACACAGATGTGCTTTTTTCACTACATGACTCACACTGCATGCAAGTGAGAGAGCATGTATTAAAAACCAGATCCATAGATCTTTAAAAATGTTTTTTTCTCCTCTGTGTATTTGTATAGCCACAAAGAAAATTTTTCTATTCATTTGTTACGGATGTGCCTATCTTGCAGTGAAGAGAAGATACAGTCTAGGGACTTATCACAGTGCATCCTAGCACACCTAAGATGCTAGACCGAAAATGGTATCAAGAACTAGTGTTCGCATTCAGAAGCCTCTATTGTTCCACACATTAAAATGGACATAGTAATAGTATTTTAGGTGCTCACATGAATTTGTACGAGAGCCAAATTAAGCAGTTAGAGCTCCTACTACCATAAAAAACAGGGGTTCCAGGTTCAGACTCCAGAAGCAGCAGGTAGTTCTGGTTAGTCCTAGGGTTGGGATGATTCCAGAAACAGAGACTGTGGCAGGACTTGACTGGGGCTGAAGAAGCCAGCACAGTGATGATTTGCCACATGGCTCTTGGCTGGAGGCCTCAGTTCCTCATGTCATGGGCTTCTCCGTGGGGTGACTTGAGTATCCTCAGAACATGGCAGCTGGCTTCCACAGGGCAAATGATGCGAGGGAGTTCAAGGAAGAAACCATAGCGCCTTCAAAAACCTGATCTCAGCATCACATGTAGCCATCTTTGCCACGTCATCTCCACTAGAGGTGAGTCACTGAGTCCAGCACACATTCAAGGAAAGGGGAAATTAGGTCTACTCTTTAAGGAAAGAATTATCAAAGAATCTGTGGACATATTCTAAAGCACCATTGATCCTTGCCAAAAACAATAACATTGATCTCTTATTTCTGATTTAGAATCATATCAAAACATGTTTTTCTCCGACTTAACTCAGTAGAGTACAGATTTTTCTCAGACATCTAAACAATTTAAGCATATCAACTTAAAATACCTGAACCTCAGATATTTTTAGCAAGGCAAGTAAATTTTAATCGGTTTCTAGAAAACACAATACCAATAAAATTAGAACATAGAACCAAGCCTTGGGCACGACTGAGTTTATTTTTCCTGTGGTGATTCTAGGACAATCTATGAGACCATTCTGAACATTTCTATACCAAAAAAAGAAGCCAGTGGAGGGCTGCTGAGGTCAATTCAGAAAGACGTGATATGTAAGAAGCTATGAAGGGATGAGGTGGTTATGTTCTAAGCTAAATGTAACTCATTTTAATAGTACTAGTCTCCTTGTCTCTGTCATTGTTTCAGAGAGTAGCGAGAATATAAAAATAGGCTGATGGCTGTAGAAGTAGGCCTGTGGAGTCCAGTCGTAGCAGCAGTCTCCTGAAAGAGAAGTCATAACCACAAACCCGAAAGGCAACTTCCCATATGTTCACAAAGGACTCTGCAATGCTCCCTTCTCTGTAACCATCTGCACGCAGACGTAGCGCTGCTTCCAGTGCAGTAGCCTGTAACCTATAAAAGGTGGCAGAGGAGACAGATGTCTTTGGGGGCATTAATTTGATATGTGTGCATTCTAATCCAAGAACGGTGGATGCTCTTGCAAAGGACGAATACACAGTGTGCTAGATTACAAAGGCTAAAGGAATCATGGTCATTGTCATCCAAGCAAGGAACATGTTGACTTTCTCTACTGCACATCAGACCTTCTCTGGTGAGTCCTGGGGAGCCTGTCTCTGACTTACGTCTCATCCTCGGACCGCCTCTGTCAATGAAGAGCTCAAATCTTTAAGACTTTTTAAAAATGAAAAGAAATACTAGTTCTCATACCTGCCAGGTTTACGTTTATGGTGAAAAGGTTTTTGTTTTGTCTTTTTAATAATGCCCAGAAATACATTTATCATAAAGTAGAATAGGACATTGTGGTTGAGGCATATATATGGCAGAGCAGCATCAGCCATGACAGAATTTCAGGAAGGGGTTGCTTTCTTGCATTACAGCCCTGTGTCTCTACCACTGTGACTTCTGTCCAGCCCTCCTAAAACGCCACACCGCCTTGGAGGTGGGTTCTTGCAGACACGAGAAGTGCTGCTATGCTGCTATGAGGCACATGGGAATAAAATGGACGCAAACCACTGATCTAGGCAAAGACTGTACTTGAAATCTCTTGATAAATATTTACAAAATGGCCAAGTGACCAACACAAGAGAATTGGAGTGTTTACCAGCAGAACCAGCTGTGTCAGCTGTCTTCTGGGATCTTTTGGGGTCTACAAGTTTTACTCTATCAAAATGCCCATGAGAAATTTGTTGATAAGTCAATGTGATGAATTTTCTTTTCTCTCCAGGTAGGAAAAATTGGTAAGCTTATACTGTCTTCGACTAATTACCCTGATCACAAACAAGTAGAGACTCCTTTCAAAAGCATCTAATACATATCTACTGAGAAGGTACAAGCTAATCATCTTTGTTATACAAATTTCAAAATGATTATTTTTTACATTAAGCAGAAAAACTTCTTAATGTATTACTCAGATAATGTATAGCATGGTGACTACAGTTAATAATACTGTGTGGCATATCTGAAAGTTGCTAAGAGTAGATCTTAAAAGTTCTCATCACATTTTAAAAAAATTCTGTGTGTGGCGAGGAATGTTAACTAGACTTACAGTTGGTGATCGCTTTACAACATATACATATAATGAATCATTATATTGTACTCCTGAAATTAATGTATAATATAATGTTATATTTCAATTATACCTCAATTTTAAAAAGGAAAAAGAAAGAAAAAATTAAATTTTCAAGGATATTTTTTAAAGTTCATAAAATTCAAAGAATACAGAGGAATTATTTTTACTAGGAAGCTTGTGTTGTGCAAGTTGTACACTTTAACAAGGACTTAGACTCCACCAGCCATTTGCTATGCCACCATCTTTGATGATCCAAACAGAAGGCATAATCTGTAGCAGGAAATATGTGATGGCTTCAGGAGGGAATGAGATCATTAGAGGTAGTGCTATCTTGGCAGTCACATTCGCCACAATGAGGGGAAACGTCAGCAGAAAGAAGATAAGTCAAGGAGAACTGTTCAATAGTAGAGGTAGCTATAGGGAAGATGGCCTCTGGCACTCCCACTGACCAAGGCCAGGAGAGTAGACGTGGGCGCTGGCTGAAAATTAAAGTCCCCAAGATTTCCATGGGCCTCCTGATGCTCCCAGCACTTAAGGCTTCTCCCTGTAGGCAAGTGGGTAGATCTTCTAAGGGAAAGAGTGCTGAGCTAAGTTAGAAAACGTGCTCCTAACTACTCAAAGTCCATCCCTCTCTCTTCTGTGTGGGTTTCTCCAAATAGATGATTTTTGAAATTTTGACAAAATTGATGGCAAAGAGACATCAGCTGGGTGCTCATGAGGTAGCACCACCCTGCACCTAAAATTTTACAATCAATCTATCCCTAAAATGTGTGGACAACACATCCTCAGGTAGACACTGTAACTCACAGTTGCCTCCATGCCTTCCATAACCTGAACTTCCCACCCAAGTCCCTGTGCACTTGATGGCCATCTAGAGGCTGAGCCTGAGCACATTAGCACTTTAGAGAGATTACGTTTATTTCTAAACAATAGTAAAAACGCTTTCATGTAGCCATTCATTGCACAGCTTTGAATTCTGAGTTTACTCAGATTAGGGTGTGTTTCTGTAACTGCTGGTCACTAGTATTTTTTTTTTTAACTAGAACTTCATTTTCTCATAAAGAGGGCATTTGCTTGAGGTTGCGTCTCTGTGCTTCTCTTCTACAGTGGAATGGTCTTTTGAAATTGATGATACCTTCAAGGTGATCATTAAGTATTACGAATCTCCGCAAGCTCCTTCAAAACACAAAATTTGGACCCCCTTCTGGACTCTAACCGACTCCTAACCTGGCTGCCAAGGGTGCCTGCTGACCAGAGTTTAGATAATGAAATCAACTGACAGTGTGCCAGGAAACACCATATTTTAAAACTTCATTTCAGTGCTCACCCCCAGGTCTGTAAGAAAGGCAGTGTGTGGTCCCATAGAAGCATAGAGAGAAATCCTTAATAACTAACATTGATGAGTCCCCTAACCCTTAATAACTAACATTGCAATGAAGTCATTTTCTATGCATTTTTTTCACATGTTTGTGTTTACCCCGAAAAATCATATCTTAGTAAAGAATTTAATTTTACTCTTGGAGCAAAGTAAGTTATGTCACTAGCTAATAGGAATGCAAAAGCAATTTACAAATGTGAAATTGCTTTAAGAAATAAATGTAGAATGATACTATTAAGATTATCATCAAAATTCAATTAAATGTTCACTAGTATTTGGTTACAAAAAGGAGAGCACATATAGAAGTGAGATGTTAGCCAACTGTTAAATAATAGTGGGAACCTGATGTTTCCTGATTTGGCCTGGAAAGTTAGTGGAGCATTTCAAATAAATTTTACAAAAGCAAGTTTATAAGCTACCTGGAATTTCATTCAGCAAGGCTTGGGAATTTGAGCTCTTTCACAGATGAAAGTTTAAGCATTTTATGTTAAGTACAAAAAAAATTTTCCTTTTTTTTTTTTTTAATTTTTGCTTCCTGTTGCAATTGTTACTTTCACCCATATATGGTTCCAAATACATAGACTGCCTTCGAGTGGCTGTCGAAATTTTTCACTTTTAGCCTCCAGTTAATTTTGGAATTTTACTCCTAACAGTGTCTTCTGGGAAAGTTGTAAGTGAAAGTAAGATTGTAACATTCATGTAAAGGCTATGTAGCATTCTTTAGCAGCAACTACATAAATGTTCTTGCTTATTTTGTTTTTTGTTTTTGTTGGAGAACTTTGAACGCACTTGCTGATTTCAAAGCAAGGCAATATCTTTTTGATGACATCAACTTCCACTCCCTGTACCGGGAACGCAGCGTTCTCTGAACTGAAAGCTGGGAGCTGGGTGCCAAAGGTTGTTTCACCTGTGAGTGCATTTCCTGTAAGTCTGGTTGACCATGTCTGGGGAGCTGACAGATTTGATAGTGATACAAACCTCTTCAGCTCTTAGCTGTGACAGTGCCAAGACTAATTCTCCAATTATCTCTAGACTCTGGCCAAGTCCACCAAGAATGACCACAGTCACCGCCCTGTCACTGTCCTCACTCAGGTGGCCATTCCCTTGATGGTCGGAGTAACTGAGTAAGGCAAAATATTCTGACCCTTGTGAGCATAAAGTGTACCATGCAGCGTTTTATATGTGCTGTCAAGTACATATTAAATACCCACAGCAGACGCTCTCTATGCCAGTCCCTCAATATTTATACAATCAAATGCCAATGTTCTTAGCGACCCACTTTATGAACATGCTAATGGATATAAAAAGAAACTCCTTCCTTGGTTTCTAAGATCCATCCCATTGAGAAAACAGATGAGTAGATGAGGAATTTTGCACACACACAAACACACACACACACAACACTGTAGAAAGTTCTTCACAATTCCCCTCTTCCACCAAAACTCTATCACTGAATAAATCTGATTTCCTTGAACTTTACATAACAAAACAAATTTTAAAATGCTCTATCTCTTTTGTTTAAAAACATATTTTAAAAGCAGTTCTGAAGGGAAGATAATTTTCCTTAAGCTCTGTCATCCTCTATTTCCTCCATGGGTGGCATCTCACTGTGTAAACCTGGACAAGGAGCACCGGCAACGCCCGGGCCGTGACACAGCCAGCTCTTCAGAGCAAGGCAATGCCAAAACAGATGGTGAAAGGAAACGAAACCCAGATTGAACAATCCTGGCCCTAAAATAGCAGCAGGGTTTATAACCACAGCAACAAGAATGGCCGCTTATCATTTATTTATTCTGGCTTGTCACCCTTGAGGGGCACAGGGAGCTTGAGGACCCAAACCCATATCCACAGCATACTACCCAATTGTGGGCCCATCTTCTGAAGGCAATACATTTTCTAACAGCTATAGCCCCTCCCCTAGGACCTCAGGTTTGAGCAGAAAAAGAAACAAAAAAAGTATTGACGTATTCCACAGTTACATAGCAGTATCATCTCATATGGTATTTGTGTGACTATATCCCAGGTGGAAGGCCATTAGCAACAAGGAGTGCGGGCGCTAATCACAGACATGTAGGGCCATACGTGAGGCAGCGGGCTGATAGGTCCAGTTTTACCTGACTCAGCTGTACACACGCACTACTCACAGTGAAAGCTGCCCTGGGCGACAGGAAAGCAGGATAGGATCCTGCCCATTTAATTCGTTCTTTATACCTGAGAGCAAATATTTGCTTAGCAATTACAAACTCCTATCACCAGATTAGACAATTGTATATGATTCTGCTGAATGCAAATAAAGTGTTAATTATTATAGCTCCATGGTGACTTTACAAGTAAGACTGGATGGATTTTTGCAACATATTCATAATGTAATTCTTTTTTATAAAGATTTTATTTATTTACTTTTAGAGAGAGAGGAATGGAGGGAGAAAGAGGAGGAGGGAAACATTGATGTGAGAGAAAAATATCGATGGGCTGTCTCTCATATGCACCCAGACCAGGGACTGAACCTGCAACCCAGGCATATGCCCTGTTGGGGGACTGAACCGGAGACCCTTTGCTTTGCAGGATGACACCCAACCAACTGAGCCCCATGGGTCAGGGCTTATGATGTAATTCTTGGTGGGGCTTTTGAAAGAAAAATGATTAGTGTCCAGATACTTCCACTAAGGCACCGGATTTTAAAATCTGGCAAAACCATGACTCGAATGTTGTCTAAGCTTCCCCTTACAGCACAGAAAAATCCTTCTCCCCTCCCATAAGATGATGTCTCATTTTGACTCCAAAGAGAATGTCACACCAATGAGTCACTCGGGTGCCTTCCTGCAGGTAAAACCTTGAAATGTGTCTCAGTGCACTGAGAGTCTGACCCCAAACACATTAACTTGGGAGAAGATTTCAGAAACGGTCAGAGCAAAGGCCTACATTCTTTTCTCCCCACCCCCACCTATGTCTCCGGTGCTCTGGGTGACGTGCTCGAGATGAGCAGACCAGGAGCACTGTCTAGAATCCTTCAGCTCCTGGGTTTAAGCTATCTGGAAAAATGATAGCACCCAGGTAATAACTGTCTTGCCCGGAAGGCAGTGTGGCAATAAATCAGCCAGATGAGTCATTCCAAGTTTGCCCTGGGAGATCTCGGTCCGGGCCCGGGGCTTCTAAATTCAGGGGGCATCAGGTACTTACCCTGCAAAGAATGCCAGCACAGTTTCATGATTCTAGGACAAGAGCCAAAGCATTTGTCACTATAAGAAAGGTCAGAGATCGTGCTGTTCAACACCAGCATTTTACAGATGTGGAAACAGAAATTCAAGATCAAATGGTCACTTAGAAGCCAAGCCAGGCAAACATTCAGGCCTTTTGATTTGTCACACCGCTGGAGCACAACTCTCAATCTTTGGGAAACCACTGCACATTTGTGTTAGAGCTTTGGTGACAGGAGGAAATTATGACTTCCCTGGGCAAACTTACAGCCCCACTTTCTGCTGCCAGGCAAGCATTCTCGCTTCCATTAGGAAAGCTTCGGTTATGGCATCAATAATAAACAAGGCAACGGCCCCAGCCAAAGCCGCTCGCCGAAAGTTTCTTCTTTGGTATGAAAATGATGAGTGTATTTTCCCTAAGAACGTTCTGGCAACATGTACAAATAAAGCCACACACACAGTGACAAACTGTGCTGGTTAGAGTTTAGCTGATGACATTCTTGTTATTGAAACAGGAAGTGACTCAGCCACGACAGAGCATATATTTTATTCCGTTGTGTTGGCTCATTTGAAAAAAAATAATCCATCACAAGGCAACAGTGTTTGTTTTCTAAATAACACATTTTCTTTGGAGAAAAATATAACCTAGAGATTAAAGCTTTGAAATTTTAGTTAATGTTTTCTAGGAAATTAAGGGAGACTTCCTCAATTAATATATCACAATTAAAATATTGCAAAATAGGTTTCATAAGTATATGATAGAATCAGATAAGTATTTTTAATAAAAGGAAATATACTTTAATATTTTTAAGGTCTTGGGTTCTAGTATTTGGTGTATCGTTGTAAAAAATCTGGTTAAGGGAAATTTTTAAGACATTCAAAGGCACTGACTTTTTAGATTTTATTAATTTCAGAATTTGTGTTCATTATGACCAGGGCTGGGATGAAGTTTATCTTTGTCCACTAAACCTTTGCATCTACACAGTGAATATTGATAATATAATAAAAATGTATTTCAGGACAATTGCTTACAATATTTAAACACATTTCTGTATATACCACTGAAGCAATTTGCCTGTGAAACCCTGACAATATGTTTACAGTTCAGGGGTTATCCAAGAGCAATACCTCCACGTCTGAAATGTGCTTAAAATAAATTTTAAAAGGGTTCTCACCCTGGTCAGTTGGTTGGAACATCGTCCTGCACACCAAAGGATTGTGGGGATTCGATCCCTTGTCAGGGCACATATCTAGGTTGTGGGTTTGATCCCCTGTCAGGGTGCGTATGGGAGGTAACCAATCGATGTTTCTCTCTCACATGGACATTTGTCTCTCTCTCTGAAATTAATAAGCATGTCCTCAGGTGAAGATTGAAAATAAAAAGGATTCATTAAATTCTATCATTAAATGTTCATGTGTTTTCCCACCAGCCTTTCAGTGATTCAATAAGAAAGCTTCACTGGGTATGGAGTTAGACATGTGACATCTCTTGTCACTCGCTAGCTTTCCTAGTGAGAAAAGTGTCCACCCGATGCACAATTTATTGTATCAGGAACATCTCTCACTACTGGGCATTACAGACAGACTCCATGGAAGGACCGGCTGTGGGCCTCTTTGCACCCAGGTGGCAGAGGCCGGCTGGAGGCATGCTTGGGGCATGGCCAGGGCCAGAGCCACAGACACGGTCCCTGCCTGTCCCTTTTTCTCAAAGACTTGCCAACTCCCTTTGTGGGGGAATCGGGGCTGCACTGTGTTCTCAGAAATTAAAAGGCCATTTTTTTTCTGCTTTTCCCTCCTTAAATCTCAGAATGAATAGTTTTCATCTGTAATTGTTGGTTTTATATTTTTAAATAGTGAACCACAAAACTTAACATTTCATTATCTCTGAAGTCATTCACATATTTGCTTCATGCCACTATGTTGATAACAGCACAATACTATCCATCATTTAATTTTGTCTGGAGGGAGGGAGAAGCTTACAGAGACTTCCTTTTTTTTAATTTTCTTTACTCGTCTGTAGTGCCAGTTATCTGTTTTTTCCATGCTGCATAGATCTCATTTAGGTATTAATAAAAAAGATACCCCAGACATTATCCTAGACTGACAGTTTCAAAATGCAGTTTCAAGCCTTCATTGTAGATCTGAAAAAAAAAAAGATTTCTGTAAATGTGTGAAAATTGACTTTTCTAAAAAATGGTTTGTGGTGCACATGAGCTAAAAACCTATTCAAGAAACCCATAGCACCTGACATTTCTTCTCCATTATTTTCCTTAAGACACAAAAAGTCCTTGACGATTTTAGTTCCCCAAAATGACAGATTCTGTCAATTTGTTTTTTAGAGTAACGTGTTTTCTTGCTTTCTGTCATGTAATATTTTACCTTAAAGCATGAAGAAAACTTCTCCCTACTCTGCCATCTGTAAGGGCTTCTGGCCTCGGGAGAGCACCACGATTTCTCACCACAGAAGCTCAAGTCATTGTGGTCGTCTGCTCACTTCATACAGAGACAGTCCTACCGTAACATTTTCACGCTACCCTGACAACATGTTATTTTCAAGTACCACTTTTTTTTTTTTTGCCAGAAAGTTCCAGGGTTTAACTCCTAATGAGATGTTGTATTTCCAAAGGCAGCCTTTTAAAATTGTGTTATAAATGTCTCATCACCCAAAGGGTTTTCTTTCATGCCCTGGCTGGTGTGGTTCAGTGGATTGAGTGCCGACCTGCAAATCAAAGTACCGCAGGTTCGATTCCTAGTCAGGGCATATGCCTGGGTTGCGGGTCAGGCACCCCCGTCCCTAAACACATAGATGGTTCTCTGCCACTTTCTTCCTCCCTTCCCCCCTCTCTAAAAACAAATAAAGAAAACTTTTTTTTTTTAAATGGTTTTTCTTTCAATTACATGGCACTGAGGATAGGTGATTATAACTAAATATGTGCTACCAACTCGGCCCCTAAAATTAATCATTTAAACACTCCTAAAATCTGGCATGTTTTTATGAACCTGTTTGTCACAACAATACTACACTTTATTAAAGTAAGGGAAGATACTCATCCAGGCTGTAATTTGCCTGAAATCAGCTACAAACTCCAGCAGCCCATTAATTGGCCATAATATAGCAGGAGACACTTGCGTGTGTCTGCGTGTCTCTGTGTGTGAGTGTGTCTCTGTAAGTGTATCTCTGTGCAAGTGTGTCTGTATCTGTATTTATCTGTGTGTGTGCTCACTCCCCACCAAGGTTCTTCCTAGGGGAAACAAAAAACAAAGCTAACAAAGAGTCAAAGATGACAAGGCATTTGGACCAGGGTCACAAGGGCGAGCCACATGGAGCTGCCACCAGCACAGCCCTGCTACATACCAGCCACCAAGGACCAAGAAGAAGACACCATGACAGTGGAGACACAAGGACATTCCTAGGGTCTGAGGCTGTTCCAAGGACAGTGTGTGACCAGAGGTCTCTATAACCAAGGAGAGAAGGAAACGTAGATAGGAAAAAAAAAAAAGCAATCAGTCTTCATCCAAGAATTCTCCTGCTGTCCACACTCCTGCAGCTGACCCTGGGCACAAAAAGGAGGGGGGTGAGCCTTTGCAGTTGCCAGTTGGTGTTACCCCGCTTTCTATGTCTATGACTTCTTGCTGGGAGTAAGGCTGGATTTGTCACTGCTGTGCCTTCACAAACGTCACATTTATAATTAGAGCTTCTCTTATGCGCTAAACTAAGCATACGTTGTCTCATCTAATCCCTGACAATTCCTGTAAAGGAAGCGTGTTTTTAACTAAATTCAGAAGAGTTGAGAAATGTGTCTGCAGTCAAACAGCTGGTTTGATGTCAGAGATGGGGTTCAACCCAGGACCCTCTTCTACGGTTCGGAGTGAGCTTAACTCATGGCATGAGTTTTGTCCTCTGCTTAAACTCCCTGGAGAGATGGACACCCTATTATTGTTATTGACCCCAGATCACCAAGGCTGGCTTCCAAGTTCTATAGTATTAAACAGGGCACGGTGCTAATCACTAAGCCCTTTGCTATTAAAATTCCATTTCCAAGGATTGACATCTAAATCTCTCAGCTCAAGTGTCCCTTCCCAAAGCCTTCCCCTGAGGACTCCTGGAAGTATAAAGTGGGCAAGCACCTCCCAATCAGGCTCATTCTTGGAGCCCAAATGTCACCTGTGGATTGGGAAAGACTGCGTGGACCCCCACGTGAGACACAGGGCCAGAGTAAGGAGGTGTCCTTTTTCATGTCAGCGACTCTGAGAAAAGGAGACACTCACTCACTAAAACAAAAAAGAAGGCCCTTCAGGTACAAAATCATGCAAACAGTCCAATCCTGCCAATGGCCTGAGCAAATGCTTTACTCAGAGATCAGCTCACGTTTCAGTATGCTATATCATTCAGTGTATATCGTTACCTGAGATATGACCTGCTTATCCCTCAGCCCTTGGGAGCTTTGGCCCTTCAAGAAATTGATTTTGGAGAACTTTCAGGAAGGAGGCTCAACACTCAGGATTCTGGTTCTTCCAGAAGAGCATCGTGGGCATGGGGTGTTGTAGGCTCTTTATCAGATCAATGAAACTGTAAAATAGTTCAGAATCTTTTAATATGGGAGAGCCGAGGGATCTGAAATGCCTCGTCCTCTCTGAGCAGCAGCTGACCAGGTTTCCAACACAGAAGCCTAATGTTCTTGCAACATGTGCAAACGGGAGACTCTTTCTATGTATACACTTCCTATCACTTTTAAAGTGTAGTGGTACCTTTGTACTCGTCGTTAATTTGTTCCAGAAGTCATGACGAGTGCTGAAACCTATGAGTACCAAACAATGAAGCATTTTTCTTGTGGGACAGAGTCGTGACTCATACAAGTTTTAGTCCCGACCAAGCTCTGAGTGTTAATACATTTTTTTTCTCATCAAAACGCAATGAGTACAGAGTCTGATGAGTTCTGGAGCCTAGGAGTACCAAGATATGACTGTATTTATTTCTTCCAAGCAGTTAGGTCATCATGACCTCCTAGAAGTTTATACTTGAGATCTCCTAAAAACAAATGTTATCTAATACAAAGAAATGCAATTAATATTTAAGGAATTACCTAAAGGGATATGAAACCCTTAAATTTCTTTTAAAGTTATGGTGGAAGCAGAGCTATTGTCACTTGACATTTACAGTCTGTGTGCACTTCCTGCCTGATATCATTATGTCTTCACTCTGTCCTCACCTTATCCTCTTTCTCCATAAAGCTACTTCACCCAAGAGACCTTCCAGAACCATCCTTTCTAAGGTAGCACTCTCTAACCCTCCCTGCCCATTACTTCCCATATCCTTACCCTGCATGGCTTCTGTCATCACCTGAGATATTATCTGATAGCTGCTTGTCCCCAGACTAGAACATGAGCTGTGTAGGACAGTTAGTCTTAATCACTGCTCTTTCCTGAAGAGACAGAATGATGCCTAGCAAAGAGCAAGCACTCAGAAGCCAAACAGGCTTTTCTTAGAACACTTGGGACTTTTTTGCGTAAGTGGAATGGAATTCCCATATAGGTGACACAGATTTCTGACTTATCTGAAAATGCTAATGCTTCATAGAAATGAAAGAGGAAGGACATAATACCCTCTGGATTGAGCATCACTCATCACCCAAACCTATCATCATTACCAATCACCCATCATCATCAGTAATTACCCATCATGATCATTAATCACCCACCACCATCACATCACCTATCACCATCACCTATCACCAGAAGAGCTACTTCAGGTCCCTTCCCAGTCAATTTTCACCCCTGCCCACCAGAGGCAACCAAACATCAGTATTCCCTATTCTAGAGCTTAATGTAATCTGAATCTTGCAATAGGTATGCCTGTGTGCAAGGCTTCTTGCACTCAGCCTGTTTCTGAGACATATTCATGTCGTTCTGCATACGGTAGTCAGTTCTATTTGCTGATGAGCAGCATCGCATCTACATGAGAACGCCCCGTCTCCTCGTGGTGGATGCCTGGACAATGACCAGTTGTTGACTGTCATGGATAAACTGCTATAAATGATCTTGTGTAAATCTCTTTGTGAACATATTCTTTCAGTGCTTTTGGTTAAATGCCTGGATGATGAAATAGCTGAGTCAAGGAATAGGTATACATTTGGTTTTATCAAAAGCTGCCAGAACTTTTCCAAAAGTGGTTAGAGCTATAGATTCCCACCAATCGTGGGTTCTACTTCACATTTCCCTGATGATGAATAATGCTGAACACATTTTCATGAGTTATACTCGTGTATGTGTGTGTATATCTATCATCTATCTATCTATCTATAATACTCAATGCTACATATTCGGTACTACATATATGTTTTGAGAACTACCTATTTTTTTCAGCCTATAACTTGTCTGTTCATTTTCTTTGTGATGTCTTTTAATACAGTTTAAATTTTAATGAAGTCTAATTTACTGAGAAAAAAATTTTTTAAAGGTATTGCTTGTTGTGTTCTAAGAAACTTTAATGACTCCAAAGTCATGATGGCGTTCTTCTATATTTTGTTCTACAACCTTTAGAGCTCAGCTTCTCACTTATTTTATAAACTGTCTCAAACTGATTTTTATATGTGGTATGTGATGGGGCTGAAGTTCTCTGCCACCCACGTATACAGGTACCCCATGGTTTTTGAGAATTCATGTTAGCCTGCCTTGCTTTTACAAAAGACCTACATTAATACCTGTTTCCACTAACTGAAAGAAATTGAAGGTTTCTGCTTTTACCAAAAAAAAAAAAATGCGAAAAGCTAAAATAACATTCAGAGTTTGTTTTGCAGTAAGCAGGGCACTTACAGAGGCAGCGCTCACCCAGGGCAGTGAGAGGGGCCCCCTGAACTCCTTCTCTGGGAACCACACTCAGCCTCACAGCCTCAAGCCCCAGAGCTTTAAGCTGGGTCTGCGAGCATGCTTTACCTTGACTTACTGGGCTGGCCAAAAGTTTAGTTTTTTCCATACGATGGCTCTAGTAGTGCTTAGTTGTCTTTAACTTAACTTGAAACAATTTTGTTAGATTGTATCGTAAAAGCTGTCATATCAGTGTGCATTTTTTCCAAAACTGGTGACTTTTGTGCAGCCATTTTAATATTGAAGGTGAAAGAAAATATGCAACATTTTCATTGTATTATGATTTATTATTTCAAGGAAGATAAAAAAAAAATGCAACTGAAACACACACAAAAAAGTTTGTGCAGTATATGGAGAGGGTGCCGTGACTGATCGAATGTGTCAAAAGTGGTTTGCGAAGTTTCTTGGTACTAGTGACACTTTGGCCAAATAATCCTTTGCTGTGGGGCTGTCTTATGCATTGGAAGATATTTAGCAGCACCCTTGGCCTCTACCCACTAGAAGCCAATAGAGGACTATAGCCAACACACTCAAAATATCCTAATCAATGGTTATTGGTGAAAGTGAAAATACTTTGTGTATCCCCTAGCAAGATGTGTCCTAAGGTAATTGTTTCTTCACTTCGCCCCATTTCAGCTTACAAAAGGTTTCACAGTAATGATCTACTTTTCAATCCATGTGACTGAATTTTTAAAGGGTGCCCATATGGTCTCAGGAGAAACAAATTAAGTTGAATAATTACTAAAAACTATCAATAGAGAACTTTCCTCATTAGCTATTGTCAGCACTAACAGTTATAAAAAGTAAAACTGTACTGGTTTCATATGGTAACTGCTATTTTGGTAGTGACACCAAAAACAAAACAGGACAATGTAGCTTCTTGCCCAGTGGGAGCCCCAGTGTCACTGGGAGCATTACTGGAATGGTCCTTGGAACAGAGTCATGAGACTCCTCTTAAGGGCCCCTCTTGAATTATTTGGAAGAATAGGAAGATCAAAAGTACTCAAAACCAATATACCATTCCATAAATCTTTAAATTAAGTTAAAACAGGTTTAAAATGCAAAGTTTATTTTAAATAATAGATTGTTTTTTCTAAATGCAGCAAAGAGAGCTTAGTGGTATAAAATAAATGAGCGTAACTGGAAGTATGAGAGAAGAAAAAAAAGTGAAGGAGGGAGTGGAGGTGGGTTGGGGGGTGGATGAGGGAATGACAGGGGTTACAAGGGGGTCAGACACCTCCATCACCAGGGAATGCGAAGGAAGCCTGGGGCAGTCACAATGCACGGCCTTGACCTCCTGAAGATGGTGGTATAGATGGGCAGCATGACACTTGAAAAAAGAGATGAGCAGACAGAGATGATGGGAGAACAAGAGTCATATTCACCAATTGAAATTTATTATTTTCTCTCCACGACTGGGAGAGTGAAAAGGAGTGAGAACAAGAATCTTCAGTGTGGGGGTAGGACAAACAAACTCTTTTGGAGTTACTGGACCTGACTGTGGACCCAACTTTGACTCTCATTATGTGACCTGCAAAGGTGATTTCATTTTGCTGTCTGTGTTCACTCATTTTTTAAAAAGGAGTTTTTAAACAAAATATTAACAGCATGCTTAGAGCTGGATGAGTGTTGAATAAGTGAATAACTACCATTTGCTCTGAACCAGAGATTTTAATGCATCATCTATTTCAATTCTACCAAACTGCAATAGACATTTTTACCTCCTATTGAAAGGATGTGACCAAGGTCACACAGATAGTGCAGATAACTAGAGTCTAAAGTCCATCTTTTTATACCTTGCCACACTCCTCCCTCTGAATGACTCTATTTCTGTGGTGTGTCTTTGTTGCCTAGTATTGCTCAAAATCCAGCATATATTTACCACATAGGAAGTTGACACTATATCCCCATCAAATAGAGACATACACCAAGAGTGGCCATGCCCTTGCTTTAAGACCTCTACAGTCTTTTACCTCCCCCACCACTGGGACTTTCTCAAAATTTTGTGAATGTATGAATCCTAAATACCTGGCCAGTCATAGGGTGTGAGTAATACATATTGAATGGTTAATGGGTGCAGCAGGAAGTCATAAAATTAATTCTCTTTGAAATTCAGTGTATCGTACAAACCTGTTTTTACATCTTTTTTTTTCTGAAAATTACCATTTTGAACGTATCTGCATTATGTCCAATAGGTGCATTATTTTTTCCAGTTTTATTGAGAAATGATTAATATACATCACTGTGTAAGTTTAAGGCATACAGCATGGTGGTTTGATTTACATATACTGTGAGATGATTACCACAATAGGTTCAGCTAACATTAATTTTCTCAAATAGATAACAAAAAAAAAAGAGAATGAAAGGTAAATTTTCCTCATGATGAGTGTTCTTAGGGTTTACTCTCTTTAATACTTTCTCATTTATCGAATAGTAGTATTAACTCTGGTCATCATGTCGCACATTACATCCCTAGTACTTATTTGTCTTTTAGCTAGAAGATTGTACTCGGTTCACTATTTTTAAAAACTATACAATCTTCTAAGTACTGGTCAGTGCATGTAAGAGACAGGATAAATTTACATTCTATAAGAATGTAGATAAAGAAAATTATTAACACAATGAGTAACTAATTACCCAAAAGGTAAGTAAGGATAACCTAACTCTCCTCCAAAAGGTTCAGGATGCTGGTCTTCGCTTGTATAGTCACTGGATTTTTGTTTCCTTTGGAGTCTCAGTCATGCTTTTGTTTCTATGTAAGATAAGATGAACCAAGGTCAGTGATGACTTTTATCAATTCATTTGCCATTACCTTCATAGGTTCTATATAATAGCTACAATCCTAACTTTTGATTCACAAAGGTCCCTGCCTAGAATCTTACAGGGTGCTAAATCCTGGTATATTCTTCTTTGTTCTAGTCTGCTAAAATCTAACATATAAAATCCTCTCAAAATTCTTTGACATACTCCACTAAAAAACTTTATTTAAATGAATGTTCACTAAACTCTTATTTTGAGATAAAAATGAAAGTAATAGCTATAATCCAGTTTTCCATTTTGAATTTAAAATGTGCATTCTTCGCGGTCTTGGCATTTTTTAAAATGAGCATATTTTAGAAGATAATTTATAGAAAAAGTACACATATATACACTGAATGTCAGCATCAACCTAATTTAAATTGTTTACATATTCAGAAGGGAAAAGCCTAGTTGTTAAGTTTTAACCTTGGTGAGGGTTGAGATTGCAGCTCTACATAATAACCAGATTTCTCCCAATTAGGAGTAAATTCCACAACTTAGAATGAGGGCTGCTGCTTGGTAGGTAACAAGTAAAAGAGCACTTTAAGTTACAGATCTTTGGTTTGCAAACTTCAGCAGGCAACAGATGCACATGGGGGGCCTTGTTCAAACACAATGGCTGGGACAGCCCCCCAGTCCCCATCTTTTATATCTGTAGGTTTGAGGGCCCTGGAAATTACATCTCTAACAGGTACACAGCTGATGGAGATGCTATTGTAGTTCCTGATCCTACCGGGAGCCGGTTATCGGGAGTCTCTTTATTTATAAAGGCGGAATTTGTTCCCCACAGAGTCAGTGTTCACACTTTCACTTTATCCTAAAGTAAACCCATCAAGAGCCAGTAAATACAACAAGGATCTTCCAGGTCCGTCTGACCCTTTTTCCGCAGGTCAGGCAGGTACCCGGGCACGCGGGTGCGTCCCCGGTTCCTGTGGGGGCGGAGGGAAGCGGCCTAAAGGAGGGTCCTCGGATTCACACACACAGTGTCCCAGTGACTCTGCGCACAGGTCTCTCCCTGCCGGCCCCCCTGCCACTCAGCACCCGAGAACAGAAGCTGTGTCCCTCCCAAACCCCCTGAGTCCCAGCCTGGGGCCTGGGGGAGGCAGGGGGACAGGGCGCCGCCAGGTCGTAGGGGGAGGGACATAAGGAAAGGATAGAAAGGCGGGACGGAGGAAAGCTGAGCCTCTCCGAGGTTCGAGGCGGGCGAACGGGGTAGACATGGAAGATGGAGACGGGGACCGGGCCGGCTCCCCTCCGTCCGGCCGCGGCACACCGAGCTGCTGGGGGTGACGCAGGGGATGGGGACCGGGTAAGAGGCCAGGGACGGTTAGGGGAAGGTGTCCGAGTGACCGTCCCAGCTGACCCTTACGGGCCCTGACTGACGAGGGCCCGGGTGACCGGTAACCGGACTAGGTGGCTGGGACTGGACAGGGACGACAAGGGAACCAGCTCCCTCAGCCCGGCCGCGGGCGCACTGAACCGCTCGGCCACGCACCTCCCAGCGCCGACTCCTCCGGCGTGCGGCTGCCCGCGCCTTAAATACCCTGCTAAAAATAGCCTGCGAGGCCTTCTTCCAATCAGAGACTCCCGAAGTTCGAATTTAGCCAATGGCGAAGACCTTGCTGGAGAGGCTCGGTCACGCCAGGCGGGGCCGCTCTGAGCCGGCTCCCGCCATTGGCCGAAGCTGACATCATCGCTGCGCAGCCCCCGGGCCGGGCGCGGCCTGATTGGGCGGTGCGCGGGGCGGGCCGGACGAGTCACGTGGGGGGGGAGGGAGTGGGGGGAGCTAGGTCTGGAGGAGGGGGAGCTGGCAGCGGAGGTTTGAATAGGGAAGTTTTGCAGGGGTTACGTTTGCAGTCAGTCCGGTGTTTGCAAATATTGTGTGGGCTAGAGAGCGCGTCTCTGGACTCCGGCAGGATCTGAACCCGCGGCGTCTCATTGCTGTGCACTGAGTTTGCATGAAACTTTCCCGGCACTGCAGGCACGGCCGCTGCGCTCCCGACTCCAGACCGCACATCTCCCTGTTGGTACAACAGCGGGGACTGTCTTTTCCAACCCGACATGGATGTACTCCCAATGTGCAGCATCTTCCAGGAACTCCAGATTGTGCACGAGACCGGGTACTTCTCGGCGTTGCCCTCCCTGGAGGAATATTGGCAACAGGTAAATAGGAATTGTGTGCCAGGTGCCCCGGTGCGCAGCGGAGGGAGTGCATGCACGCACGGACAGGACGATGTGTGGCTGGAGGTTCATTGCTTTTGCTTTTTTTTTTTTTTTTTTGGTATGGTTTGGGTAGAATTTTTTAAAATTAAAATAATTAGTCTTACAACGTACTCCTGCCTCCGGTGCGGGAGGCACTTGAAAGGGGCTTTTTCCGGCGTGGAGCCGAGTTGTCATTTGCGTGGGGCGCAGCAGCACTTAGTCGCTCCCAGTGTTTTTGCCCTTTTGTGGGGCTTCTGAACCAGAGGGCAGTCAGACCCAGCTCCGCTGCCTGATCCCGGCCCGAGCTCTTGGCAGAAGTTTGGTGCTTGTACCAGCTCCAGACTCCACAGCTGGAACTTGTCATTTGAACTTGCGTGGATGCCAAGGGTATTTTTTTAAAGCGATTTGTTTTTGTTTTCCTTTTTGGTCTTTGTACTTAGAGGGTTTTTTTGTTTGTTTTTCTTGTTGTTGTTGTTTTTTTCTAAGTTAGAAATTTTCAGCAGCAAAACATCCACCAGCTTCTTTTCCCAACCAGGCCATTTCCAGTTGCTTCTTTGGAATCCTTAACATTTGCCTCCATCTGCCTTGTTTTTCTTACCTGCTTCTTTTGTTGACCAAAAAAAAAAAAAAAAAAAACCCAACAGTGTTTGCACAACCAGTGACTTATCAGTCATATGACAATGAGTCCCTCTGAATTGCTTCAAGTCTGAGTTTGGGAAGAAGAGCCTTGGTTTCCGGCATTTTTTAGTGGAACTGGAATTTTTGGCATTGGACAATCATGAAACTTAATTTTCCCCCTCTAATTTGTTAGGATTGGCTGAAGGGACAGAGATTCTGACACTTGTCCCATTTAAAAAAACAAAACAAAACATAGAAAGGACTGTCTCTCTAACCGGCTAGACTGTTGGCTTTTTGACACAAAGTACAAATATATTCTGTGGATTTCAAAGCCTAGAAAGCTTTAAGAGGGATGAAATGCGAAGTGTGGCAACCTTCACATGCCTGCTTAATTGTTCTCAGCCCCGTCCTGCCTTCCTCTCCCCTCCCCCCTTTTCCTCCTTAAGAAGCTGCTCCCTAGGACGTGATTGAAATTGATCTAAGTAGTTTCCTACGGGCATTTGGGATTTGGGCCACAAGCCAGGCTGAGAGCTCTGCTTCGCCTTCAGAGGCTTTTAAACTCTCCGAGAGCTTCGTTCTGGTCCCTGGTGCTCATCAGCATAATGGAGATTTTAAATTAGCCAGATGATTAAAGTTTAACAAGATCTCAATAATATGCTTTCGTTTTTCTTTGGAACATCCATAAAATATCTAGCCGGTCTCTCCTCATAACACTCTGGTGTGCGTTTGGTAACCCAGACATCCAATTTTAAGGGTAAAGAGAAAACAATGGTTGTTTTTCCCCCTTTGCTTGCTCATGCTTGCTCTGTGAGGATTCTGCGGGGAGGGGGGAGGGTAAGAGCTATATTATGATAGCAGACACATTGCTAAGAAAGCAAGCATGAGCCCTTTGCATAGCTTAGCTAGTTCTGAACGTCATTTGCTAAAAAGAGTAGAGTGGGCTGTAGAAATTTAAATCTATAGAATTGCGGTCATATAGACAGCCTTATATGGCCATCCAGGCAATTGATCCTAGTGAAGAGAAGGGCAGATATAATTTAATCCTAAAATGTTTCCTACCGTTTTTCTTTTCCAGTGGCTAGAAAGTTTGAAATGGTGGGGAGAGGGGATGCTGGTCTCTCGGCAGTTGTAGCTTCTTGAAAGGTTGGTTGTGGGTCTGGGGAAGGGGCACTCTGTCCATGACACACTGCATGTATATCTGAACCGGGTCCTTTTTTGGCTGCTGGTCAGAATTTCAAAAGGAAGTCTCCTCTGGCATTGCGTGAAAGAAATAGAGCGATGACTCATACAGTTGTACTCTTGGCCAGTAGATACAAAGTTCTTGTCCATTGTGACACTCCCAGCAGGGCCCGGAGGAATTTCCCCTCCTGCATCCTTTACAATAGCAGATGGCCATTCTGGAATGATTTCTCCACTCTGTTGTTGAAGCTCTTGTTTTTCTCTGACCACTGTGGAAGTCATTAAAGTTGTGTGCACCCATGGCCCTGCACTTGGGAATGGCATTCTTTGAAAGCCTACTAGGTCTGGGCTAAGCAGGAAGTGGGTGGTTTCTGTGCAGCTCCATTGATGTCCTTGAATATAGACCATCAGCTTACTGCGTCTGCTCACTGAGTGTGGCCCTGTGCTGTCAGCTGTGTCTGCAAAGGGAGACACATGCAATGTCAGAACACATTGCATTGCGTGCAGTGCAGCCTTTTTGTCGTGTGCCTGAGAAAGGAGGATGGCTGGGGCTTTTCTTAATGCACATGGTTCTTGAGATTGTCAGATAATCTGGCTAAACCTGTCAGGGGTGTGTGTCTGAGGCTGGTTTTCTTTGTGTGGTTTACAGAAACTCATTAGAAACATCAACACTGGTAACTATAACAAACACTGGCTTAGTGACCTTCAGTCACCGTGGCCTTTGGTCCCACATGGTATTTCTTCTCAATCCATCCCCATTCCTAGAAACAGCTTTCCTCTTGCTCTCCTAAAGACACGGTTCTTATAGTGACATGGCCACAGTCTGTTTGCCCTCCATTCCTGCATGTTTTTGGAAAAGTGCTTTTGTTCCATTTTCAATTGTCATAATCATGAGCCTTCTTGTGGTTCCTTTTGCACAGACCTGCCTGGAGTTGGAGCGTTACCTCCAGAGTGAACCCTGTTATGTGTCAGCCTCCGAAATCAAATTTGACAGCCAAGAAGATCTGTGGACCAAAATCATCCTGGCTCGGGAGAAAAAGGAGGACCCGGAAGCGAAGGTTTCCTCCAGTCCCCCAGAGGATGCTCTCAGCAGCCCCAGCTTTGGTTACAACCTGGAGACCAACAGCTTGAACTCGGATGTGAGCAGTGAGTCATCTGACAGCTCCGAGGAACTCTCGCCCACTTCCAAGTTTACCTCTGACCCCATTGGCGAAGTGCTGGTCAACTCGGGGAACCTGAGCTCCTCTGTCACCTCCACGCCCCCTTCTTCTCCAGAACTGAGCAGAGACCCTTCTCACCTGTGGGGTTGTGCGCCTGGTGATCCACACCCTTCAGGGAAGATACGCAGTGGGACTTCAGGGAAGCCTGGTGACAAGGGCAGCGGGGATGCTTCCCCAGACGGCCGGAGAAGGGTGCATCGATGCCATTTTAATGGCTGCAGAAAAGTTTACACCAAAAGCTCCCACTTGAAAGCACATCAGCGCACTCACACAGGTCAGTCCCTCCTGCGACCTGGGAGGTGGGCCGCTGGTGGGCGCCACTGAATTGTACCAGCCCTGGGAGGGGGCCGGGCTCCGCAGAAGGCTGTCAGAGCAGACACATCCTCACTTCACTCTTTCCCCAAAGAGTTGGGTCTCTGGGGAAGACAGAGTAGGAGGTGAAAGACTGGACATGTGCTCGATGAATGGTTGACACTTTCAGAGTAAACAGACGAGGTAAATCACATTCTCCATCTCCACCCAACCCCCCATCCTCTCCAACCCTCTCGGTTATCAGGACGTGTTGTACTTGGCCTGCAGTGTCCACGATAATGTTACATGGAGTTGCCTCTGATTTTTTTGAAATGAAACTCAAGGATCGGGGAGAGGGTCGCTAGGCAACATGGCTCGTGCCAGTGTTGACGGTGGTATGAGGATTGAGCTTGACCATAGACTTCATATGTAAGAGTATCAGTCAGTGGGTGCTTGCTGGGAATTTCTCTGTGGATCATGCTCCTTTGGTTTCCTGATATCGATTTTTAAAAAACATTAAAAAACATTTCTTAATGAAATATCATAACCTAGATGAAAGTTCCATTTAAAATGACCATGGTAGTATCTAGGGTAATTGGTGGTGA
The DNA here is from genome assembly GCA_004026545.1 of Mormoops blainvillei. Classification (NCBI taxonomy): domain Eukaryota; kingdom Metazoa; phylum Chordata; class Mammalia; order Chiroptera; family Mormoopidae; genus Mormoops; species Mormoops blainvillei. The sequence goes on along the minus strand of PVJD01000868.1, from coordinate 62,157 downwards.
GTCACAGAAATCTTAGAGCTGAAAGGGTTCTAAAGATCAAGTCACCCAAACTCTCGTCTTACCAGTAATGAGAGGAGATAGCTGAGGCCTCAATTAGGGTGCCCAAAATGCTTATGGCAGAGATGGGTCAGGACCCGGGTGCCATTTGTCTGAACAGTATTCTCTAGGACTCATTTTGGCAAAATGTTTACTATCCCCAGGTAGCACTTTTAGTGAATCCATATTTATAATCTGACCAAGAGACACAGTGGACTTGTTATTTGATTGCCATTTAGAAAGTTCTTTGAAGGCCTTGGATGGGGTTTCCCAGAAACTCATGACTTCAGTTCTGGAGAAATGTAGTTCTTCAGAGGAAACAACAAAGCTCATTCCACAGGGAAGTGAGTAAGGAGCAAAAATAAGTGCTTGGGAGAAACCGTTTCCATGGAGAAAGCAATAAAACCCTGCCCTTGGAGAGGCTGTGGGTCCAGTGGGCTGACACATCACCTCCGAAGTATTTCTCCAGTCTGAGTAATTGTCTTTCTTACATGTTAACTGAATATGGTTCTGTGGGCTCTAGGTCCCTTCCCCAGCACCTGGAGGACTGAGGCTAGGTCTGGAAAGAGCCCCAGGTGTCACTTTCTGAGCACCAGCTGCTGTTCCGAATGGAGGTGTGCTAGGAATTCCTGAGGCCACCAGACCTGGCGCTTGCTAATGATAACGAGTTGACTTTCACCGTGTGTTGTTGTAGCAGGGCTTCTTCCGTCACTGGTCAGTGAAGTCATGGCATGCTTGTCCTGTGCTCTCTTCCCAGGAGAAAAGCCTTACAGATGCTCATGGGAAGGGTGTGAGTGGCGTTTTGCAAGAAGCGATGAGTTAACCAGACACTTCAGAAAGCACACTGGTGCCAAGCCTTTTAAATGTTCTCACTGTGACAGGTACGTGCTTGAAGCGCTGGGTTCGGGAATGCCATCCCCACAATGGAGTAGGAAGGCAGATGTTTTCCTGCCCGGTATTGGCCTTTTTTTAGCCTAGGACTTTAAAAAAAAGTGTCTGATATGCCAGTTGTCCAAGTGAAGATGCCCTGTGTCTTGTGTGTGTAAAACTAGAGTGAATTCATTCCTACTTTCTGAAGATAGGCCTTCACCACTTTTTGAATTTGTGGCTGAGAAGTAAGGTCAGATCAGATGCTCCAAAGAGTTGAATGGAGACCTTAATTTATATTCCTATCAGTTGGAATTTCCTGCCCCTGAAAATGAATTGCAGTGACTCAGTGGATTGCAAGCTTCCCTTTGAGAAAAGCTGGGTGGGGGCGTGCAGGGTGGGAGGTCTGTAACTGAGCTAGGGCTGGAGACCTAACCTCTCTGATGCTGATTGGCTCTGCAGGTGTTTCTCCAGGTCCGACCACCTGGCCCTGCACATGAAGAGGCACCTCTGAGGGAGCAGAGTGTGAATCCTGCGGCTAAAATGGCTTCCAGGCTGAGAGACGGCCGTGGAAGGAGGGTGCGTGTTCCAGCCAAAGCATGCCATTTTGCACCCCACCCAGTTGCCTCCAGGACCTCTCCTTGGAAGGTCTTTCGAGGGCGAAAAAAATCATGTCAGAAGCGGCAGAACGCCTGTGGTGTGTGGTGTTTGGGTGGCCTGGACTCGCACTGGTCCCTAAGCCTTTGCCGTGAGCATGTGCACTGAGAATGTTAATGGTTGGGTTGACTGTATGTGGAGGATCTTATTAGGACTGTGTGATGAGGCAGAGTCTTTTCTGTGCAGTGGCAAGACTGCAAGAGACAGAAAAAAATGTTGTTTGAATGTTTTGTGTGTGATGGGTAAAAACCATAAGATGAGATGACCACCAATTGTTTCTTGGGAGGGTGTCTGCGCCTTAGGGAAAAAAAGGGGAAACATGGAGGGCGGGAGTGTGAGTGATCAAGACCCTGTGTGGTGAATGGGTGTGGGAGGGGGAGCCCTCACGTGTGAGAGGGACGTTGGCGTCTGGTGCAGCTATGAAACGTGCAATGTGTCAAGTAGCTTGTTCTACTGGCTACAACAGCTCATTTGTTACCCATTGTATAAGCTGTGTATTTACAAATATAACACAATGGTAACCTTTCCTTATAAGACAAAAGTAATGCATGGTCTAGGGAACTTTCTGCTTTTCCATTTCTAAATCAGAACTACAGTTTTGATTCCAGTTACCGAGCAGCTAAAATGCAGTTTTTCGAAATTGGTGATCCCTAGCCATCTGGGCTGGCAATACACAGCACTCGTCCCCCTTCAATTTTGTAACACTCCCCTTCCAGAAAGGTGGTGTGCAGCATAGGATTATTTTTTAAATGATTCTGAAATTTGATGACCTTTTCGGAGAATTTAGTGACACCCTTTGAGACATCGGACACATGCCGGGTGTCAAGAATGCGAGGGCTGGGAGCTTCTGGTCTAACGTAAGGTTAGACTGAGAACCTAAAATTTTTCTCACTTGGGTAGATAAAACCACTAAAGCTTAGAAAGTGTTTTCTCATGCAGCTACGTTTCTCTTATTTATGCCTTGAGGACTAATTTCTGTTTTTCTAGCTGTTAATGCACTGTAGATCTTAATAATGGTGCCTTATGCAAGTGGCCCCTTATGTGGGGGTCTCATACAGGGGTATGGGTGATGCATGCTTTATTAAGGCTCTTTTTTCACCTGGCATTGTACTGTATCAATGTAAAATACAGAAAAGAAAAATCTCTTTAAGGTCCTCCTTCACAAAGACAAATAGAGAGATGAACCCCCTCCCCCGCCAACAAGTCAGTATTTACTCAGTATTTTAGACAACTTGACCATCAGTGTTAAAGTGGAAAACACGATAATTGGAAAATCTGACCATTTCTGTCACCATGAGACTTTCATATAGACTTTGCACAACAGTTGTATAGATCACACATTGGCTGTATTTAATATGTAATATTTTCACACATATTAAAGATACAGAAGTATAAAAAACAATGTTAATGTATTGGCTTAAAAGGCACAAGTTTCACATAACTAGCTATCTGTTGGTAATACAGAAAGTATATTAATTTTTGTAAAAGTGGGCAGAATTCTTGTGTATGTATATTTGTGTGTATAGTATATGTATGTGTGTGTGTATATATATACATATATATAATATATAAATATTTTTTTAAGGAGAAATTAGATGTTTAGCTAGAAAATTTCACAGCCTGTGAAGAAATATTTCAAAATGGCCATAAAGGAGGTAAAAATGAAAACTATAACTTTTATAAAGGCTTTATCTTTAATTTAATGATTTGCTACAGACTCTTGGCAGAGACTCTGTTCCAGACTGCTGACTTTGCTCGTCCTTATTGGCAGGCTGGGACAGGGTACTCTTGGCCGTTTAAAAATGGCATGAACGGAATACTAGCCCATGAATTGGTCTCAGACACACTACGGTTTTGATTTTGAATTTCAGCCTTATTAGAAGATCTAAGAGTCAGCTAATTACAGGGATTTTTTTTAGAACACTTTTTACGCAGATGAAGATATTTTTTTTCAGCACATAGATTCTTCACATTTTTTCAACGAATAATTTCCCTGAATTGGCACACCGCAGTGTGGACAGCTGATATTTCATCCAGCTGCTGGCTTGTGGGTGTGGAGCTTTTCTTTATATATATATATACACATATATATACACGTGAGTCTGGCTGGGCTGGTATTTTGTTTGATCTTCCTGGAAATGAGCAATGATGAAAGCTCGAATAACTGGTTTTTTTTGTTTTTCTTTTTTTTTTATCTGGGCTGATGAATACACTTACCTAAAGAACTCATTTCATTTTGCTAAGGGCGAAAATGCACTTTTGGCAATTCAAAATCCAGGCACTTGATTTGCTGGATTTTGGAAAACTCCTTTTTTGGCCCTGCTGTGCACCTAGCCATAACAATTCCATTAAGCAAGAAGGTAAACAAAAGACAAAAAGGAAAAAAAAAAAAAACAACAACTTGCGCTGGCTTGTCTCACTTATGAAACACCATGGAGTTGTCTGATTGGGTGGGGCTGGGTGCCATGTATATCAATGCCTGTAATTTTCATAATAAGCAAGTACATAAAGAATTACATTCTGTTCAGGTGATAACTGAGCCTCAATCAAGCAGAAACTTTTTGCTTGACATTAAAAAATTTCTATTAGTGAAATTTCTTTTTTTTTTTTGAAGCACCCTGTTATCTAAAGAATCTTTGTAAGATTTTTGTAAAATTTTGTTTTACAAGATTTTATTTGAAATTGTTTTTTGCAAGATTGTTATATTTCTGTATGAATGTATTTTTTATCGGAATAACATAAAAGAATTCTTATCAGCATCTCAACTCTGGTTGGTTTCTTTTTGGGGACTGGGGGGCGGGGGTTGAAACAAATTCCTGTTCTGTTAATCAACCTTGGGAAATCTCCCTTGTGCAACCCTAAAGGCCATTTGCCTGCGTCGTTCCCGTCCTGTCAGCTTCACAGCCTAACCTGGGAACTAATGTGCAAAGAGCAGCTTGACGTTGCTGCCCTGAAATGCACTGCATTCCCTTCTCCAGAGACTGACAAAAGCAACCACCAGGCTTTGGGGCACAGTAGGAAAACATTTGCCGTGTTTTATCTTCCTGTCACTCCAGCCAGAGAAATACACTGCAGAGGCCTCTGCACAATGACAAACTTGAATGCCTCCTTTCCCTTCCTCAGACTCCAGCAACCTGTTCCAGTTAAGCAGTTAGAGCAGGGCCAATCTTCCCTGACCTGGCCCATGCACCTGGCTGAGATGTCACTGAGGAAGACAAAAATGACAGGAGGGACAGACAGCAGGCCCAAAAGTTGTCCTGGCTTTCTCCAACCCACCCTTCCATACCCCACGCCTTCTCTGGTTAGGCCAGTAAAACTGGGCAGAAAGATTGTTTACATGACCACCAGGTAATTTTATACCTTTTAAAGGCCACTGGGATACATTCAATGTAGCTTCTGAAAATAAATAGTCCACTTTCATTTTTTTTTAGGAGGACTTCATGTGAGCAATGTTTAGATCTTGGTCTCAGTTTTACTGTGTCTTTGGTAGCATTCGTTTATCTGCAGGTCCCTTTCAGGCCGTATTAAGCTCATCCGTAGTGATAGGTAAAGGCAATGTTTGCTTTCTAGAAGGGGGTATAGGATGAGGGGAATTTCCATGGGAACGCTTCTTAAAGTTCATAGTTTAACTGTGAGGAAGTTTTCACATTTTGGTTGCTTTAAGTGCTCATGACTTCATAGCAGACCTTTGTTTTGCTGGATGTGCAGACTTTACACTAGTTGCTTTTAATTTTATAATTTGGGACGGGAATTTTAAGTGCATCGCTAGATTAGGAATGTCAAGTGACTTTCTTTCAAGAACTGCAGTAAAAATATCAGCAATTTGGGAGGAGTTGTGGTGTGGGAGGGTGGAGGAAGCAGATGAAATTTGGCCAGGACTCATGGGTGTGTTGTGTTCTGAAACACATGTCAGGATGACTAATAGTTGGATTGCCCTGACTGTACGGCTAAATAAAGGCTTGATAATGCATTCTCGGCTACTGGTAAGACTTGACCACTTTGTCATGTGCAGACTATGCTGAACAGCTCAGTTATGTTCAAATAAGGCTGTTAGGCGAACTTGTGCAAGGAATCAGCTGTAAACCCAGCATATTTATAGAAGTATAAAAACCTTCAGTCTGCTTAACACATTTTTTGAAACCTGGCTCAAAGAAAGGAAACATTCCCCTTCTAACTAGTTGCTGTATGCTCCTGGACAATTTGCCGAGCTCCGATGGACCTCCATTTTCTTATTGTTGAGGCATTTTGAGCCAGGTCACATGTATCTAGCATTTTATATAGCACTGCAATTCTGTGGTCTCTGAGTAAAGGGTGAACTTCAAATCATAGGTTCACCATCCACAGATACTCAGCTCTGATCTAGAAAGTTTTCTCTTGTGCTACAGTAGAAAGTATTGTTGAGAAAGTTGCTCTTAGAGTGGAAAACAGAACATTCTCAAATTGCCCTTTGCCCCTTTAATTATAGTTAAGTTATTCAGGCACTTGGTGCTTTATAGCATGCCACTCAAAAACAAACAAACAAAAAAACCTCTTTGAAAAGTGCCATTGTAGCCACTGCAGATCCAAGTCTCAAATTCCCCCAATTCACCAGCCTGATTCCCCACATTCGGGCTGACCCGAGTGCTCGAACGGCGGTGGAGGTGACTGGAGTCGAGTTGTTTACCTTTGTATTGTGGTTGCTGTGGAGAGAGAACATACCGTATTTTGCCGTGTATAATGCACACCCACGGTTTTGGCCCAAAGTTTCAGGAAAAAAAATCTTTCGTTTTAATTTTTAAATTCAATTATTTATGTTTAGATACTTGTTTTTTGTATTATAAAGGAATTTTAGCATTTATTTTTGAACATATTATGGTACGAGAAATTTTATGTAACATGTCATTACAAAACACAAGAACAGATATAAAGTTTTTCAGGTACTACCCGTATATAATGCGCATCCTTATTTCCCCCTCAAATATTTGGACAAAAAGGTGCGCAGTATACACAGTAAAATACAACAGCTTTCATATGTAACTCCTTTCTTAGGCTCTAACCTTATGGCACCATGAGCTATTTAAAACAACCCTCCTTCCCCAACTAAATTCTTTCTCTCCCCAAATTGGGTGATGATGAAGACAATGATGTCTACTTCTTCTTGTGCCTTAACCAGGAATTGAGTAGGCAATGTCACATCTCTGTGTGTTCTGTAGAACACCACACAGTAGATGCCCCCCCATGTCTCAGATGAGGAATACTGAGGCTTCAGGAAGTTAGGGTGCTTTCCTCAGGCCACTCAGCTAGGAAGCTGCAGGCCAGCCTCCAGTCCAACATTCTCAGACACCAAAGAAAAGGCCAAGGTTTAATCACCATTGAACACTGCTTTCTGTCTCACCCAAGTTCCCACAAGAGACCTCTGTTCCTTCTGTCGAATTCACCTTAAAATGAAGGTACATTTATGAAATGGAGGCAGAACTTTCTTACCATTCAGAAGCACTAAAGCTATAAAATGTGCTGTAATCCTAAGCAAACAAAGTAACCATTTTGAGTTGCTTTCAAGATATGAGACAGATGGCATGTATTTATTTTTAATGTTTAAGAAGATAGAGAACACAATTGGGGATGTGACATCCTGCATTAATTGGCAAGCATCACCTAATGTACATAGTTAAGACACAAAGAGAGGAAAATTAGGTCCATGCATCACCCAAATGAGGCAATACAGCAAAGTGTATTTAACTAGATTTATTTTATAACATGTTCTCTTTCACTCTAAGTAATTTTAATGAGAATTCTCTAAATGACTGTGAATGAAAAGAGACAGAGGAGAAGAAATCTGGGTACCACATGTCCTGATAGGAACCACGCCGGGCTGAGCAGTCAGCTAAGAGTTTTCAATAACAGACAGATTTAACTAGAATGCCCATTGTCACTGAGTCCTTCTTCAAACAGGTGGCTAAGCCTTCCGCTGACTTCCCTGTATGTAACTCATGCCAAAAGAAAAAAACATTACAACGTAATTTAGGATTGTTTCTTAAATTAAGAGTCCCCAATTCAAAGCTCTCATGAACAGTTATGAAGTTTTTAAAAGGCACAGCTGCTTAGATAATGGATGACTGTGTACCATGCCACATATCAGCTTTTTTTTTTTTTGAAGGTTGTACTTGCTAGGTGCTCAAGCACATATATCTGTGACTTGCATTTATCAGCTAAGCATAGCTCTGTTCCCCTCCATTGCTTAAGTTTCACGTTACCACATTTCATTTGAGTTGTGCAAGACTTCCCCGCAGATGTGCAAGATAGGTAATAACATGCACTGGCATTATCAATTAGCTCAGTGTAAAAAGCAGGTGCCATTGCCCAGCGTCACTTTTCTGTTGTGTTGATGAGGAGATGAAAACGTGGTAGCAAGGTAGGATACCTAAGTTGGCAGTGTGCTCTATGGTCCCTTTAACGTGGAAATGTAAAAAATTCTTCACTTTTGCCCCATCTTCACTCATACAACTTATCACGCTCCCCCAAATAGGTCATTCGTTCAGAAGCTCAAAAGTCAAAACAAGCCTGCTTATCGTGAGATGTGTGTGCATGTATTTTAAGTGCAAAAATTTAACTCTTCATGGTAAAATTGCCTTTGGACAAAATTGAGATATATAAATCACTTAGTTAAAGCAAACTAAAGAAAACATTTGTGTTTGCTATAGATTTAAACTATTGAACCATGACGTTCCAGTTTTAAACATCTATCTGCCCTTACACCCTATCGAAAGATGAAGGTAGGGTAACAGGAGACACTGAAGGTCTCGGGGGTGCTAGAGGCCGCCCCCAGATCTAAACGGTCTGAACAGAGGTGCAGTCAGAAGGGTGGCTGGAGCCTTTGCTGAGTGGAATAACAGCACGTAAGGATGGTGCCAGGGGACACACCACCTATCTTTGGGCTTTCCCAATTTGCGATGCCACACACTCCAACTTCAAATGTGTCAACAGGATGGACCTATCAGAACAGGTTTTAGTCACTTTCTGATGAGACATGTTTATGGGGCTAAAGAGAGGAAGGAGTGCCAGCAGCTTCCAGTTCACCCTGGATCAATCATGACCCACCCCTAGAGCTTCCCGCATTTAGGTAACTCAGAATATTTCTTTTAAAAACACCCGCGTTCTAGTGCCCAGCTGGAGAGGCACCTGGAAGCCTGGCAAGTATACAAGAACATGGGGAAGTTGTTGCCCAAGCATCCTGTAGCCCTTCTTTAAACTGTGAGGTCCCTTGGGGATATTTAATAGTAACCCAATCTCAGAATTACTGTTTTTTGTTTGTTTGTTTGTTTTTGAAGGAAATTCTAATAGTTATAATTGCCAAGACAGAGCATTTACCTATTATGCTCTGGGGATCCTTCCCACATGGAACTTCTGAGTAGAGGATTCACTAATTCCTGGCTTTGTGATGGTGACTTCAATCCCTTGAGCATTGTTTTTCTCATCTCCAAAATGGGGACAGTGGGAATCCTTTTGGGATTGTTGGAAGATTGGAGATAAGGTATGTAGTGATCAATAGTTGGTCATTATTTCATTGTGTGCTGGATATTTATTTCTCCACCAGGAAAATAATTCTTGTTCTTCTCATTGAATTTTTTTTTTAAATAGAATGAAAAAATAGGATTAAGGGACATTCACTCATGTTTATTTTCTACAACTTAATTTTCAGTAAATTGAGTGAAGGACAAGCTGAGGCTTTATGCTGTATTTTTATGATCAATAAAGTCGTTTCCTCTCGCAATACTTGCTGTGCTACTGAAATCTTGCAGGAAGGAAGTTCTGCAAATCTTTGAGTAAAAACACTTTCCTGTCAAAGCAATAAACACACTGACCAATGGCAAAACTGAACTGACCAAGAGATTCAATGAGTTGAATCCACAGCGTTTTTAAAAAATAACAAAGAACTCCAAAGTCCCGATTGTTACCGCAGTTCTCATGAACAGCTGCATATCCAAGACATCGGTCCAGTCCTCGTGAATTAGATGAACTGAGCTGGACAGACATCTCACCGTGGTCCCCAGGAATGACTGCATTATTTAATTTATGACATTCTTTCTGATTAAATGGATTGTGTGCATGGACTACATCACGCGTAACAAAGCATCAGCCCGTGTACCACTTCAATTTGACATGTTCTCTACACCGTTAAAATTCCTATGCTTATATTCACATACACTTGTTGGTTTATTTTCTTTATTTTGTTTAATCTTTAGTTAACTGATGTTTTTGCTTGTTTATTATTTTCACCACCCTTGTTCTTATGTGCACAGCTCCCATGAACATGCATTCTATGCCTTCATTGTCCTGAGTGAAAATAAAATGTGACATATTTGCAGAAGATTTTTTTGTTTTTTAGGAGTGTGTGTGTGTGTGTGTGTGTGTGTGTGTGTGTGTGTTGCTCTTATTTGCTTGTACAATTGTCTCACTGAATCTGGACCCCTGTCTTCAGAACTTAGCTTACATGCTGACTTTTCCCAGCGGCTTCCCTAGCCATGCCATCCTCGCTGGCCTTGCCCGCCGCGGGAGTCTCCTGTCCTGTGCTCCTGTTCTTTGCTCGCTATTTGCTTTATTTGATACTCAGTGCGATATGTTTGTGCTTTTATTTTTCACTCATAATGTATGACTAGAGAGCAAGTCATTTCAAAGCAAAGCTTTGATCTGACCCTCGTGCATAGGTCACATCGTGTGTATCAAGTCAGTGTTTGTGACTGCTTCCTTGTTTTGATGATGGTGATGCTGAGTGTATATGTTCTGTGTGTGCTCATAGCTCCTTCACCACCACTCTCATTGCCCCTCTGACTTACATTTCATTAGAACCCACAACCTGTCACCAGGACCATCCACTCTGGCCACAGAGCATATGCTGGCATCAGGAGCTCTGCCTGAAGAATAACTGGCAGACACACACACTTACTTCTGCACCGATGCTGGGGTTTCCACCACCAAATGCCCAGAGTGTATCTGAACAACATACATATGCATTCGTTTTCATTTCTGCCATGAGGTGTTTGAATCGTTGTGAAGGAATGCCTGGCACATGCTTCCCAGGGGTAATGCATTTCAAAATGGATGGAAGGGCCTGTGAGTCAGCTCCACGGTCCCTCCTGGGGTGTCCTTCTCTGCTCTTCCTCAGCCTGGATCCCCAGCATTTTCTCTGGGCTCTCTTACCTTTCTCTCTGGCTTCCTGGAGGTGGAGTCCCTTTGGGCCAAGACTTGTGTACTTATAGTTTGCATATGAGACTCCTCAGCTCCAAGCGTGGGTGTTGTAGAAATGCCTCTTCCAAAAGTGAATAAATGAATGCTTCCACTTGTCACTACTTTACTCCTTGTGCCAACAGCATGGGTTTCTAGGGATAATCTCTAAATAAAAACACAACAACTCATTGGATTCATAATTAGACCTCTGGGGTACATCTTTTGCTTGGAGGGGCTTGAGAAAGGCTAACTGTCCATTTTGTGTTTTATTCTTTCCTTCTTCCCTTTCACCTGAGATTGAAAATTTACCCCAAAAGTAGTATTGGAAAATCAGGAAAATGACCAGGGAAATCCATAGGCCTGTCAGCTGGGTTCTGAATAGCACGATGTTAGCAAGAACAGCCTCCACTGGGACATCATCACCCATGTGAGTTGTCTTTTTTTCAACTTGTACTAATTAAAAGGTCTTTCCCTCCTACGAATGCACTGAATGCTCCAGAAAAGGCCACATGACTCTGAACAGAGCTTCTCAGGGAAATGAAAGTGAAACTTTATGAAAGCATGTTTTGTTCTTGTCATTAAAGTTAAATAATCAAGTGTTTTGACATACTACTTCTAAACCAAATGCAAAATCCTTTTAATTCTGAGTGTGATTCTTTTGCACATGAGGAGTAAATTGGGGGTTCCCAGGTGACTAGTTAAAATGTCTGCAAGTCCCAAACCTTCCTTCTCGCAACCTGCTGCCTTTTCCTGCGTTTTACTCAAAGCCATTTGATGTTGATTTTTTTACATTCAATCAGAGCGGTGTCTTTTTCTTCAAGGTCAAATGGATGATTAAGCTATCACTGCTCATCATGTACTCTTTTAAAGCAGGACTTTACAAAGTGCATACAGTCATCTTCCAGTTAAAGGCAGCACAATTCAGTGAGCGTTTGAGACAAAAAATGAGTTCACGTCCCTCCCTCATGCAACTGTATAAGCAGGGACAGTTGCCGAAGCTCTGAATACATTCTTGTCTATGTATTAGGATTCCTTCAGATGGTTGCTGCAAATATTAAATAAAAGATTTATGTGAACATCCAGATCCATCCCCCAGTACCAGGAGACCTCGATCCACTTTTCTCCAAATGGCTACCTTAGAGGCAGCTTGTTTTTGTCTCAAGTCCCTTTCATAGATGTTTTCTCCCATGCCCTCATTCCCTTTAGCTACTCTTTTCCATTTAATCGATTTTTGCGACCAGTCACAAGGAAATGTCCTTTCAAGAGATCACGGCAATGAATAAAACGAGCCAGATCCTGAAGGCCTGGACCCCTGCCACGTCCCCACATCTACCGCTGGCTCAATGACTCAGGCCAAGAATCTCCACTTCCTGCAGTAGAAATGCCTGTCTCCCAACATCCCTAAGGTGCAGGTCTCAGGCGCTAAGGCACAAAAAAATGCCTTCAATTGCTGGAACTGTGCTCAACTATTATAATGTTGCTGCTTTTCTACTTCCCTCTGCATCAGCTTCTCATCAGTCACACCGGGTTGGGAACAGCCAATGTGCTGAGCTGTTGTTAGGATGAGAAATAATATACAGAAGGAGCTTAGCCTGGTACCTGGAGCCAAGGTGGGTAATGTATATCCGAGCTCACTCAGGTTTGGATTATTATTGTAACTTCTTTGTAAAACAGGAGGAATAATTTAAAAATACTCTCCTAAAATTATTATGTGGGTCCAGAGGACTTAGAGATATAGAAATAATTTGGGGAAGTCAAAAACAGCACTTTCAGAGGCTGCTGTCACTCTCAGTATGACCAGAGCCTTTAACTGCTTGTCGAACACGCATGTGCTTTGCCATTCAGCTCCAGCAAATTATCCTAAAAAAAAAATGACAGGCAGAAATTAGGATTGTAGCATTGGCCATAAAAGTGGCCCTTTTCTTCCCACCTCACAGGGAGAAGCTGTCATAGGTTCCATCATTGGATATGCATGTCCTGGAGATAATATTCATCTTTACTTAATGATGTAGTGATTTCTATTATTGGTTCACTGCAGAGAGTTCTTTTCTCTATAAAGAGGACAGGAATTGCTGGCAGAGGAAAACTTACCAAGGATATGACATTACTAAGCATTAGTTGAATTGATGGGGTGATCACCTTGTTTTGAAATGGTTAGGCCCATCTTTATTTGCATAACTTGTCAGTACAGAGAGCGTTGTCTACACTGAACGCTGTCATTATGAGGATTTGTGTCCTTTGTGGTCCAAGGATGGTGGAAACGTTGGATGCAAAATGGCCTCAGACACAAGGGCAACAGAACAGCAAACAGACTCCTTTATGCCTCCCCCGCAGGTAACAACAGCAACAGTCACAAAAAAAAGAGCAATAGTTTTTGGCTTGCACAGATCACAGACAATGCTTGCACTTATAAAACAAACAGACGGGTCATTACCTTAGGGAAATTACCCTTTTGTGTCCTAAACACTCTTTCCACATCCCCTGCCAGCACAGTGGCCCACGCTGGCAACCCATCTCTTCATCCCACGTATACAACTGCAGTGAAATGAGTGACAGACTCAGTCCAATGACCTTCGAGGCAAGTCTCTGTACCACCCTTGGATTAATGACGGATGTACTTTAGAGTCCAACACACCTGGACTCAAATGCCAGTTCTGGGGGTTTCTCAACCTTTGAAGTCACTTAAACTCTGGGAGCGTCCATCATCTGATGTTAAACAGGGGATTGGGACATCAACCTCTCGGGTCTCCCTCCCAGGATACCTCTTCCAGGAGAGCCTGGAGGGTGGAATTTGCTTCTTGGCAAGTGCTCAGCCCCCAGCAAACAAGTACCCTGCCTCCCTTTGCAGTTCAATCCTGAGCAGTGATATTTTACAGCTAGGGACCTGCAGCCCCTTAAAGTTGTATCTAGCTTCCTCAGAACTTAGACTCATAGGAAGATCCAACTCCTCAGGTTGCTTTCAGCCCTGGGCCAGTTTCAGAAGCCTCTGCAACTTTCTTTTTTTTTTTTGTCTGTTATTTCCTGTGAATTGGGCCCTGTGTCTGAAGTACGAATATATGTAATAAGACCATAATATTAGTGTGGGAGCTGAGACCAGAACCTAGGCTTTTTGGCTGCCAGTTCTACCTGTTTCCTACTGAATCACAGTCATCAAAGCTTCTGTGACCTTATATGGGCAAGGGTTGGCGGGGAGTGGAGAGTGAATCGCAATGGGGTTAGCCCTCACCTTCCTCAGCCTGATCCCCATTGTTACTCTTTATATTTTATACTGTTATGGACTGAATGTTGTGTCCCCCCAGAATTCACAATGCATATGGTCTTTTATTCTCCCCCAAATCCTGTGAGTGGAAATTATTGTCCCTGTTTCATAATAACTGTCCCCGAGGCCCAATCATGCTAATGCCACCAAACTGCAAGTCAGGTCATCATCCAGATCTTTATTTGGTTAAACTGCCCATGATCCTTCAGCACTGTAGAATAATCGGGGTGTTGGTCAGTCTCATGGGGAGCAGGTTTTTCATCTAGGAGTGGCTCTCTCTACAGGACAGTGGAGGAAGGCTGCAGTGACTCAGTTCTCCTGGGCTTGTACCCACAGATGGCCCTGGGGTCAGAAGACAGACACCTAGGGTGGTACAGTTGAGCAAGAATTTGCACTTTCCTGGTCCATTCATACCTGTTCTGGGAAAATCTATCAAGCCCTGGAATGGTAGCCCAACACATTTCACCGGGACTTGATCTCTTGGGCATGTGCACAAAAGGAACCACACCTCTTAAACTTATAGTAAAAGGAAGGAGCCAGGTAAGACTCCCTGAAGAAAGGCAAGGTGTGTCCTCGAAAAACTGGTTTGTAGGGCGATGACTCATCCCGTGGGAGGTGGCATGGGGTAATAGAATGAGGTGGGTTTGAGAACGGAGTTCAAGGGTTGTCTGCCACATCTGAGCTGTGTGATTGTGGGCAACTCACTCATGCTCTCTGAACCTTCAGTGCAACATCTGTGAAGAAAGGACAATTACCTTCCTTGCAAAACTTTGTGGGAATTATGTGAAATAAGCATTCAGTAGCTATTAAATCCCTTTTCTTTCAAATGCCCTTTCTAAGGGCAAAGAAAGGAACGGCTGGAAAAGATTGTTTAGGAAGTTGGTAAGTAGACAGGGGTAAGTTTGCTTAAATTACAAAGCAAAATCACAGAGTCACACACCATGCTGTTATCCATTCAATTAGTGCTTTAGAATCCTGTGGGCCAGTGCACTGCAGATGCAAAAGAGACAAGGATGGTGTGTTCACCTTACTGATGACTATTGACTAGAATAATTTATTTCAGAATAACTAGTTTTTTTGGAGTAATTTTGCATTAGTTTACATAGCATTCACAAATGTTATTTTATCCCCATAGTTAATCCAATGAAGAAACTATTGTTATCCTTATTTTCCAGACAGTTTGTGATGTGCCTAAGAATCCTTGGGCTTCAAGCCTGCCGACTGCCACTGGTGCTTCTGCTGAGGCATGAATGACACGATAGGCTTGAAGGAATGCACTTCCTTAAAGTACCTCCCATTAAAAACAATTAATCTATAAACAAATTTAAGGGTAGTATTGCAGTATTGCATATGCGGGCTTAGTTCCAGTAAGTAATGAATGCTTATTAAAATATATTAGCATGGTAATATTTTATAGGATGTATTCATAACATAAGGGCCCAAGTTTGTAAGTTTCTTCCTTCTCATTTGAAATCCCTCTAACTTGCTGTGTTCTGAAAAACAAAAGAAGACACAAAGTTTGACTCAACAATGGGTTCTGATGAGGTCAGCGGGAAGGTTATGTACAAAGTGATGGAATGAGCTCTCCAAATGTTTCCCAAGAGCTAATGCTGGAGCCTGGTGTAACTTGTCAGGAATTTGAGCTTAATTATTAGCGTTAAAGAGAACACCGAAGGTTGGTAATGGTCAGTTCCTATTTATCCAAAGTGCAAAAAGGCTTTACGAAGAGGATAGGGATCAAATGTTAGATTCCTGAGGAACTGCAAGAAGTTGTTTATGTGTATGTCCTTCTGTTTCCTAATTGCTGATTCAACGAGTCAAAAGCAAGACCCCAGTGGATAAAAGGCTTTAACAACTGGGGCAGAGATAGCCTTGGCTTACAATCTTTTGTGCAGTCCATTCAGTCTTTAATTTTTAATTAACATGTTCAACATTTCTTTTGTCCAATTTATTTTTTGCCTGATATTCCCTTCCACAGAGTCAATGATGGCTTTATCTCGATTTACTTTTTAAAGGAGTTCCAAACTATTTGTCTTAGAATGAAACAAAAGGTTAGGGTTCAAGGTACTTCCCTGCTTTCTCAAATATGCCAGGAGAGAAGATCAATTTGCCTGAGCTCAGTTAAGTTGGAGGAAAAGCCCTCCAATCAGGCTCTTTGGTGGAGAAATATCCTTCTGGTACATTATACGCAGAGCAGGGAAACACGGTGCCTTTACTACTTTATTGCTCTCAGAGTTAAATCTAAATCAACAGCCAGAAACCAAGATGACTAAAGAGCTCTTGAAAAAAAAAAGGCAGGTCTCTTACAGAATGGCATGTTTTTATACAGCTTGTGCAGAGGAAAAGTTGTGATTAAGGATCTGCAATTTTTACTTGCAGACTTTCAGTTCTGCTCTAACTTGGTTGCTTCCGTCTTTCATTTCCTGTATCAAGTGTATCACTAACATCAGCTTCTTGATGTTTCTAGGGAACCCGGACTGGCACTCAGAGGAGCAATGCCTTGCTCGTGGCCTCTGCCTGGATGGAGGACTGTAGTTCGTTTTGGGGAGCTCTTCCCAAGGGAGAGGCAAACACTCTAATATTAGAACATGTGCAAAGAGGGTCCGTGCTCATCCCACAGCCACACACGTTACCAAAGACTTGATACTAAATGCGGAAGTTGCAAATGAAAGAAAATGCCACTTGTCAAGTGCACATGGAACTGTGGTTTTGACTCAGAATGAAAATCAGAAGATTCGGGGAACTTGAAAGTCACCAGAGGTCTTTGGCTCAGAGAGTAACAAAATTTAACTTCTCTTAATCCCAAATATTAGGCAGATCCTTACTCCTAAACACGCATCTGAAGAGCAAATGTGGATGTTTTCGTGCAGTTTGAAAAAGAAGAAATCAATCATCTCAGCCTTCAGTACTCTCCTTAGTGCTAATAATTAAGCTTGGATTCCATGATGAAGCATAAAACTGTTTTTGGAAAAGTGGTGTGAGCTCAGACGTGTACACATGGAGATGAGAGACCCCCCGCACCCCTTACCCTGCAACTGCTGGTCGTGGTCTTTGTAGCTCACCATGATTAACCACATTCCCTGACCTTCAAAGTGCCCCAAGTACGTGAGAGCACATTATCACTCTGAGAGTTATCTAGGACATATTTGAAAAAGAAAACCAAAGGCCCGTGTTATTTTTCTTAACTGGCCCATTATCTCAATTATCTCATCTTGGAGAGGGATCGGGAGGAAAATTCATGAAATGTTAGAGGTGTGTTCCGCCTTGTAGACGCCATCTCATGGTTACACATGCATCCTGGTGCATGAGAAAGGACCACAGGAAAAAGTGGCAGTGTATGGCATCCCTGCACCCAGAGGACTCCGGGGCAGCCCAATGCACGCCTTCTTTTCAGGCAGGCAGGGACGAGACACACAGAATTCCGCAGCCCTAGAAAGAGTGGGGGTAGGGAGATACAGGGACAGGGGCAGAAAGAGTAACATGTTTGCACAGACTGCATCCTTTCTTCCAAGTCACACCTGGGAGCCTTAACATTTTTGAGCAGGAAAATATGATAAAATATGTGCTTTAGAAATGTTCATCTATCTGTGGCATAAAGCTAAATCTAGAAATGGAAAGAAGATCTACACTTATTTCGCATAAAAGTGCCTTGGAGGTAGGCATTATTTTTCTCACTTTACACATCAGTGTGCTCTAGTTGCAGAGAAGTAAGGGAGCTGGACAGAGCTCCCCTGCTGGAGAGGGACTGCCCAGCCCATTTCTGCCGTTTCCAGAGGCCAGGAGCTGGCTGTGCAGAGAATTGAGAGGCTGGTGATGATGTGATACCTGTGCTGATGTGACACCTGTCTCAGGTAGTCATGCCCAGAGAACTGGCCAGGTGCACCTGCAGCACAAGCTAGTGAGGGCCTGAGGTGGAGGAGAAGTCCTCCCTGACATCCCTGTTCTCGTGCCGGCAAAACACGGGGTTCTCTGTTCACTCCCTTTCACTTATTTGTCGGATGTCCTACATGGGCCCTTTTGCTTATATTTCCAGAGAATACACCCAATAACACCATTGATTGAAATAATGAAAACAGATAGCTTCAATAATGGCAGAGCTGAGCAGCGATGAGCATCTGGTTTCTCTTTTACCATCCTCTCGGGGAACCAACGCAAGCCCGTATTTCCTGAATGCACTTTGCTGTTGGAAACAGCTCTGCTGTGACAGAGACAGTGTTGGCGTAGCATCAGGACCTGCCAGCTCTCAGACACAGAGGCCTGAGTGGGGCACCCAGCCAGCCCGCCCCTGTGACCAGGAACCTCCCCTCACCTTCTGGGCCTATCAGGAAGGTTTAATTGCCTGAAGGAAGGTGCGTGGCTCCATGCTAGATGTGCTGTCTGCTTTTTAGATAATGGGTGTTCTCTTATTCATGCAAAAGTGTTAAGAGAATTCTATTCTTTTTAGGGGAAATTTCTTTCACAGGAAAAATAAAAAACAATTGTTCACTCAATCTGGAACTTCAACTCCATAGTAAAACAAACAGGATGTGTCCTACGCTGTGTGGAATGGACTTTCTCTGGGCAGACACCGAGACTCACACAGCTGCAGGGCCCCCGACCCAGGACCGCCGTCAATTTTTGGCCCCTTTCAGGAAAATGATGTCCACTGGTAATAAAACAGGCGAGGCCCCCAGCCAGCTCGCGGAGCGAATCAAGTTCCCTTTTTTCAGGTCGTGTGTCATTCTTGTTTAATTTGATTTTTATTCTTTGCTGGGAATTCCTGCTCGGCTGTGCAGCAGGGCCTTTGCTATGCTACCGACATGGAAAACCCTAACCACAGTATTCCTTTATAAAAACCCTGGCCGAGTGACTCGCTTGGTTGGGTGCTGTCCCATATACCGAAAGGGTAGAGATTAGATTCCTGGCCGGGGCACAAAACTAAGTTGTGGGTTTGATCCCCGGGCGGTGCATGTACGGGAGGCAATTCATCGAGGTCTTTTTCTCTCCCTTCCTCTCCCTCTAAAACCAATAAATATATCTTTGGGTGAATATTAAAAAAAGTGATGTCATACTTTTCCTTCCTTGACTACTTTTGAGCGATTGAGAGATTTTCTTCCCCCATATACCTGCTTCCCCAAGCACAGTGCTGGCATTTTAGAAACAGAATTCCAGGAGTCAGCAGGACCATAGCAATGGAAAGAAATGTGGTTGTCTGGGAATGGTAGAGACTTTATCCCAGATCCTAGCAGAGTTGTTGACAAGAGCTGGGGGACCTGGGACTGAAGCCTAGATCAGCACGTCCATCCATCCATCCATCTGTCTATCTAAAGAACGGGGCTTAGTGATTATCCAGGTAAACAGAACCTGAAAGACCACAGTGAGTGGTCAAGCATTTCAAGGTTCTTCAGTGGGACTTTGATGCTTAGTTTCATTGTTTGATTTGTGGTTTCTGCTGTATCAGCAGACAAGGGACTTCTGTGCAAGATGTCTGTCATTTCTGTTAAAATTTGGGACATCATCCTATGGTTCTGGTTTGGGAGCATCATCTAGGGTCCTAGGAAAACAAAACGAATCCAAGAGAATTCCAACAGTGGACAGAGAGAGGTGATCCCACTGCGTGTGTGGTGTACGTGTCCTTTTTCACGCAGAGACACTGACTCCCTTCCATGTAAAAGTTCAGATGGTTGCATCCCTGAATCACCTGGCAGCCCCGTATCCGAGCTCACACAGTGCGTGCTGGGCAAAGCTCAGCTGAGTCAGCTACAGTAGGTCCTGTTCCAGACAGACAGTGACTGGGAGGTTTGTGGTTCCTTGTGCATTCTTTCCCATCTGCTGGCAAGAAGATCCATCTGATAGCATAGCCAATGACTCAGCCAGCCGGGACAACTAGTTTGCTTCTTAGAACACTCTTATACAAGCCACAGCCAAGAAAGCTCCACAAGACTGTGTTTAAATTTTAAACTTTGCCAGGAGAACTGGTGAGAAATAAGACTTCTGATACCGGTACGTTCCCTGTCCCTAGAAGTGCTCAAGAAGTGACTTACTTCACAGTGAACAGGAGCTAGGAAGGATGACTCAACGGTGAGCACAAGTTTTGTACTTGTTCAGCAGGCTCACAGGCTATCCTTCCAAAAAATCTCAGTCTGTTGCCATGGAAAGTGGGTTCTTCCACACCTGAGAGGCTCACGTACAATAACCTCTTACCTCCTCCAGGCAAAATTCAGTCAACAGACACTACGTTTGCTCACTTTACAGTTCGTGGTGAAGCTTTACTCTTATTGTGAATTTTATTTTATTTTAGTCAACCCAAAAGACCCAATGTTAATATATTATTTTTGTGAATCACAAAAGTTTAAGTAAGTTCACTTCCATGTAATAACTCAGGTACAATATTAAGCACTGCAAAATAATAGCCAATATTTAATCAGGGTTTATTATGCACAAAACTCTAAGACGAGTGTTTTATATTATTTAATGCTCTTGGAAACTGTTCAGTGGATATTATTTTTTTATTCCTGTTACAGAGGAGGAAACTGAGGCTTACGGGTGTATCTAAGGTCCTAGAGAGCTAGACGCACTAACTGCATTGTTACCGTCTTTTCCTGCAAATCAATGCTTTTAGCTTTATAATCCAGTATTGCCTTTTTTTTATATACATATATATATGTGTACCTATGTATAAACTTATACTTTATACAAATATATATTTGTGTCTATATCAGTATATTTCTACTTATATAAATATAATTTATATAATATATACAATAGTTACATATATAAATAAATAATTTTATATAACACATAGTTCTATTTATGCATATAAAATTATTATTTATATTTCTTATACACATGAAAAAATTTATAAATTTATTAATAAATATCAGATCCATTTTCTTCCAAATAGTTGAGAGTATGTTTTCTCAGTCTCGATCTTACTAATAATTTCAGCCCAGAAAACTCTCTGTGGTGGGAGCATCCTGTGCACTGTAGCACGTGCAGCTACCTCCCTGGCTCCGACTCACTAGATGCCAGTAACGACCCCCAATCTCCAAGATGTCTCCATACAGTCCCGATATCCGCTGGTGGGGGCAGTCCAGAGGATGGCAAGACGGAGGGCCAAAATCGCTTCAGTTAGAAACACTGGCTTGGATGTTTTAAGACAATCTTATTTTTGAGATCCAATTTCTTAATCTGAAATAAGAAATGTGTTGGTGCAAAATATTCCGACAGTGTTTGTTGGGTCAGGAGAAAATCAGACTGTCTTCCACGTTTACTCCTCACAGCCATTTTGCCTGAACAGCCTTCTCTGGTCTCAGCAAGTTTTCTTTCCTCTTTCCCGAGACTGTGCAAGAGATTCCTCAACTCTCCATCAGGCTCCCACTCTGGCACATACTCCATATTTCTCAGGACTCTGCTCATCAAAGGTCAGGTCTTACACAGGAGCTGATAATACTGCACAACCTTTTGTTCTAAATCCTCAAACTTCTTTCTGATTTGATTTTTTCTTCTCTTTGGAAAAAAAAATTCAGAGCATTATTGTTGACTCGCCAGTCATCCCTGGAATGTATCAGCGGCCTTCTTCCTTTGCAATGTCTGGAAGAAGATCTTCTCAAGAGGTTGTCTTTAAAAGAGCATGGTTTTCTAGAGTCCTTAAAATGGTTTTTATTATGGAGACCACCTGGTGATAAGATCTACTGAACAAATGACATAAGGATAGTATAAAAGTTCATGATGGCGCATCTAATCATGGCTCTTGCCATTGTGTCTGGTCGGGGAGGGTCCTGTTCAGACCACTGGACAGTAGGCAGTCAGCCAGAATATGTCCTGACCTGACAACACACGACCCCATGGGACACAGGTCTCCTCCCGTCCTTCCTCAGGTCCTGATGGTTGACAGGAATTTCTCCAGGTCTCCAAGCACCTGTTCCCCCTTTGCTACAATTTTTCCTTTGCATCTAGCCCTTGTTCTGACGTGACATAAAGGCACAGTACAGGGATTTCTTTCCTACCTCTTGCCTTCCAGTATACAGTTTTCTGGGCCAGCGCCTGACTCTTTCTATTTGAAAGTATGTCTGAGACGGCATCAATACAGTCTTGAGAAAACCAGGACACTCAAGTTTCTGATATCTAAATATAGTCTAAAATGCTCTGCATTCTGTTGTTGTTATTGTTTTTATTTGTTAGAATGAGGCTCTGTTCATATCAAGGAGGATAAAAAGATGAGATAGAATTAAAGAGGATATGTTTAGGAATATGCCTATTTTCTAAAAGGCTTACATATATCTAAGATTTCTAAAATTTTTCAAAATGAAGACTAATCTGAAGTAAGATACGCTGTGAGATTTTTAAGTGAGGTAAAGAAAAAGTCCTACTACATAGTTTCTTCCAGTGGAAAATATTTCTTTCTATGGAAAAGACTGAGTAAATTTAATGGTAAAATATATTCTAAAGTAACTTCTAAAATTCTCTTAACATTTTGTAACAAATTTATTATTGACTAATAAAAACCAAAGAATAATGCCACAGAAATATACTACAATGGGAAAACTTGTACAAAGAATCGATACTATGAGACGTCTTCCTCTACAGTGATAACTGATGACTGTGATATCTTTTTAAGCTAGACCACTCAAAATTACTTTAAATATTATACAACTCACAGTCTATATTTTCCTTAGTCAGCCACATGATGTTTACACTATAAAAATATGATATTTGTAGCCCTAGGATAGACCTAATAAAGCACTTGGCCCCTAGCTTAGATTCAATGTTTGACTCCTTCAGGGTTTCCTTTCAAAATTAAACAATATAGCATCATATTCTTTGCTCAATTACAATTTGACAGTGCAAGTCTAATTTGTTTCCCCATTTTTCTCCATTTGAATGAAAATAAACGGAAATGTCTGGAACAGCATCGGAATCCATTAATTTCTCCATAGCCTGGCTGTTATGATTGATTTAGGATTTTGAAAGAAACCCAACTCCACGCATTAGATTTCAACTGACCAAGCAAAACATGCCCCTCCTGTGTGCCCCCCACCCTAGAGAGCAGCCCCTCCCTTCCCAGGGCACCAGTTCCTCCAGCACGTGGTTCCAGCAGAGCCTCTGACTCACTTCTGTGGGTAGAAGGTCCCTGTGTGTGTGTGTGAGAGAGAGAGAAGAATGTGTTTTCTTTATCAGAAAGCATTTCCTATGTTCAAATGCGATTTCTATATTTATCTGCAGTCTCAACTAAGTTTGAAGCAGGAAAATAATAATGCATAGAAAGCATTTTCTCTCATGTTCAAGAATAAAGACAGTCTAGCTGTGTATTAACCCATCTGCGTCCCCCTCCTCTCTCTCCCCACTCCCAACCCCCTTTCAGTATGTTACCAAAAGCATTAAGCATTGACTGAATGTTTAGCTAAATACTCCATTCCATTTAGCTGAGAGCTTTAAATATATTAGTAAAAATATGAGTGAAGTAATTCACCTGAAACTTGAAAACTCCTCATTTAATTCCTACATCCAAGACAGGTAGATGATAAATACTTATACATGGTAGAAAGATACACAGATGGATAGATAGATAAATAGATAATGGATAGATAGATGAATAGAGAAACAATAATGTAAGTAGCGCTTGGCCAGAAGGAAGCCAAGAATAGCAAAAGTTTAAAAAAAAATGGCTTGAATTCCCCTATTTGAGCTACCTTTCCCAGTATTTAAGTAATCATGGGAAGTTCTCTAATCAAATTTTCCTTAAACATTCAAGCCCAAACACACAAAGAAATTTTAGTTCCTTTGTTAAATAAATATCAGCTATCAGAAAAAGTACTTGGACAGAGTTGTTTTCAGTCCTGGACAAGGGCCACAGAAGCTTTGATTTGCACTGGGGAGAAACAAATGGCAGCCTTCGTGTTCCCTCCAGGGTTAATTCCATCCGGTGAAGTGTCCAGAACTTGCAGAAGCCAGAATCTGAAGAACGGCCTGGGGCTGAATGGGTCCCCGCTTCCCTGTGGGGCCCTGACCCCTTCTAAGTGCTGCAAGCTGGAGGGAGGGTCAGCTGTCAGCCCTAAGTGGGCCATTTGCTTTAATTGTTTCTCTGATGTTGCTAGCCTGCCACTAAAGAGGTGATGTAATAAGATTTCAGGCCCAGTCTTATGCCCAAAGGATGTGTCCAGTTGGCTCTCATTTTATTTCTATCCTGAAAATATCTTTACAAATTTAATTAATGAGAGATCAATAGTCACATCCATCTTTTAAAAATCAGATCTTGGGTGACGGGATTTGATTTGGTTGTGTATTTTCTGATGGTCCAGATTTACTCAATGCCACTCCCTGCTGCTCTCAAGTGTTCCCTGATGGTGTCCGAAAGCTCAGGAACAACTATTTTTAGACCCAGGCAAGCCCCAGGGCACCAAAAGGTAAATTATTAGCTGTGGTTTAAAAATAGCCATCCAGCCACTTCGGAAACATGTATTTCTCCATAGCATGTGGACTTGAATTTATGTCCCACCTTTACAATCCAATCCCCATAAATAGAATGAAACCAGCCACAAGTGGTCCCCACAGCTGATGTCTCTGGGCTCAGTCGAAGCTATAAAATCCTCCCTGGGTCACGTTGGTGCCTCCCTGTGTTTAGTAAACAGATGTTCTGGCTTAGGGAGAGCCACGTGCCTCTCACAGGTTCTGTATTCAACACCAAATGCAGCACAGAGGGCAGCCAGCCCCGTCAGAAAGTACCTTCTCTACTTTACCTCCCCGACTTGTCCTTTGTGCTTCATATTTCTCTTTTCCCATAAGACCAATGTCAGAAGAAGACAGAACCTCAAATCTTAGAATTAGCTTGCAGGTTCTTAATGTACAGAAGCCAGGTCTGCTGTAAAACATCTACTGGCAATTGTTTCATAAAACCGGTGAATGTCAAAATAGTGTCGTTGCGGTCTCCTCATTCTCCAGAAAGGAAACTGAGGCCTGGAGAAAGGAAGTGACTTTTAGCTAAGTTGTGGCCAAATCATGATGACATCTGAGGTGTCCTGACTCCTGGGTGAATGCTGTTTCGGTCGGATAATTCTACCTGAGTATGTGCCAGCGGACTGTCGTCCGTGTAGTTCAGCACAACACAGAAATATTCATACATCATAGCACCACTTCCGCAGCAGTTTCTGGGGAAGGAAAAGACATGAGACAGGAAAAACAAGTTTGAAACTTCAGTTTTTCTCTGATGGCGTAGTGCTATATGGCCACGAATCTCATCTTAGGTTGTGCAGGTGGGCGAGCAGTTACTACAAACAGCATTTGATTCATCAGTGCCAACTACTGTGCTTTCCAGAAAAGGCTTGGTTTTCTGCTGGAGCCTTTCAAAAAAGGAAGGGGGGAAAAAAAGGAAGGAAAAGAATAATAATAATAAGCTTTCATTAGTTTTCATTTTGGTACACTTTTTTTTTTCTTTTTTCGGGGCCGGTAGGGTGGTAAGGAAACTCTCTTTCATTCCAGATTTAAAAAGGAAGGCGTTTTCGAAGTGACAGATGCAAACATCCACCACCACTGTTTGTTCAGCTTCGGGAAAGTTAGAGGTCAACTTCCAGTTGTTTACAGGGAAAAAGCTAGTGAGCAAAATATCTTTATCATTAAACATTATCTTGCAAAAATATTTACTAGGGTGTAAGTGTAGAACATTGTGCTAATAATGAGGCACACGAATTTTGAAACTGTAACCAACATCCATGAAACAATACCCAGGAAAAGACCCTGTTCCCATCACACCCTGGTGTGCGCGGCGCTTGTATTTCAGGGCTATCCCATTGGCTCTGCTCTTGTTGAGAACTCTTGTTCTCGTGGGTTACCAGGGGTCTTGGTCAAAGAGAATACTTTTTATGACTTCCTCAGATTAATGTAGAACAGCTTTCAGCTTATATAGTGAAGCATGTGTCACTCCTGAAAATCAAACTTGATTAAAATTCCATGCTGTATTTTGCTGTGTATAATGTGAACCCATGTTTTTGACCCAAACTTTCAGGAAAAAAAATCTTTCATTTTAAGTTTTTAATTTACATGTAGAAACGAAACTGATTATCATATTCCAGGGTATTATTCTTCATATGGATGCCATTATTGCTCCCTAGAGTTATACTTTTAACGCATAAGCATAAATAAAAGAATTTAAAACATTTATATAGATACTGAATTGGTACTACCCGTGTATAATGCGCATCCTTACCTTTTTTGTGGAAAATTTGGGCAAAAAAGTGTACACAATACACAACAAAATATGGTACATTCTTATTTGGTGAACATTCTTACTTTCATCCCATCTTTGCTTAGTCATCCTTCCTTTATGGTTTTTCATAGTGAAACAGCAGTGCCAACAATGAAAACTATCACGTGGGGTACTGCTCCATTCCCTGAGGGCCTGGGCATCACCCAAGACCTTTCCCAGTGGGGATGTTATTTGAAAAGGTTCAGAAGATACTTCCCACCATGAGCTCCTTCAAGATGCTCCACTTCAGCATGTGGATTATTTTAAACTGAAGACAATCAAAACCCTGTGGGCTCACAAGAAACTTTTATCTCTCCCTTAAAGAATTTAAATTAGGGGCCTTGCCAGTAACAAGAGTTATCATCAAAAACAAATTTTTATGACCTATCTGTAGAGCAAGGAAAACTTCTAATTATTAAACATCTGTTTTTCTTATTGCCCTACAGTGACCTCCTTCCCTTCTGAAGTTCTAGGCTCTCTACCTCATCCTTAGCTCAGAATGTCGTGTGTACCTCACCTCCCATTTCTGTCTCTGAACCTCTCGTGTGTGTGGAGCCTTTGACGCTAGTGTTGGCATATGTGCAGTTCCCATCTGGACATATGTAATTAAATTGGTGATTTTCTCTTGTTAATCTGTTTCTCTTGTTAATCACAGACATCTAATTATTAGATCTGTGGAAGAACCATGAAAGGTAGAGGAAAGTTTCTTCCTTCCTGACAGTGAAAAAAGATGTGAAGAGCAAAAATGAGGGGAATTCAGGGAAAAATACATAGTGACACTTTGGTCCCTGCAAATTCTGGAACCGGCTTTTGGACTTCCTTAGGCATGCTACCCATGCACTGCACAGTGGGGTCCAGGGTGAGTCTTCCTGCCTGGTGTTGTAGCCTCACCCTGTTTTCAGGTTTTCATGCCCAGATTACAGCCCCCTTCATGCTCCCTGGCTGAGTCCTGGCCAACACTCTTGAAATCCATTCATCCTGCCCCCGCAACTCAAACTGACTTCTCCGAGAGCCCCCATTTACCCTGGCATCCTCCAGCTTGAAAAAGACAGTGTTCTCTTTGTCTGCCGCTTTGTGTTGTCAGGATTCACGGTCACCTACTTTGAAGGCATCCACAGGTTCTCAGTGCATGTGCCCTCCTTCATCTGAGAAGCTGGGCTCCAGGCCACCCAGCCCTGGCCTGTGGACTCTGGCATCCGTGTCTCTGCCTCAGTAAGAAAGGGTTCCCTTTAGACCACAAGCACGATTGCACTCCTAAGCCCACGTAACAAGTGCTGTGTTCACCCCAGTGGTTCATTTTAGGCTCCTTAGACCAGCAGTGCGTGGGTCAGCTATGCCTGTTTACTGCAAATATTGTCAGGAGTTGACAGAGTCCTCAGAAGTCCCTTCTAAATAAAAAATGAAAAATGTCTCCTTTTATTTTAAGTCAAGTTTAGTGAAGACTGAGAGACTCCAAATGAACAGCGTCATATTACCGCAATTCTGTGTGCTGGGCTGACAAGGGCGGCCTTGTGTGGCCCCTGTGCATAGAGGGCACTGGGAGGGCACAGGACGGACCTGGGCAGCAGGAACCACCCGCAGAGCTGCAGCCTGGCGGGGACACGGCTCACTCTGGCTGTGCTGCTTAAGGCGCATTCGAGTGCTTGTCAGTGCGTTTGGATAGTGTGTGTTGTGTAGACAGAGAATGCAGTGACATATAGAGGTTTAGGGAATCTATCAATTCAAATTTTATGACCTTTAGTGAAATTAAAAACCTCTCCATTTTGAAGGTGAGAGACTCAGGCTCGGGTTGCTAGATGGCCTTCCTAAACGGCCTGGCAGCAGAACCAGAACCGGGCCCGGGACATCCGGGCCGCCCTCCGGAGCTGTCCCCACAGCACCGGCCCCCACCGCTTGCCTCTGCATTTCATGTGTAAATCAAAAATACTCAAGTATTTTTGACTGATTCCACGATATATAATCACTCTAAATATTAAATAGGATAAAGTAAAGGGGAAAACAGAAAACAATTCGCCACACAGCATTAACCAAATTTACAGATCCTACTGAGTTCTCACTCCCTTTTCTTTCTCCTTTTCCTCATGGTTTTACAGCAGAATCTTGTTTTACTTAATAAAATAGGTACGTATGAAACCTTTTGCTCACAAAAATCATAAATATCTTTTCAAATCAATGGATATGATTCTACATAATCATTTTTAGGATTGATATGTGATACTGTGATTTATAAGTGTATGTTTGGTCTTTGTCCCCCTTTCTGGCACAGAACTCCTAAAACCCTTGGAAATTCCTGAGTGATGAGAGCCATAAATGTGTCTTTTGTTATGTGAATGAGGTGACTTTTGGAAAGCACCTAAGGATGGGGGCTGGTTGTCATGGAGCCAACCACGTGATCAGAGGATTGGAATTTTCAGTCTCAGCCCCAGACCTCTGGAGAGGGGAGAGGGACTAGAGGTTAAATGTATCACCAAAGGCCAATGACTTAATCAATCATGCCTGTGTAACTAAATCTCCATAAAAACCCAAAACGAAGGGGTTTGGGGAGCTCCCAAGTTGGTGAACACCTGAAGAGTTGAAGAGAGTGGCTAACTTGTATCAAGGTAAGAAACGCCCAAACCTGTGTGAAGTTTTATGAATTTATTTGAGCTAAACTGAAGACAATTTCTGGGAAGCAAAATCTCAAGGGATAGAGAAAATGCTCCAGAGAATGGCAGTTTTGCAGCTTATTTTATACGTTAGAATCAAAGGGGGTTACATGAAATTCATTGATAATAGATTAGGGAGGCTGGAGAAAGCAAAGAGGGGATCTCTGTGCTTGATAAAAATAGACACATACTTCCATTACACAGTTGGGTATAGGACAGTTAACAGTTAATAATTAACAAAATAATAACAAAAATAACAGGGATTTGTGGTCTCTGCTGTGGTGCAGTGGTTGTGCTTTGAGGGTGGGGGATGGGTGAGGGAAAGGAAGTTACTTTGCTATTCCAAAGGTAAGTTATCAGGTATGTTATCGTAGATGCGAAAAAGGACAGGCTCGGTTAAGGTAAACATTGACCTTTGTTAGGGAAAACTACTGTCCTAAGGCCAGATCACTGGCCTAAGGTAACACTACGGGCCACCCGCTTTTAGTCAGAGTTTTAATTCCAGACCGCCCTATGTGGTTACTTCAGGTCTCTGAGTTTGGAAGACCTCCGCACTGGCCTCCTCTGAGCAGGTCAGGGGGAGTGTGGGGGCCCTCTTTCATCCACACCCGGGAAAGCGCCTGGAAGCTCCCCGTGTTTTCCCCACGCCTTGCCCTATGCATCTCTTCCGTATGGCTGTTCTTAAATTGTATCATTTTATAACAAACTAATAATCCAGTAAGTCAAATAATTTTTTGAGCTCTGTGAGCAAATTAATTGAACCCCAGGAGGAGGGTCATAGGAATTTCCAATCTACAGCCAACTGGTCAGAAGCACAGATGACAACCTGGGTTCTGAATTGGGAGCCGTCTCATGGGACCGAGTCCTCAACCTGTGGGATCTGCTGCTATCTCTAGGTAGACAGTGACAGAATCGAGCTGAATTGTAGGCCACGCAACTGGTGTAAGTTGTAGGACACTCAACTGGTGTAAAGAGACTCATTTGTTGGTGGTGTGGGTGTGAGTGTGTTGGGGTGGGGAATTTTGACCAAATAGATACAATCTAATATACGTTATTTCCATGTGGATAGGTATTTAAACTGTTTCAAGTGCCATTATATTGTGAAGGTAAATATTTTCCTCATCAATTTTATATTGGTTTCCTTTCACTTGTGAATGATTTCCTGAGACTTTTTTTTTTTTTTAAATCTTGGATCTTTTGCTGAGACTGTAGTGACATTGTAATATTACCTCAGCTAGTGTCTGATTCCAATAGTCTTTGAAGCAAGAGGCTGCCTTGGGAAGGAGTGTAGCGCTCCTTTCTGAGGCTGGAATTAAGGTCTCACTTTATGCTGATGTTTACATACTCTTTTGCCTGGTAAGTGCTTGTCTTTTTGCCCTGTGTTCCTGCTCTGTTTCATGGTGATTGACACAAGGAACCATGCTTTTGAGAGATGACAGGAGGAGGGAAGTTCTTTAGTGTCTCTCACCCTATCACCTTTGGTCCAGGTGCAACAAGATTAAAAATTATATGTCTATACAGTGGCAAGATTGTCATGAGGAATGAAGAATTCTGGAAAGTAATTTAACTTTTCTTTAAAGATTAAGAATTTTGCAGTTCATGGAATCCTAGTTAAGTGAGAACATTGGTTCTAATGAGTGACAAAGGACACAACTTTAAATACATGAAGAGAATGATGGTGTGCAGCTAGTACTTAGGTGTATAATGAATGCATGTGTATTTCTGTGAATGACGGTGGATGAAACCGTGAATAAATGAAAGAGCACAAGCCTTGGCTGCCTGGGAATCTTCTGATAAATTATAAAGATGGGTAGTGATTGCAAGATTTTTAGGAGTAAAGCTTAATATTTTTACATCATAATTTAATGAGGAGCTTTATTCAGAATTCAGAGTCAGAAGTTGTTTTAATATGACAAAGGGTGGCAGTGCTAGAGGTCAAGAGCGTAGCCTTATCACAGATCGGCAACACCTAACGCAGATCTGGTGAGTGCCCAATTGATGTTTTCTGATGGCTCCTTGAATGGGAAAATTGTTCTTCTCCTTTGCTCACTGACACTAATTTATGGTTCTCCTAGCACAGCTAATCCAATCAGCATTATTGATACAGACATTATGTAAGATATTGCCATTGTTTCATCCTTCTATCTTCCTCCATAAATCCTACCTCTAATATGATCTTATTGTCAGACTTTCAAAATGTCCTATAGTTATTTACATTAGTCTAGAAGATAATTGAGAAAACTGTAAATATGCAGAAAATAATAGGAAAAGGTAAAATATATCGACATCTAATCCAGCACATCGAATCCAGGGGCAGGGTCACCCAGAGAAAATGTGAGGAGATTAACCAGGTAACTCTCACTCTTAAGGTGTGGGCAGGGGAAGGGAATGAATGAAACTGTGGAATACCAAAGAGGAAGAATAAAATTCAAGAGAAAATTAATATACTGAAAACTAAGTATAGCTCTCTATGCTAGTTTTCTCTAAGCATAGTTTCAGAACACAGGGACTGGTTAGCAACATCTAATTTTGCAGAGTAAACCAGTAAAGATGATAGATTTTTGTAGTATTCTGCAAAAAAAGGAAAGAAAAAGAAAAAAAGAATATGCTACAGTGCCTGTAAATAACTTTATGTTTGAAAATATGTTGTAAAAATTTTAGGATATAACCTTTGTCATCTTTTACTTATGGAACATGGTGATTGATTCTGACATTGAAACCATTTTGCCTGGGCAAGTGAGTGACAACGTTGATGCACAATTCCAGATTTTTTTCATCTGTGGGAGGGAGAGAGGGATACTGCTCCATGTCCATTTGTGTCCTGGCTTCGTACAATTGTGTAAAATCTCTCTTAAAGAGATCTGAAGCAGAGACTTGTCCTTGTCCTCGCTGCCCACTCCATTTCCATGTTAGAGAACCTTATGATGACTGGAGCTCATCAGAATCTTCCCCTGGTCCACATCTAAGACATTGCCATTTTTTGGTCTGTTTTAATGTACTGAGTTATTTTTCTTCTTCTTTTTAAATCCTCTGTGTTCTACTATTCTAAGCCACTTACTCTTACAAAAATACAATCATTTTATTTGAATTTTTTTGCTGTTTTTGCTCATTTGGCCTTCCTTTCTCCTTCCCACTTTACTTCCTTACCTTTATTTTCTTTTGACATTTTACTCTCTACAGTTCCATTATGAAGTTAGTGAATTTTGAGGTTCTTCTCAATTTATTCTATGACCTTCAAATTTGCTCTGTCTTTTTAGTATGCATATCTTCATTTTACCAGCTTCAAAACTGCTCAGTGAAAAGCTCATGATAATGAGCCTTGAAGAAAGCAGTCCTCACCTTGCACAATAGTTATCAGGTGTTTCCTGAATGCTTACGGTGCACTGTTCACCCTGGTAGACTCTGGTGATGATATTTAAAATGATATGGAATTATCACAATTTAATGGAATAAACAGTACTACTAAAACTTGCAAGATAATTAACAAACAGTATGTAATGTAGCGCAAAGTTGCACATATACACTCTGACCTTCCTTCATTAGGAATGAGCTCTCAGAACAACAGAATAAATTATCTAATTAAGTATTAGATTATGTCCACACATAGTAAATCTTACTCTTTCTGTTGAGAAGGAAAAATTCTTTAGGCAGGATCCGGAGCTCCCAACACCCAAATTATTTCCACCATCGTCTTAGTCATAGCGGTTGGTTCTGAAGGGAAGCTAACTAAGCCAGAAGACAGTGCCTACAAATATACACTTTCTCGTTGTCAGTTAGTGTTCTGACCTTGAAGTCTGACGTGTTCTCTTGGAGATCTGGATTCAGTCCCATGTGGGACAAAAGACTACAGCATTCCCTCCTGTCTGTGGGAGATATGTTCCAGACCCCCAGGGGATGCCTAACACCGCAGATAGTACTGAACCATTTATATATAATGTTTTTTTCCATGTATACATACCTATGAAAAAGTTTAATTAAAGTTAAATTAAGCACAGTAAAAGATTAACAATAACTAATAAAATAGAATGATTATAAGAATACACTGTAACAAAAGTTATGAGAAGGGGTTTTTGGGCCATTATTAAGTAAAATAAGGGTGATGTGCAACAAGCACTGTGATAAAGTGACAGTCAATCTGATAACCGAGATGGCTACTAAGTGACTTATGGGGGTGGGAGGAGAAGCATGTACAGTGTGGATATGCTAGACAAAAGGATGATTCACATCCCGACATGACAGAGTGGGACAGGGAGAGAGTCCATCACGCTACTCAGAATAGCATGCAATTTAAGTATGAATTGTTTATTTCTGGAATTTTCCATTTAATATTTTTGGATTGAGGTTGACCATAGGTAACTGAAACTGTGGACTGTGGGAGTGGGGCACTACTGCATTTTAGGAGAGCATAGGCAGGACTAAGTGGTTTGCTGCCTCTTGTCTTTCTTTGGGTAACTGCATCGATTTGGTTTTCTAAGCAAAGGGAGCCTCTCCCAAGTGCAAGGTGTTCATAGTTCATAATATGGCATCAGCATCAAGGGGAAGAAATATTTCTAAAAGAGGCAACCTCAAGGTGCTTTGCCTTGCAGAAATAAAGAGGCCTTCCATCATGGTGTGGATGCAGACATCTCTGCTCCTTAGATGTCACCAGAGGCATCTTTGACCAATTAGAAGACTCCTCACAACCCTTCTCCTTTTTTAAGATTAAATTTATTCAGGTGGCATTAGTTAACAAAATTATTATAGGTTTTAAGTGTACAGTTCTATATCATTTGTATACTACACTGTGCATCTATCTCCCAAAGTCAAATACCCTTCTGTCACCGTATATTTGACCCCCTTTACCTTTTACTACCTCTTTCCCCCCTTTCCATCTGGTAACCATCATACTGTTATCTGTGTCTATATGTTTTTGTTTGTTTGTCTTGTTTGCTGATTTGTTGCTTTCAGTATCATATCCCATATAAGAGTGAAATTATATGGTTCTTGGCTTTTTTTGCCTGACTTATTTCACTTAGCACAATATTCTCAAGTTCCATCTATGTTGTTGCAAATGGTAGTATTTTATCTTACGACTGAGTAGTGTTCCACTGTATGTGTGTAACACATATTCTTTATGCAATCATCTATTTAAGGACACTTCAGTTGTTTCCATGTCTTGGCCACTGTGAATAATGCTGCACTGAATATAGCAGTACATATATCTTTACAAATAAATGTTTTCAAGTTTTTTAGGTAGAAGAGAGTTGCTGGGTCATAGGGTAACTCTATTCTTAGTTTTTTGAGACATCTCCATACTGTTTTACTTAGTGGATGTAGCAGCAACCCTCCTTCTTCTTATCATGGGATATGGAAAGTGGAGGGGGGGTGGTTCCAGATGGCCAATGTGGCAGAGCTAATTGGTCTCCTGTGCTTTCATCCTGGAATTAAATGCATAATGGAGCTCAGGACCTCAGCACACACATTATACATAATAAGGTTAAATATAAGGTAGTACGAAAAGATGGTAGGTTATCTGTTCATTCTTGACCATGGGAGGTTGCTTCCCCATTCAAATTGTGTATGTGTCCAGGATGAGAGAGCATGTTCACATTTCCTGCAGTCACTGGGACCACAGCACTTTACCCCCGCTCTATCTGCTTGGAACCTGGATTTTAGGAATTGGATAATTCCAGAAAGATAGGAGATATTAGAGAGACATTTTGACCAATGTAAGATTGCTTCCCAAATGGTTTAGAGTAGTTTCTACTCCCATGCACACATTTATTTCTCTACTCTACTCTGTCTAGTAATGTCTCAGGTCACTGAACACTCACGGGAAGGTTAGAAGGACCTGTGCTTCTAAGTGTTACGAAATTTGGTTTGAAAATGCGAATGTAGGACAGTTGCTCTGCCCGAGTGTACTTTGGAATAGGAAATAAGCTCCGGGAGTGCCAAGATTGCTTTGCTCACTGCCGTCTTCACAATGTGTAGCGTAATTCTTCACACAGAAGAGATGGGCATAATAATTTGGAATGAATGAATACACAAATTTAAAGAGAAAATGTACTTGGGTTTGAGGGAGATTTTTGAGAATGTGCTTGTTAGAGATCTAGTTGTAAGGTTGGATTGTTCCGATAGATCTCTGATGACTTCTTTAGGCTCCTGAGTACAGACCTTTGATTGGCATTGAGTATGAATTTGGTTTGCCGTTGGTGTTGGTTGTACCAAAGGCTTTGGGCTGAGCTCGCATGGACACTCTACTAATTAAACCCACCCAGTGAGTTGTTTATTTCAGTTATTGCATTGCATTTTTCATTATATAATTTCCATTTGGTTCTTTCCTAAAACATCTGTTTGTTTGCTGAAATTTTCAATTTTTTAAAATTTGTTTTGAGATAATTTGTAATCAGTTGCTGGAGCACTTATGATGTCTGCTTTCAAATTCTTGTTGATAATTCCAGCATCTAATTCAGTTCTGTGTTGGTACCAGTCTTTACTCATGTAAGTTGTGATTTTTCCAGGTTTTATGACAGGTGATTTTTCATTGCTTCCTGAAATTTTGCCTCTCATGGACACTATTTTCATCTTGCATTTTGGCATGTAGTTACCCAGTTTTGGTTTAACACACAGGTCCTGGCCTAATTTTGTGGGCTTTGGTTCCAGTGGTTGTTTAATTCTCAGAGCCTTTGGTCAAACCACTGTCTGCTTGGTTTGTGTGCTGCCTCTGAAGCCCCCACTGATCCTGCTGGGGACCCTGGAAGAGCAGAAGGAGCTCCTCGAGGTAGGGAAAGGAGCTGCTTTCTGGGGCTGGTGCTGGTGTGGGATCCCGTTTTGCCAAGGCCCACTGGGACACCATGTCTCCATGCGGAGAGAGGGACTCTGGCTCTTAGGCCATCTACCACTTGCCTCTGTGTTGTTCCCCAGCCATCAGGTCCTTAAGCAGCCCCCCTTTCTCCTTCCACACTTCACTTTGTCTCTTCCTTATCTTTGGATTTTATAGTTGTCAGTGGTGGGAGTGAGCTGGAAGAGATGAGTCTACACTAACTTGCCTGAGCTGGAACTGGATTTAATTGATATTCTATAAATCTCCTTCCTAGAAGAGAGTACCAGAACCCCTGAGGGACCATGGATCTGGCTCTTTGGGTTGACAGAAGAAACACTAGGTGTGTGTCCACTGCACACACTCACATCTGGAGGGGAATTTCAGCCAACACCCCTTCCTCCTCCCTTCTCTTCTCAGGGAAAGAATCCAGGGGAAGGGGTCATGTCCTCCTCATCAGAAAATGGAGGAATGTAGGAGTATAAATTACCTCATTAGGAGGAAACACTTTGATATATATTTCAAAATATATATATTTTGTTCCCTTCTTTTCTCCTTAATCCTTTCTGGAATAAAGAATATGCTACTTTTACATGCAAATGTCACAAGATAATAAAGTCAAAGATATGTATGGGCTCAGAAGGCAGCATAGGAAACCAGAATGCTTGAGTCTAGGCTTCAACACAGGACATACAGGATGGCTGGTGTTTCGGGCACCTCAGCACGGCCCCGTTTCTTCATTTTCTCTGACTCGCTCTGTAGGTTTCCATGCATTTGGTGAAACAGCCCCTCTCCCAGCCTTGAAGGAGTGAACTTTATCATTCAATCCCGTCCCAGCTCTTGACTGGCTCTCAAACCTCTGTGATTGTCCCAGCAAGCTGCTTTATATTTTGTGGCTCCCAGGAGCTCATGGTGTGCCAAGACCTGTCAGTGCCATGAAGAGGAGGACTGTTAGCACCTAGATACAGGTTGACTGGAAGCCAGGCCCTCAGGCAAGGTTTTAAAAGTATGCAAATACACTATATGTATGTGCTGGGGGATGACAATGGCAGACTTGATGGCCACCAGAGCGAGGCCATGAAGAGGCAGCTGCAAAAACTGGGACCCAGGCATGCACCTGATCCCCAAATGTAAAACCTAGGAGCAGGTGCAAAACCGGGCCTGGATGCAACACTGGGTTCAGGTGTACGCAGAGCTCCTGCGAGAGCCACTGGCTCTGGGGCTTTACCCTCATTACCCAGGTACTGTCACATCACCAGTAAGCAGACAGGGGTTACTGCCAGAAAAAACCTGGTCAGAGCATCTGACCTCCCGTAGTGGGCAGATGCGGCCCTGCAGCATTGCTTCCGACACCAGACACCAAGTCCACACCGTGGAAGCTGAGTCTGTGCCTGGTTCTCAGGTGACTCAGGCCTGTGGCTCTTGGGGACATGCGTCCGGGTGGTTTCAAAAGATAGATGTTTTGGGGGCTTGTCACTGAGGTGCTGTTGGGGTGCCATCTGGGTTCCACCTCTTCTCCTCACGTTGAACCTCCCTCCTGACCTGCATAGCAAAGTGGGGTTCCTGACTAGGTGGGGGCATCTCTCCTACTTGCTTCCATGTGGCCTCTCTGTCCCAGGCCTTGGGGTCCAGGAACCACTGGGCCAGGTGACAAGATTTCTGAGAAGGTTTTTCCATGTGTAGCTGTGGATTCAGTGCATCCTGGTTAGAAGGGAGCTCAGGCTCCTTGGGCATCACCATCCCTCTAGGCATCTGCCCAGGAGCTGGTATCAAGTCTCTGGGTCAGTGCCCAGCTCTGTGTAGCACTAACCAACCATGTAGTGACAGGTGGGAGGACCAGAGTTCATGTTCCTACAACTCTGACCTCTGCGGATGGTTGGTCCTTCGTTACCCTGGTGGCTCACTCGGGTTTTGTCCTCTGATGTCATATGGTGTGTCCCAGTCTGTATAGAGACCTTAACTGAGCAGGAGTGATGACATAATCCTGGAGAGAAAAGTCATGAAAAGTTGACTGTAAGATGAGAGTTTATCAAATAAAATTGGGATATGAGTATAAAATCATAGTGTTATCAAGTGAAAACTCTGTCTTGCAATAGAAAGTGATTCTATTATGAATCTTTTCTGAAGATGTTTAGATTATGCAAAGCGTATTTTTGACATAGATTTTTTCTAGCAGTAGCCTTTGCCTCATTATTGGTGACGTGGCAATACCTGTGTAATAAGGGCCACCAGGAGTGTAACCGGTGGAGAGAAGTGACCGACTGCCTTTTCACAGCTGTGTAGGCGGAAGGAATACTGTCAATAATATTAATATTCAACAGAGGAAGCAAGCACATACAGTGGGTTAATATAGTTTATTCAATAGATGGTGTTGGAAAAAGTGGACAGATACATGAAGAACAATGAAACTAGGCCACCTTCTCACACCACACACAAGAATAAATTCAACATGGATTAAAGACTTAAATGTCAGACCTGAAACCATAAAAATCCTAGAGGAAAACATAGGCAGCAAAATCTCGGACACAGCTCATAGCAATATTTTATCAGACATATCTCCCCGGGAAAGAAAACAAAAGAAAAAATAAACAGGTGAGACTACAGCAAACTAAAAAGTTTTTGCGCAGCAAAGGAAAACATCAACAAAATAAAAAGACAGCCCACAGAAATGGAGAACATATTCCCCAATACATCTGATAAGGGGTTAATAACCAAAATTTATAAAGAACTTACAAAACTCAACACCAAAAAAATCCCAAACAACTCAATTAAAAAATAGGCAAAGGACCTGATTAGACACTTCTCCAAAGAAGACATACAGATGACTAATAGACGTATGGAAATATATTCAACATAACTAATTTTCAGAAAAATGCAAATTAAAACCACAATGAGATATCACTTCACACTTATCAGGATGGCTATCATCAATAAATCAACAAGTGCTGGCTATATGTGGAGGAAGGGGAACCCTTTTGCACTGTTGGTGGGAAAGCAAATTGGTGCAGCCACTGTGGAAAACAGTATGGAGATACCTCAAAAAATTAAAAATGGATCTGCCTTTTGACCTAGCAATCCCATTTCTGGGAAATATATCTGAAGGAATCCAAAACACTAATTTGAAAGCACATAAATACCTCTATGTTCATGACAGCATTATTTACAGTCACCCAGATATGGAAGCAGCTCATTTGCCCATCATTAAATGAGTGGATAGAACAACTATGGGACATTTACTCAATGGAATAGTACTCAGTCATAAAAAATAAGATTTTACCCTTTGTGACAGCATAGGTGGACCTGGAGAACATTATGCTAAGTGAAATAAACCAGTCAGAGAAAGACGAATACCATATGATTTCACTCACATGTGGAATATAATAAAGAAACTGAACTAACAAACAAAATAGAGACAGACTCATAGGTGGAGAGCAGGATAACAGCTAAGGGGCAGTCGTAGGGTAGGGGTGGAGGAATTGAGCAAAAAGGAAAAAGGACTCATGAATGTGGACAACAGTGTGGTAATTGTGGGAGGGAGAGGAGGTATAAGGGGACTAACTGGTAATGGGGAAAAATACAATAAAAAATAACATTGTTGATTAGCTGATTTGGATGCTTCCAGTGGGTCATCTCTTGACTTGACACATAACCCTCCCACCCCTCATGGTCTTCACACCTGCCCGATGAAACAGATGTTGTTCTTATCCTGAGTTTAAAAAGAATGAAGAAGCAGAGGGACCAAGGCCTTGAATAATGTGCCTGAGACTCCCCTACTAGGGAGAGATAAAGTGAGGTGTGAATCTTCACCTAGAGGCCTCTGTCCACTGTGATAAGGTCCCCTGGATCAGCCTGCATGCCATCTTCCCCTGCAGGGACTCAGCCTTGGTGTGCTTCCACTTTTTATGGATTCTATTTCATTTGTATAATTTTGGTAGTGTGTTTGACATCTCTGGGAAGGTGATAACTGGAGGATTTGAAGGCGACCAGTGGGGAATGAAGCAGTTTACCTTCTCTTTGCTGCACTTCCGGTTCCCCTGGGAGCTCTCTTTCCAGAAAGGCTGGTTGATGAGGGTGGAGCAAAAACTTCACCTCTGAACGCCCTGCCCCTTTGCAGGCAAATTCACTCCCATTTTTATTTCATCATGGATTTTGGTGTGTTCATATTTATCTAGGGAGGAACTCTTAAACTAAAGTGTTTGTCAGAGATCTAATTGGGAAAAATATATTGACATACCCACTCTAAGTCAACTGATGCATTTGATATAACTTTTTGTAGAATTATTACAAAGCACAGTGTGTATGAAGTCAGTTGACACACTGACTAGCACTGTTCAGGGTTATATGAAACATACCAGTTATAATGATAACTTCCTGTTTGAAAATTTTTTTTGTCACTTGGGGTAGAAAACATTTTTTGTCACTTGGGGTACATTAAAATATTTTTCTAATTATAAAATATAATATATTTATTGTAATAAATTTAGGAAATTCAGAATGAAAGAAAGTTAAAGAAAACAAAAAGTACTTGAAGAGCCGCCATCCACAGCTGTTGTCTGTATATCTTGTTGTATTTCCTCCTACGCCTATATGTCTCTTGTACTTGGATGCAATTAAGGTGATTTTTCTCCTTAACTTTAGGTCATAGGGTAGTCTGATTTTATTTTAGTTCTTTCAGGAAGCTATTTAGTGTAGTTTTAATGAATAGGAGTGGAATTTAAAATGCATTTTTTTAGAAAATAATCAACATTCTTATAGAGAAATTAAACAGGATAAGAACAAAGAAGACAATAAAAACTTCTCACTATTCCATCCCTTAGACATGTTTTTTTTTCCATTACTTTCGTATCCTTTCCATGCATGTGCATTTATGTTCTTTAATGGTATCATTTTAGTACAAGTCAATATATCATGAATAACTTTCTATACAAAATAATCACATCACTTCCATTTATTTCTCCTAGAAGCATTAATTTTTAACAAAAGAATGAAACATATTTTTTTTCATTTAATAAAATATTTAAGGGCACAACACAAGATTATTAAAAAATAATCCCCTTAAGCTATCAGAGAAAATAACAAAATAATATAAAATTGTACCATTTTGGAATAGCCTCTTTTCTGTATATACTTCCTGGTATTTTTTTTTTCAGTATATTATTAGATATATATAGATTTTTTTCTCACACAAACGGGGCTATGATATATACTCTTCGGTTACCATATTTTTCAGATATTTGATCACATGCTAACAATGAAAATAAAGTTAAATCTTTGAGATCATACATATTGATTTTTATTACAATAAATTCTTCAAGTGGAATTATCGAACTAATAGATTTACTGTTTTTAAGGTTTTCAACATGAATGAGCCTATTAGTTTGTGCAAAGGTTGTATCAATCTGTTTTCCCACCAGTAACATGTGAAGCTGTTCACTTCCTCATATGGGGGACAATATTGACTATTGTAAGTGTTTTTAATGCTGGACAGTTTGATAGGTGAAAACAGTATCTGGTGTTTCATAGTATTTTAAAAGCCATATACATTTTCTCTTTCTCAATTACTTGCTCATAGCCTTGGCCCATTATTCTTTAGCGGCATCTGTCTTCTTTTCAAATTGTATCAGTCATTTATATTCTAAGAATATGAACTCTTCATGGCTATATATGTTAGAAACATTTCCTCTGACTTTTCATTTGCCTTTTAAATTGTTTATAGGATCTTGAGGGTCCAGAAAATTTTAATTCTTATGTCCCTTATTATTTATGATAAGTCAGCTTTCCAAATCAGCTTGAGAAGGTAAGCTGGTTTTCACATAAAAAAAAAAAAATCTCATTGGCAAATGGCATGTCCCCAGCTGTAATAAATTTTTTTGTTTGATTTTGTTTATTTATTAAAAAGATTTAAGGCTGCTCTGACATTTTTAAATGAAAGAAAATCATAAAATAATCACCTTTGTGTATGCCTGGTGGCTGACTGGTTCTTTTAGTCATAATACCCATGTCAACAGATCAGTATTATTATAAATAAAATTACTTTAAAGATTCTTCTGCCATCCGGTACATCAAGGTAGAAAGAATTCTGGGTGGCACCGCTATCGAGTGATTGCCGATGCAGGTTCGCCTCCTTCACCAATTCTCATTGTAATGATTTCAGAAACAGGGGGTTTCACTGAGCAGTCCCAGGAATAGATTTGAGCTAGAGCTGTAAGGTCTGCTAATAGGTCAAAAAGAGGTACTTTGTTCCAATTCCATTTTTCTAGGCTCTTTTTGTTTTGATAGTGTTTTAATACATTTGAATGTGAACAGTTTAGGTTGTAAATAAACCTGCCAAAAACCCCACCACTCCCTGTTGTCTGGTGCCATTACTTCTTCCATAAATGTTACCCACTTGGACTTTTATTGCATTTAAGTTTGGCTTCTTAGTCTGTAGGGTACATATTCAAAGAGGTGTTGAAGCCAAAAAGGTAATGGATGGGTCAGAGTAGATCATTAGATGAAGCGGGGGCAGGAAGATGGATAGGAACCCGTTTGCTGGATGCACGGCTTGGGGTGGCTTTCCAACCAGTGTGTGGGGACCACAAAACAAAAAACACACCTTTGAAAGATGAAGGTGGAAACAGGGATCAGAAGAGGCAGGTGAGGCAGGTGAGGCAGGTAAGGCAGGGGCATACAGGATCATATAGGAGCAACAGGAAGGATCGCTCCTATAAAGCACATGCACCCTCAGTGGTTCCCTGCCAAAGCAGTTGTGGGCTCACTGGCATGCCTGAGCTGGGGCAGACCATCCGTGTCTTGCACATCCTAGGCTCTATGCGCAGGGTCAATGTGTGTGTCTTTGTCATCTGCCAGCACTTGTGGCTGCAACATCGTGGGGCTGTGAAGGCAAAACTCCTGGTAGTGCATCTGGCTGGCACTTCGTAAATTCCTGATACTCTGGCATCACTTCAGGTGAGTTCTATTTGTCAGTCACAAAGCCTGGAGTCAAGGTGAGGGGACATAGACCCAATTCATGAAGGTGAGGTGGCAAAGAATTTTGGAACCACTCTTTAATTTTTTCTTCTTATTTTTTAAAATTCTCACCCAAGGACTTTTTTTTTTTCTCATTGCTTTTTGAGAGAGGAAAGGAGAGGAAGAGACATCAATGTAACAAAAAAACATTGATTGGTTGCTTCCCGTCACTCCCAGACCCAGGATCAAATCGTCAATCTAGGTGTGTGCTCTGACCCGTAATTGAACCCACAAACATTCAGCTGCAGGACGATGCGCCAATCCACTGAGCTATACCGACCAGGGCTAGAACCACCTCTTTTTTTTTTTTTTTTTTTTTAGGATTTTAGTTATTTTATTTTTAGACAGAGAGGAAGGGAGGGAGAAAAAGAGGGAGAGAAACATCAATGTGTGGTTGCCTCTCGCATACCCCTTACTGGGGTCCTGACCCGCAATCCAGGCATGTGTCCTGACTTGGGAATCGAACCAGCAACCCTTTGGTTCACAGGCAGATGCTCAATCCACTGAGCTACACCCAGCTGGGGCTGGAGCCACTTTTTATACTGTCCCTGTGGTCTGGCATGTGGCAGGGTACTGCTGCCCGGGCTGACACTGGCTTTGCAGTGACAGCTGTATAACCTGGATACTTACTAACAACTTCTGGAAAACCCTTTAATCTATGAAAAATACATATATTAACAGTAATTATCTTATGGGGTTACTGTGCTTAGTATAGCACCTGGCCCACTGCAAGCACTGAGTAAATCTCAGCTATCCTAAGGTTTCAGTGGAGACCGGTAATTTGGTAGGTTTTTTATTAAGGATGATATAGCACTGCTATTGCTCCAAGCTCATTCTTTCCCTCCCACGGCTCTAGGACCAGGGTCCGTGAGTAGGATTTAGGGTGAGACAAGCTGATATGTGCAATTTCTCTTTCCTAAGTGAGATGTAAAAAAACAGTAGTGACACATATGCTTCTTTGACAAATACGTGTTGGAGTGAAATGAATTACCTTGAGATTCCATATCATCCAACTCTAACGTTTTTAACTGTGTCATAAAATCCTTAGCATGTTGGCTGAGATAATTCTTTGTGCATGA
This sequence comes from Mormoops blainvillei, assembly GCA_004026545.1. NCBI lineage: Eukaryota > Metazoa > Chordata > Mammalia > Chiroptera > Mormoopidae > Mormoops > Mormoops blainvillei. The sequence goes on along the minus strand of PVJD01000868.1, from coordinate 18,383 downwards.
AGCTGAAAAATGATAGATAATTTTTCACTTCATAGGACATAAAATTACTGTATGTTTTATAGATTCTCTTATCTGAACCCCTTAGTAGCACAATATGGGGCAGGAACGTATTTCCAGTTTTATAAAGTAGTAAAGAAAAACCCCTAACCGCTACCCTAAGCATACATTTCTGGAAGGTGAATGAATGGGTGGGGAAGTTTAGTGGATAATGAAATGGCTCATAATGACCTGGTCCTAGTGTAGCTGGTGAAGGTTGAAATGCTAGAGATTCCAAAATCTTGACCATTCAAATTCCCTGTAATTTAAAAGATTGTTTCAATAAACCTTCATATTCTCCCCGGAAATGTTAAGTTAATTTCTAGATGGTTATTCATATGAAAGGGTTAATCTCCACATTTAACCTGGGTGCTTGGTCAGAGAAGAATGACAGTGATTCTTTAAGTCATGAAAAATTAGAGAAACAAAGCTATGTTGTGCTAGGGCAGCGATTCATTTTCCATGTTTTATTTTGTAAAACGTGTGATGCTCGACTGTCACTTTTCTCTGTTTATTCACTTGTCAGAAATACAAGATACAAAATGTCTATAGAAAATCCTTGCTCATTTTAATATTGAATAGTAGCTTCAAATAAAATTTTTACTGTGCAGTTACTTTATCTAGTGATGATTATGCTATTTTATTAATTGTATTATGATAATATCCAGCCCGTGAAATTTATGAGACCTTCTGCTATACCATCTGCTGGGTGATGAGGTGGCACTGCATATGTAGAAGGTTTCTTGATAAATGAGCATTTCTACATTTGGAAAAATTATATGGACCAAGCACATTCCTTTATGTAGTGATATAGAGGTAATGCAGAATATCAGTTTTACAGAGAGTGTGTAGAGTAAAAGACAGATAAAACAAATTCCATGATAGATATTAGATATTACAAATGTATAATTTCCTTCAACATCAATTTATGTCAGGTGTAATTCCAGACAAAATCTAAATAAACTTTTTTCAGAATATCATAAATTTATTTTCAAATTTACCTTTAAAATGACTGTGCAAGAAGAGCTGAATAAATCTGTGAATTTTGAAAAAGAAGAGTAATGAAAGGAATTTAACCTGCCCAGACACACATATGAAATGTTCTCTTAAAAGATCTAGACAGAAATGTAATGTAATATATGTAATTATTGCTTGTTTTAATAGAATGCATAACCCAAAAATCAACCTCATACATGTAAAATACCATCTTGTTACTTAAAAAATTGTAATAACAAGTCTAAATCTGTATTTTTCATGAATAGGCCCAATTTTTAAATCAAATCTACCCTAATTCATACATTCAAATTGAGTGTAAAAGAAGGTACATTTTTCAGTTGTATGTGTGATTAGCATTGTGTAAATACACTCTTAAGGATTTGAACTTAGCAAATAAAGTATTTAAAATGACCACTAAATCTTTCCCAAATACATTAAGTCAATGAGTAGGCTGTTCAGTCCTACCAAGTTTGGTAAACTGGGTTACAAACTTTGTAATGTACAGAAAGTTCTAGAGGATATGTTGTAAGCAGGAGCACCCTGTGCAATCACTTGGACTTTTCCACTCTTCTGGTTTCCTCAAAGTTGTTGGCATACATATATATGTACATATATATATATATATACATATATATATATCAATAACAATGTATAAGTGTTATGAGATTATCTGTAGTAATTAATTTTCTTGTTTTGGTATATGAACGAGTTGGATACAGATTTCTTGGCCAAAATCTCTAACATGAAAACCCCAGGAAAGCTGAATGTGTATTGAATGTGTTCAACTACATTTTAATATTACATAAGGCCCTTTTGGGCCCAGGTAGACATTAAAATGGCTCAGGCACTGAGGCAGTGATTCATTAATTGGCCACCCTGGCAGTCTGAAAGCACACCCGAATGTGCACTAATGCACTCCTGGGCTGGGGTTTAAGCAAAAGAAATATCTGACTCATTATGGGTGGTAACTAGCTGAAACCATGTAAGTCAAATTTATTTTACTATTGAAGGGAACTTATGTTTTAGCAATGCTGCATTAAAAGACATTGTAGATGGGAGTAGAGAACAATTTCACATGAAACATATATGCCATTGGGTAATGTAGGCTGTAACTATTAATTACCTAAAGGGGGAAATTAGTGGTTATAATTTCTTTTCACCTATTCACTCATTCACCTATGCAGCAACCATTCCTAAGAGTTCAATCTCTTTCATTTGGTCAGAAGCACAGGTGACAACCTGGCCTTTATTTGGCATCTGAAGTGGGGGACAGTCTCATGGGACTTAGACCTTAACCTGTGGGATCTGCTGCTGTTTCCAGGTAGATGGTGTCAGAATAGAGTTAAATTGTAGGATATCCAGTCAGCGCCTGCAGAGAATTGCAGAATTGCCTGGTGTGAGAAAAACACCCACATATTGGAGTACAGAAATATTCTGTGAGCTTAGATAAACAGAGATTTATTTTTCCCTTCAGCTATATTAAAAAATATGTCCCTCTACCACGTAACCCAGGCCTTCCACATTTAGGTATTTGTTAAAGAGATATAAAAACACATGGCCACACAAATACTTATGTAGCTGCATACATTCATAATGTCTTTATTCACAATAGCCAGACACTGGAAAAAGCCAATGCTCATCAATATATGAATAGATTAGCAAAACGTAGGGTATCCATACAGTGGAATACAAGCATACTTCATTTTATTGCCCTTTACTTTATTGTGCGTCATAGATTTTGTGTTTCTTTACATATTCAAAGTTCGTGGCAACCCTGCATTGAACCAAATCTATCAGTACTATTTCCCCAACAGCATTTCCTCTCTTTGTGTCTCTGTGTCACATTTTGGTAATTCTTACAACATTTCAAACTTTATTATTATTATTGTTATATTTGTTATGTTTACCTGTGATCAGTGATCTTTGATGTCCCTATTCTAATTGTTTTGGGGCTCCACAAACCATGCCCATGTAAGACGGTGAACTAAATAAATGTTGTGTGTGTTCTGATTGCTCCACTGACCAGCTATTCCCTGTCTCCCTCCCTCTCCTCAGGCCTCCCTCTTCCGTGAGAACAAAAACTGGACAGTATTGAAATTAGTCCAGTTAATAACCCGACAATGGCCTCTAAGTGTTCAAGTGAAAGGAAATGTCGCACATCTCTCACTTCAAATCAAAAGCTAAAAATGATTAAGCTTAGTGAGGAGAGCATGTTGAAAGCTGAGGCAGGCTGAAATCTAGGCTGATAGTGCCAAACCGTTAGCGAAGTTGTGAATGCAAAGGATAAGTTCTTGAAGGAAGTTAAAAATGCGACTTCAGTAAAGACACAAAAGATAAGAAATTGAAACAGCCTAATTGCTTATGTGGACAAAGTTATAGTGGTCTATATGGAAGATCAAACCAGCCACAACATTCCCTTAAGTAAAAGTCTAATTCAGGGCAAGGTCCTAACCCTCTTCAATTCTGTGAAGCCTCAGAGAGGTGAGGAGACTGCTAAAGAGAAGTCTGACTCTAACAGAGATTGGTTCATGAGAAAAGAAGCCATCTCCATAACATAAAAGTGCAAAGTGAAGCAGCAAGTGCTGATGTAGAAGCTGCAGCAAGTTATCCAGAAGATCGAGCTAAGATAATTCATGAAAGTAGCTACACTAAACAACAAATTATTAATATAGATGAAACAGCCTTATATTGGCAGAAGATGCCACTTGGACTTTCACAGTTAGAGAGAAGTCAGTGTCTTGCTTCACATCTTCAAAGGATGGGCTGACTCTCTCATTAAAGGCTAATGCAACTGGTGATGTTAAGTTAAAGCCAATGCTCATTTACCATTCTGAAAATCCTAGAGCCCTTAATAATCATACTATATCTTCTCTGCATGTGTTCTATAAATGGAAAAACAAAGCCTGGATGACAGCACATCTGTTTATAACATAGTTAACTGAATATTTTATGCCCACTGTTAAGACCTACTGCTCAGAAAAAAGATTCTTTTCAAGAGATTACTATTTATTGACAATACACCAAATCAGTCAAGAGCTCTGACAGAGATGTACAATAAGATTAATGTTGTTTTCATGCCTGTTAACACAATGTCCATTCTACAGTCCATGGATCAAAGAGTACTTTTGACTTTCAAATCCTCTTGTTTAAGAAATACATTTCATAAGGCTATAGCTGCCTTAGATAGTGATTCATGGATCTTGGCAAAATACATTGAAAGCCCTCTGGAAATGATTCACCAGTCTAGATACCATGAAGAACATTTGTGATTTCATGGGAAGATACCAAAATATCAACATTAACGGTATTTTGGAATCCGTTGATTCCAACCGTCACTGATGACTTTAAGAAGTTCAATACTTCAGTGGAGGATGTAACTGCAGATGTGGTAGAAATAGCAAGAGAACTCGAATTAGAAGTGGGGCCTAAAGATGTGACTGCATTAGTGCAATCTCATGATGAAACTGTAATAGACGAGGAGTTGCTTCTTACAGATCAGCAAAGAAAGTGTATTTCTTGAGATGAAATCCACTGCTGGTGAAGATGTTGTGACAATTGTTGAAATGCCAACAAAGAATTTAAAATACTATTTAAATAGCTGACAAAGCAGTGGCAGGGTTTGAGAGGATTGACTCCAATTTTGAAAGAAGTTCTAATGGGATAAAATACCATCAAACAGCATCACATGCTACAGAGAAATCATTCATGAAAGGTAGAGTCAATCGATGCAGCAAACTTTATTTTTGTCTTATTTTAAGAAATTGCCATACCCATCTCAACCTTCAGTAACCTCATCCCCACTCATTCAGCAGTCAGCAACACCAAGGCAAGACCCTGCACCACAGAAAGATCACGAATCACTGAGGGCTCACATGATGACTAGCACTTTTTAGCAATAAAGTATTTTTAATTAAGGTGTGTGTATATATTTTTTATAGACATGATGATATTGTATACTTAACAGACTACAGTATAGTGTAAACAAAACTTTTATATGCAGCAGGAAGCAAAGAAAAACTCGTGACTCACTTTATTGAGATATTTGCTTTATTGCAGTCTGGAAACCAACCTGCAGTATCTTTGAGGTATGTCTGTACAACTCGGCAATAAAAAGGGATGACCTATTAATACACACGACTGAGATAAATCTCAAAATCATTATTCTGAGTGAAAGGCGCTAGACACCAAAAGGCACAGAGTGTTTGATTCCATTTCTGTAAAATGCAAACTAGTCTACCGTTGTTGTCTCTGGTCAGTATGGAAGGGACAATAAATGGTTTGTGATTGTGAAAATATTTTGGGGGTGAGGAGGTGTGCTGTATCTTAACATGGTGGTGGATTTATGGGTACAAATAGTGATAAAAAGTCATCGAAATGCACACTTTAAATGCCAAGAAATAACATGAAAGGATGTTCATTCTCCTTAGGAACCAGCAGTGTTTGCACAAATTAAAAGCGGATAGCTTTTCCCTCCAACCAGATTGGCAAGAATAACAAGTTTGTCAGTACGTGTCCTAGAGAAAGTCATTGGCCCTTGGAGGGGTGTGTAAAAATGTTTATAGCTGCATTGCTCATGATAGTAAAAAGATAAAAACACATGGGTCCAAATGTTCAAATGTCCACTTTAAAGCAGAAGTAAAATAATCCTTGATTTATTTAAACTGTAAATATATACCAAAGTGAAAATTAATAAAATATATGCTTATGTATCAACAAGGATGATTCTCAAACACATAATGTTAAGCAAAAAAGTAAATTGCATAAAACAGTGTTCCATTCATATAAATTTCAATAGCATCTAAATGAAGCAACATATTTTTTAGGGCTACATAACACATTTGGCACAAATTTAAGTGCAAATAGCACAATGATGAACACGAAATTTAAGATGGTGATTACTTGTGGAAATATAAGTACATGATGAGGGTGAGAAGGGTCTTTTGAAATTCCTTGGTAATGTTTTCTTATTGACTGCAGGTAGAACATACTTGGGTGAAATTTTACCATTGTTCTTTAAACCATGCATACATGAAGGGATTTTTTTTGCCTTTTAGTTTTTGGAGGAACACAGACATGAGATAATCTTAACTACAGAACAATTGATATAAAGTTTATCAATTTGAGAGTGACATAAGAAAATTTACTATGACCAATAAAAAGATATTTAATATTGAATATAGGACACATGAGTAAAATGATTAAGGTAAATTTTAATATAATTATGATTAAAATACATGTATTTGTATCAAATGCATTAGAAACATAGGCTAAAAAACTTGATGGAGAAAAAGATTTAGCAATATATGATCAATAATTGACAAAAATATTCCAAAAGTTTGAAAATCACAGTATGGAGTGCTGAATGGTGTAGCTTAGCTGGTTGGGTGCCATCCCACAAAGCCAAAAGTTGCTGGTTTGATTCCAGGTCAGGGTACATGCCTGGGTTGTGGACCCGGCCCCTGGTTGGGGAGCAAGCAAGAGGCAACCTGTCAATGTTTCTCTCCTTCTCTTTCTCCCTCCCTTTCTCTCTCTCTAAAAATAAATAAATAAAATCTTTAAAAGAAAAGAAAATCAGATGCAGATACATCAAACAAAACATAAAGCAGTAATTTTAAAGGAAAATACAGTTAATTTCAAAACAATCATAAGATATGAAGAAGAATGTAATATACTGGAAAGGTGAATTATAAGATAGAATACTTATGAGCAATATAGGCTACAGACTTCAGAAAGCAACAATTCAGAAAATTTTAAGGAAAGTGGATTTTATTCAAATATTTTAACACATTTGTTGGGAAATTTCCAACTCAAGCAAACAAAATAAGTATAAATATAACAATAACCTAATATACAGAAGTTTATTATGTTGGGTTATGTGTGCATATGCATGTATATATGTATACACACTTACATATGATATACTGTATATAACTTCACATAAAAAGCAGAAATTCATACATCTGTAGCTGAAATGAAGCAGTTGCACAGAAAATTATGCAGTAGGCTTCTCTGCATATATTAATACATTTACAGAAGAAAAGTAACTGAACAGTCTAAGTTTATATCTAATTAACAAATAAGGTGTTAAAAAAAAACCCTCGTTGTTTAAAAAGACACTAAAATTAGATTGCCCAAACAACCCTTGGAATAAAAAAGAAAATCATAAGAACAATACTGAAAATAGAATGACAAAGCATTACACATCCCAATGTGAGGGGCCACACTTAATACTTGGATGGAAAGTTATAAATTTAACTATAAATACAAAGAAGACTGAAAACAAGCTAAATTTTCAACTCAGAAAGTCAGTAAAAATGAGCATTAGAATAAAATCAGATATGAAAGAAGGAAATTATAAGGGTGGAAATAAAAAAAATAAAGAATTGAGTATTTGAAAAGATTACTTATCATTAAATCTTCAATAAAACTAATTAAAAAGAAAGAGAAGGCCAACAAAAGCCCAAAATAAGAGAGTGAAAAGTTACAGCCACAAAGGTCATTTAGTCAAGAACACAAGAAAATTTCAAAAATTTCAACATCAAAAAATCTATCAAATAAATATCTCAAGAACTATAGCACAAAAACCTCAGGATAATCTCCATAGATAAAGAAAATATATTTAAATTCAAATCTGTTTATCAGTTTACAATTCTCAGAAAACTAGGGAGTATTCTTAATTCATTCAGTTAATATTTATTAATTTAATTAATATTAATACTAACTTCTAGACATTATGCACTGAAATATAATTTGAAACTTAATCTCTTTATTTTTATGTCATGTTATTATTCGTGTAGAGAGAGAGATTCCTTCAAAGGGAAGACAGTGTGCTTATTTATAGCCATTATGTAAACATTTTATGAACTGGCAAATTTTATAACTGCCTCTCTCATTACAGAAGCCATTTTCTTACACGCGATAACTTCAACTTTTCCTGCTTGACTTTATAGATATCAGCGAGTACAAGCATAGCTAAGAATATTATGTTAGGATCCTAAAATCAAGAGCCAGAGTTATCAAATGAACTACAGAACTACAGACTTTAGATTTCAAAGGGTAGACAGTTTTTGTGTGTGAGAGTGAGCATGGATATATGTGTTTTTTTTTGTGTGTAGTGTGTTTGTAACTTGACCTTTCCTTTCCTTGAAGAAGGACATGGAAGGCATTCCTAGATAGGTTCTTTATGTTTCCTCGGTTCGGAAGTGGCTCAAATCTAATTTTTTTTGCAGGTGCTAAATAAATTCAAGATGAAGTTAAACAGATGGTTGCACCTCCCTCTTCTCATCTCAGTTAGTCAGCCTGATTAAAATGGCCATTCTTCCAAAACTTGTATGTCTTATGCAAATGCATCAAATATTTCCACAAACCATATGGTCAATATCCTAAATTAAGCATGAGTAGATTTGTGTGAAATGTTAGTATTGGCACCCACTCTCATAATGTGCTCTCAGAGATCCTCAAAGGAATTCTGGTGAGGTGGTTTTGTTTGACCATACACCTATAAAATGTGGATACTTTCATCCAAAAGATTAAAAACATTCATTCAGTGATGTACTTAACAAGAAACAATCTGTACCCCAGGGTTCATTGTGCACTTGACAAAGATTAAGTGCTTATGTCATGGATATCAAAATGGAATTTTAGCCTTAAGTGAAATTTATGCCAGTTTCAGTAACTTAAAAATATTCATAATTATTTTCATTTGTTTACTTAGTATGAATTTTTTTTAAAAACTCATACTTTGCAGAGATTTTTGTTAAGCAAGCAGCTCTAGAGTTTTGAGTGAATGGATTGACCCTTTATAGTTTCTGCTTTTGTGTTTACTTGAGAGGAATTAGGTAGACCAGTTATCCCAGTCTCTGCAGCTGCAGCTGTGAAGGTGAAATCACCTCTGTTCTTTTCCTTCTCATTAGTACCATAAATCCCTGTAGCATATGCCATAGATACTTACCTCTGTGATTATTATGCACACCCAGGGATGAGTATTTCACAATTTGACAGGAAGTTTCATCAGATTTGCCTATTTTAATATTATATATAATTTTTAATCTAAAGAGCCTTTGGGGGAACACCAAAGCTAGGAATATGTTCCAAGTTGGAACACAAATTCATTCAGCATCTGTATATATAATTTAAATCAGTATTGTTAAATATGTTCACTCTGTTAAATCTATTTGGAACTACTTTAAAATATTTTTTTAGTACAAAACAGGTATTAAATGAATAAGTAAATAAGTGAGTTTTTGCTTAGGACCCTCTCTGATCAGGCTGGTGGAAGGAGCCATGCTGTGGTTTTAGGCTACAGAGAGCACCCTGGTCCCACTCCTCATTCTGGACAAGTACTTGAGCTTTGGGGTCTCAGGTTCTGTGTCAGGTACAGGGATAATAAGATCTCACTTTAGGGAGAATTTGTGAGGATTAAACTAGAAAACTAACACGTGAAGAACCTGTCCCAATACATGCTTTGGAGGCTCAGTAAATACCTCCTGTCTATAGGAATGTTGATAAAATGCTTTAATAATTGACCATTTATTGAACATTTACTCTGTACATGGAAGATCTGAAAATGGTACACATTACTAGGGGGAAATATTGCCACTGATTTCATTGATTTAGATTCCTGAACACCTTTTCAAGATGTTGGTTAAATTGGCTGCCCACATTTAGAAAATTCTTAAATGAGATCTATGTTGTATGGGGATTCTTGATTATTAGGTTAATTGGGACCGTCAAATCCTCTCTTAATTGGTCTGAAATTAAATTACCAGTGGGTCCCCAGGCATAGCAAACGTTTAGTTATTCACACAAGCACAGGTCATGGGCTCAGTGCCCTCCTGGCACATATGCCTTATTTGATGAAATTATAAATATGCTCCTACTTTAAATATCAAAGCTAATTACTGGTCCTTCTTGGTTAGATATGTGTGATTTCAAAGTAAATCTACATTTAGTCAAATATTTTACTAAAGTAATTTTAAAATGTTTTTCAAAGTACACTATTAACATATTGGAAATGGTGCATAGTGTTCATTTTTATTAACTTATCAAGTAGTCCAAATTTAGTGCCACTGTAATTACTTTCCAACAAGCCCACAAACAGCAAATTTTAATCCTTCCAAAAGTCAATGGCAGTAGTAGACTATAGAAAGTCTGTGAAATCCTATTTATTAATTTTATTTTCTATCTTCCAGTCCCTAAATAAAGTTCTGCAGTATGATTTTGATGAAGTGAATTATCACCTGAAATTCTTCTGGTGTTCGTATGTCTAGTTATATGTTCCTGGCATAACATAGCTCCTACACCAGGCTGCAGCCTCTAGAGTTACTCATTATTTAAATAATCTGTTCTTTCTACTGGAGTTGAGCCTGATTGCTCACATTATATGCATGCCTAACCATGTAGCTGATGCCTTCCATGTGATTGGTCTGTCTTTTTCTTAGGTTCTTAAGTCCGGCGATGGAATACTCTTAAACTGCTTGGGCTGCTGTAACAAAAATACCATTGACTGGGCAGTTCGACCTGGCAGACATTTTTTTTCTCAGGTTCTGGAGGCTGGAAGTCCAAGGTCAGGGAGCCTGCAGGGTAGGGTCCTGGTGGGAACCCTCCTCTAGGTTGTATAGATGGCCATCTTCTTGTGAACTCACACAGCAGAGACCAGAGAGGGGAAGCATGCTCTCCAGTTACTTTCATAAGGGTACTAATTCCATTTATAAGGCTTTACCTTCCTGACTCATTAAATCTTAATCGTCTCCCAAAGATACCATCTCTGAATACCATTATATTGGTGGTTTGGACTTATGATTTTTGGGGAACACAAAAACTCTGTCTTTAACAAATACCTTCCAACCATTGTGGCCATAAATTTGGTTAACCATCAAGCCATTGTCCCTTACATGATTCACAATAGGTAAATATAAAACATTTTAATCATTACATTTGTACTGCTGCACAGACATACCAAACCCATTAGCTGAATAGGAAGTGTGAGCTAGAATAGGTGTAAACTCAGACTACCCTCAGTCATGCTATGGCGGCACCTTGGCACATTGAATACTGAGGGATTAAGCGTCTCTTGGGTACAAAATGTCCAAGTTGGAGATTTTAGGAGCTGTGTTCTATGTGATACAAAAATGGTGAGATGAAACAAGCAGAAATGAAAGCAATAAACACTGATGATTTTGTCCTCCAAGAAAAGCAGAGGCTCTCTTAGGACCTCGAGCATATGCTCTCATGGATTAATCTCATCTTTGATTTAGTTTCTTTGCTTTTGACCTACATGAGGCTCACAGACAGTGTTTCTTCTTTCTTGGGAGACCAGCACTTCTCTCCTTAGCATTCGAATAATCTACATCGACGATTTACGTGGATCGACTCGGCCACCCTGAGAGTGCCACATTGCATCAGCTTTGCCCCAGTCGGAATGCTGCCTCATCCTACCACGTGCCCTGTAAATTTTTGAAGTGATTTCCATGATTCTTTCAGTATGACTCAGTCTCCCAAACTTTGAGTGTTCCAAAATTCATTTTCCTGCCCAATCCTAACCTGTAACCCAGACTGCACTTGGCTACTTTCCCCAATTGGGTCATCTCACCTCTACTTTTAGTTTCATGGGAGATGTGGACCCATACTTATGATGGAGTTTGGGACAACCCTCTGAATTTATAATGACATCAGTGTTTCTGTACAGCCGACATGTGCATTATGTAGAAACGAATGGATATGTAAAATGGAAAGACATACACTTGGCCCTTCCTATTGGCCCATGTCTGTCTTGTGACACTTCCTCTGTTTCCTGGAATAGAACTCAACTCCTCTTCCAGAACCTCCTGCAGAGTAAGTGACTTGCATTTGGAGAGTCAGCCTGGGGCATTTCATAACTCTGCCCTGGTAATCGTGTGGTAACATGATTCACATATTTTGCAAGCTAGGAACTTGGTATTAACTCCTCTCTGTGCTCTCTTTCTCATGACTGAATCAAGAACTCCTCCCACCCTGGAATGTTGAATACAATAGCAGATTAACGTGAGATAGTAAATACAATTCAGAGTAGGCTTTTATAGGACTGAAATGAATATTTGACCTGTTTAGCTGTAACTGGCAGTTAACCTTGTTAACATTTTTACCCAACAGATCCCACAAAGGGAACCCTCTTTCTAAGTACGCTTACCCTTCTGAACTAATCACAGGATACCATCACATTCCAGTCTTTTTTTTTTTTTAATGACAAGAATAATAAATTGGTTTTGGGGATGAGTAATCATTTTAATCATTATTGCATTTTTGCACTTTTTAATTTCTCTTTCTCTCTCTCCCTCACTCTCGTTTCGACTCACTACATAAACACTTGGAACCCTGAATTCCAGATGAAATATCTCAACCTCTTCTGTGCCTAATCAAAAACACTGGCTTCCTATCACTTATCTCGACTGGTGAGACTGCCCCCTCAGTTGCAGGTCTGTCCCCATTGGGGGCCACCTCTGTCTATATGGCTTTGGATTTGCCTACCTCTCTTGGGATTCATTATCTCATCCTTCTTATCAGTCATTTCTATCATATCCCCCACCCCAGTCACCAGTGGCACTTTAATGTTTTCACTGAGGTTGCTTCATTTCCCACATGGACTTGCCCAGGGTACAAGCCTCCATCTGTCACCCCTTTGGTGTTTCCTCGGCATGATCACACCCCAGAGGGCAGCTGTATTAATTTCCAATAGACCCCATAACACCTGCAGGGAGCAGATAAGAAACAGATGTGTGATGGAGCTAACCTCTGGGCAGAGCTGGAAACTGACTCCAGCTGTTTCCTTTTCTGGCTAAGGGTGCTATGCAGAAGGAAAGGGGTATCTGAGATGCATGTGCCCTTTTGTGCCAGCCACATGGTGTCTGGCTTGGACCCCTTCTTTTCAGCCCCTTGACCCCATTACCTACAGTCCTTAGGCCCTGGGTGGAGGCTACTCCTGAGCAGAGGAGAATGCTGTCTCAGCTCCCAGCCTCCCCAACCCCGTCTGTCCTCCAGTGCAGCCTTCTCCCTTTCCCAGCTGAGCCTGCTTTGTGGTCAGTCTGGTATCCAAACCTGAGAACCAGCTCCTCTTTTCTGGTCACATGACCCTGATAACCAGAGTCCCGACCCCAACTCTCCTTCCCATGACTGGGCCCCCTTTCCCTGAGCGCCATCTCCTCACCTGCAGAACGGACCCAACAATGATAATTTCATGGGTTGGTGCAAAGGTTGAATGGGATTCTACAGCAACTAGTGCATGATGGCGCCTAAATCAGGGTCAGTGAGCATCAACTGACTTTTCTTCTTTCTGCCTCCTGGTGGTACCTGCCCTCACTGAGCACTCCAGTTTCATGGGTCTGCACAGCGTTAGGCTCCCAGTTATTCCACAGGATCACATTTCATTCTGTGGATTTATAAAGGACATCTTGGGTGCATCTGAGCTTTGGGAATTATGACTAAAGCTGCTGTAAACATCTCTTGCCTTAAAAAAAATCTTTGCAGTCAAATGCAGGTGGCATTTCATTCTTGATATTCCTCCCCACCTCCTGTTCTGCCTGGAAATGCCAACACTTGGGTTTTGAGCATTATTATAAGAAGTCTAAGAAAAGTTATTGGGGAAGCGGCCTGCTGAATGGTGGTGATTGCCCAGGAGATCAGGGTTCTTCTTGGAGACCCCTGGCCATCGCCGGGCCCCACTGGAGACTTGCTCACAGAGCCTCTACACCTTGGTCCTGGACTTTGTGTGGCACAGCAGCAAGTCCGCAAATCTTGGGATGCTCCCCGAGATGAGTGGAGGCCCAAAAAAGGCTGCCTATAAACTGAGGGAGCAGAGGTGGTGGCTGCACCCTGAGGGACTTGCCCATAAGCATTCGATGCACCAGTGCCATTTGCAGACTTTTCTGCTGATCTGACTACAGCTGGAGGGGCCACTGCAATCAGGAGAGAGAGCGCAGGCTTGACTGCAATCGGAGTAGCCAGGCAGAAGGAAAGGGGCCATCTGGGATACCGAGCCATCTTTATAGGGAGCGCGAGCATGTGCCTGAGCCAGCCTGGCTCTTGCCTCCCTGCTGCCTTTCCAATGCGCCAGGTCTCTTTCCCCAGACTCGGGCCATTTCCCTGCATGCGTCAGACCCCGGTCCATTAGAGCTCTGGGAACACACACCAGTGCTCCATCTCCTTTCTTTTTTCCCAGCCTCTCTCTGAAGGACCGCCTTCCACTGGTGTTCTTCATTGAAGGGAATACGACCTCTCTCCCCCGCTCCCACCACCAGCTTCTCAGCCTCTTCCTCTGCAGCCACAGTTCTTGGAAGCGGGGCCTATATGCCATTTCTCACTCTCTACTCACTTTTTAATATAGTAACATAGTCCATTTTATTTCCATCTCTGTGTTGTTCAGTGGAAGGGATGCTCCTCTCTCCTGTCACATTTGCTCTCAGTGGAGTCCCATGTGCTCGGTCACTTTGTCCGGTTTCTCCCACTTGCTTTCGCCACTTTCTTACTCTTCCCACTCATCTTGCCTCACCTGGTCTCTTATTCTGACTCATGTTTCTCTGCCTGAGCTTTAAATCTGAGACTAATCCAAGGGTCTGTGCTGGACGTCTCTGCCTCCTTTCACCTCAGGTGATTTGATCCAACTTACACCTTCAGTTGCCATCTGTACACACACATATAGGTCACAGATTTATATGTGTGATCCCCGACCTCTTCTCAGGGCTTCTGAAAAGTACCTCCAACGATTGAGTTGACAGTTTCATTCAGGGGTGTAAAGGTCACTCCACCTCAGCATGTCCAGAACAAACCGAACTGTGTCCCCCTCATATCTGCCTTCCCTTGGGGTTCCCATCACAGTTAGAAAGTTGATAGTTGTCCAGATGCAGAAGCAGAAATCTGGGTGTCACCCCAACACTCAATGCCTCTTTCTCCCTCTCCCATGCAATCTGTCACTAACAACCTTGTGAATTTCCTCTGGGCTGTACCCCATCCATCATCCTCTGTCTCCATTACCACGTACTTTCTGGGTTACATCACCACTTATCCTCTGTTGTTTTTTTTTTTTTTCTTCTTTGCATTTATTTTTGTCCCACAGAGGAGCAATTCTGCACTTGCCCCTGGAGTGGCCTTTTAAACATTCAGGTCTCTCATGTTTAAAATGCTTCAAGGGCTTTTCAAGGCTCTGTGGGTGAGACAAGAATCTGTGACAGGGCTTATAAGGTCCTCTGTCACCTCACTTTGTCTTCACCAAGACCCTCCCTCACCGCCTGGTTTGTCCTAATCTCCTTCTCTCTGTCCCTGAGGGATGTTCCTTTCTGCCCAGGGCTTCACACCTTCATTCTTTCTGGGTGTGACCGCTCCCCTCTGCATTTCACTTAATGACCTCAGGAAAAATGCTGGCTGCTTAGGGGTCCAGGCTAGTTCAGGTCTCTATTACATTGTACACCCTTTCTTCCACTGTAATTCTGCGCTTGGACATGACGCGATGGTCTTTCCCCCCCCGATGATGGGGCCTGCAACGCCATGTGTTCCCCAGTGAGAAATACCCGTCCTTAACCTCTGACACTGAGCTTGGCCCATAACAGCTATTCTGTTAATATTTGTTAAATGAATGAGCAAACAAATGAATGAATGAGCAAACAAATGAATGTATGAGCACAAAAGAGGGCAAACCTATTCAATGGCGTGTTAAGGTCAACCAGGGTTTCATGTGATGGAAGAACGCTGCATACTGTTTCAAACACCTTCATGTAATAAGTACTATCCATTAAACATTGTCTGTATCGGGGACTTAGATAGGCAGTTCCTCACAAGAAATATGCCCCAGTTAAATCTACTCAAGCTTTACAACCTTGGTATTTGATGTTTCCTGCAGCTGGTCCTCACATGACACTAACATGAAACTAACATGCATTTAGTTTTGAGGTTTGCCTGGAGCACCCTAGAGGCACTGGGAGGGAGCCTGCTACCCCTGCCCTCTCCACGTTCTCTGCCCCGGTGAGGTGGGGGATGGGGCTCCACAGTGTAGGCACAGGAAGAGAGCCCTGTCTATTTGCAGGGTGCCCTTTGAGAAACCCATATTTATGGCAGATAAACTAAAGGTCAGGAGATCAGAGAATCTGAGTGATTCTGTGCATTCCAGGTGGCAGTATTCTTTCTTCTGTCTTTTCACTTCCTTCCATTTTTGAACACCATTACCTGACACCAAACTCTTTTTAGAGGTGAATTTGAGCCAAAAGGGGGGTGAAGAGTAATCATGCTGAGGACTGGAAATTTGATGTTTTCAGGGGTTTTTGAAGATTATCTCTGCTACCTCACTTTCTTGTGAGTCTTTGAAATTTTTCCAGGTTATATCTTGAGAAGGATGTTTTTGTAACTTTTTCATCCATCCATCAGTCCCCTGAGGGAAGAACAGCTCTTAATGCTTCATTCTTTGCACCCCCCTTCATTGAGAGCAGGTGATGAGCAAAGATTCTGAGCTGTTTGTTCTGCGCTGTTTGGGATGTAACGTCTAAATGTTTCCTGGACAATGATTAAGTTTACAGAGCTAAGTGTTAACCAGACTGGGATTTGATGATACAGACACACACAGGTAGGCATGCGTGCATGAACTCTCACACACACACACACACACACACGCATACACACACACACACACACACACACACAACAGCCAACCCACGGAAGTGCTTCCTCTGTAAACCTAGACTCCATATTACAAGAGATGTGAAAATATGGCTCATATTTCATCATAAATGTGTACATGTGTATTTGTGTAGAAATTAAGGTACACTGTTTTACTTTTACAAGTTTGCAGGTTGAATGCATTTTCAGATTTTAAGAAGAGAATTTACCAAGTAGCCTTGTAGGTACAGCCACCTTTGGCAGGCCTCCTGGCTTATGTCTGCCCACTGGGTTTCTGAGCCTTGCTCACTGTGGTTACTGTTACTCTTACATGGCGTTCGTTGCCTGACTCTATGAAATCAGACAATGATTCTGATTCTATGAAATGTAAGTGTTCTTTGTTTTTCACTTTCCCATACTAAGAATACATCTCTTAAAGAAATATAAAACCATAGATATATACTCATTGTAGAAATTAAAAGAAAGAATATTGATGAAAAGATTGTCAGCAATTTATTACCATGCTCTTATTTAATGACTATTCTAGCACTTAAATGTTTGCTCAACAAGGGTCATGTCGTCTTTTGTGTTGTTGGCACTTTACTCAGGGTACAGTCATGTTTTTAATATTAATTATTTTTTTTTATCTGCATGAAAACAGTTGCTTGGTTTCCTAAAAGAGACATAGCTTCCTTTCCTGAAGCTGCAAAGAAAAGCTACCAATCTTGAAAAGTTTGGTAAAAATTGTAAAGTACCAGCATCATCTAAACACTTTTGGATAATTGGTTAGTTAATTGGCAAATTGGTTTAATGATCTCTCATTTACGTCTCTTCCTCAGAGGGCGTATGAAGGAGGGCAGTAACACGTCACTCACAGTGGGATCCACTATGTAATACTACTTATACCATATAACTAATAGCACTACTATTAATTGTGGTGACACCACAATCTCAATGGATATTATTAACTAATATTTACTGCTATGTAATACATATTATATGATAGAACTAATAATACTATTATTAATTATAGTAAAATTATTATTAATTATAATAATATCTCTGGGTATTATTAATTAATCAACTATTAATTAAAATGGCTATTGTATAATATTATTATTCTATGTAACTAATGATTATCAATTGCACTGATACCACAGTTTCAGTGGATGTTATTAACAGTCTATCCAAAGTAAAAGAAATATATATATTCTGAAATTAGTGATGCTCTAATAGAAAAATAAGCATTTGAACAAATTTTAAACATAAAATATATCATATATGTTCTTAAAATAAAAAGTAAAAAACTAAATCTTGGTCTAAATGTCTTCCCACCCTCTTTTAGAAGTTGATTAGGTTTATATTTGACTCTCCCTTTACCTGTGAGTAGACATAAATGTGTATTCTAATTGTTTCTGGAGCTGTTGAGTCGGAAAAAAAAAAAGCACATTCAGGAAATTCTTTTCCTTAAAAGGGACATGGTATATATATGTTCTCTCTCCAAACACTTCAAACTCTGCTAACAGGCATATCCAGGCTCTGCTTCATAATCCTCAAAGGTCTTCTGGTGAGACTTTTGTAAATATGGCTTAACTAAAAGCAGGATGCACACTTAGTGGTTGTTTTTTTTTTCCTGAAGAAAGTAGATGCAGGGAAAACCCGGAAGTATAACCGTGTATTGTCATTCAGACACACAGACCTTGTGGGAAGACAACTGTCCTTTCCCCCATTCCCTC